>CAUYUJ010005169.1:125804-216178 GCA_963575745.1 Prorocentrum cordatum
GCACTGGCAACAGAAAAGGGAACAAAAATGATAGGGCCAGGATGGCCAGGGTTTGTGGGGCAAGGCTCTGTCCGTGTCTCTCAGGAGACCTTCGCCTCCGCAGCTTCCCCCCCGTAGCTGTTCTGTTGTTCCTTCTGCTGCTTCTGGTGCTCCTCGTGCTTATCCTCCCCCTCTCCTCGTCCTGGTCGTGTTCTTCCTCCGCCTTCTCATCATCCTTCTCCTCATCGTTCCTACGCCGCCCGCTGCTCCTCATCACCCTCATCATTATAAGATGCATGCTGAAGTTGACTCAATCAGCAGTTTGGCACAAGTGGATGAGGAGGACGAGGAATGATGATGACGGTGGTGAAGAAGGATGATATTTGGGTTTGATGTGTTTATCTGGACGGTGCAATTGTGAAACCGGCAAGTATGTATAGTTGTTTCCCTGGCTCAAACGCGTCGCGAAACCACCTTAACGAATGGAAGAGAGTGCTGAAACAATACGTAAGATCCGCTACTGAAATCCTACGCCTAGAGGGCTGGTGCGGTTATCGCTGCTGCCATGGCGCATCTGCCCGATGGCCGAGACAGCGCTACCTTTGTCCGCCTGCTTGCGTCACCAGCACCGGCTCCATTGCCTATGCCTGCTCTCGTTTTTGTGTGCACAAGCACAGGCTCCACGAAACCGCAGCGTCAACAACCGCATCCAGAGGTTGCTGCCTTGATTCAGCGTTCTGGTGGCGGGGGCGGCACTGCCATACATCTGGTCATACCGATTTCTTTCAGCGATTTGGCGCAAATTGCTTTCGCCCAGGCGCCCAGTGCTGCCGCCAAGTCGCTGTCCACATTCCTGACTGGGAAAGGTGCTGTCGCTTCAGCGCTGCCACACTTCGAGGGGGACAGCTGTCATCAATTACACGCCGCCTTTGGGAGCCCCATCAGCGTGTTACTGTGTTACTCTTCCGTTTTTTTCAGAAGACCTGGTATTTCTTCACCAGTAACGCGCTGACGGGTTCCCAAAGGCGTGGCATTGATATTGTTCTTACTCCCATCACCCCTGTCTCTGATGGTGCTCCAAGTCGCCGACCCTTAGGCGCAAACCACCTTCCTGTCTGGTCACGGCGTCCCTGTTTCTGGGCTGGCCACGTTCTGACTGTAGACTGTTCTTTTGCAAGCCCCGGGGGTTACACGTGCTTCCCCCCCCACCAGACCCCCCCACGCCAGCCGCAGGCGTGAACCTTTGCAACTTCCACAGGACCTAGGGATCCTCACGAGGAGGACGAGGAGTACGAGGAGGAGGGGGACGGGGAGGAGAAAGAGGAGGAGGAGGGGGAGGGGGAGAGGGAGGAGGAGGTTTTTGCTGCAAGAACGATGCCTGGCGGTCCCCGCCCCAGCTCGCCACATGTGAGACGGATGGGCGGGCACTCCACCTCGGGGTGCCATCCCGCCCCTTCCAGATCAGTCCATGAGGCGCTCCCAGAACGCTGCGCACTCCTCCTGAGGGAGGAGGAGGAGGAGGAGGAGGAGGAGGAGGAGGAGGAGGAGGAGGAGAAGGTGAGGAGGAGGAGGAGGAGGAGGAGGAGGAGGAGGAGGAGGAGGGAGGAGGAGGAGGAGGAGGAGGAGGAGGAGGAGGAGGAGGAGGAGGAGGAAGGGGGAGGAGGGCAGGACGACGACGACCGACGCGGCCCGGACGCCCTGGAAGGTGTACAGGATTGTCGTCGTCGCTGTCGTCGTTGTTTTCGTCGGCGTCGTCGGCGTCATCGTCGTCGTAGCGTTCCTCCTCTCGTCGCCCGCGTTGTCTTCAACGCAAGGCATGAAGAAGAGGGGAGGGAGCATGGGAGGAGGGGCGTGCGAGGGAGGCGGGACCAGGCCGAAACGACTTGTTTTATTTCAGGTTTGTTTGATCACACGCTGTGGTGCGCATAGACACGCGGGTGCACGAAGGCACTGAATGGTGCGTAGGCTCTGCGGCGAGCGCAAATGTTGTGGTATCGAGGGGCGCCTTGGTGTACCCGAGCGCTCCTGTGCACGCAGGTACTGTGGTGTACTCCCACGCGTGGTGCACGTGGCTGCTGTGATATGTGCAGGCGCCATGATGTACAAAAGCGATCCAGCGCACGCAGGCACTGCACAGAGGCCCCATGGTGTACACAGGCGATGTGGCGCCATGGTGCGCGCAGGTGCTAGGGAAAGCAGAGGCACTGGTGTGCACAGGCGCTGTGATGCACGCAGCCATTGTCGTAAACACACCAAGTGTGGTGCACACGAGCGGTTGTTGCGCTGGTGTTGCGGGGGCGCGCCTTCGGGGGTGCACGCTGGCCGCTGTTACACCCCCCCCTGGCCGTCCCCCCCGGTAACAAGCATTACCTCCAGTGGATAGAAGAACGATCTCCTGCGAGTGGCTGCACTCGCCTCTGACTCGGAGCGGTGCCACCGCGTCTGCGCTGGCCACCAGCCAGGACATCAAAGTGTTGCTCTCGCCCCAGCACCTGCCACACCCTTGACTCGGACAGACAGACAAATCGGGCGGAGTCTGGCGAGAAAGCTCCCCCTCCTCGTCAGCCGCCAGCAGAAGGAACAGGCATGCCCCGAGGCTCACGTGGGGAGTGTCGAGCAGGTTCCCGCCCCTCCTCTTCCGCTTAGCATGGGGTGATTGCCTCGGTCGACTCATTCCAGGCTGCATGCGATAAGCGGGCCAGCTGGCTACGTTCGTATAAGCTGCTCGGGCCAAAAGCATGGTCACGCGGGCCCCGGCCTCTGTTTGCCCTCTCGCAGCCGCACCCGTCTCGAGTTGGGGCCTCCCGTAACCCACCGCGTCTCGTTTGTCCGGCTTGCCGGCCCCCTGCCAGTCTTCCCGCGAATGGTCGCCGCTGGAATCGACCATACCGTCGTGGTGTGGAGCGATGGCACGGCCATGGCTTGCGGCGCCAATGATGAGGGACAGTGCGACCTTCCGAAGCTGGTCGCAGACATAGCCTACACGCAAGCTGCCGCTGGAGGGCGCCATACGGTCCTGCTCCGGAGTGATGGCACGGCCAGAGCATTCGGTTGGAATGAAAGTCGTCAGTGCGAGCTTCCTGAGTTGACGGCGAAGGTGACCTACACGCAGGTTGCCGCTGGATTGTGCCACACTGCCCTGGTCAAGAGCGATGGCACGGCCGTGGCTTGCGGCTCTGATTTTGATTGTCAGTGCGATATCCCAGCGCTGATCGCAGACCTCACCTACACGCAAGGTGCCGCTGGAGGGCGCCATACAATCCTGCTTAGGAGCGATGGCGCGGCTGTGGCTTGTGGTGGGAATGACGATGGTCAGTGCGATCTCCCGAAGCTGGTTGCGGACGTGACCTACACGCAAGCTGCAGCCGGGCGGGCTCACACTGTCCTGCTCAGGAGCGACGGCATGGCTGTGGCCTGTGGCAGAAACGATTTCGGTCAGTGCGACATCCCTGAGCTGGTCGCGGGCGCGACCTACACGAAAGTTGCCACCGGAGGGCACCACACGGTCCTGCTCAGGAGCGATGGCACGGCCGTCGCCTGCGGCAGGAACGGATATCGGCAGTGCGACCTCCCGGCGCTCGTCGCGGACCTCGCCTACACGGAAGTTGCTGCTGGACTCGACCACACAGTCCTTCTCAGGAGCCCAGGGAGGGAAATCATACAGATCTGTGTGAATTTAGCGGCTTCGAGTCCGAAGTGGAGGCCAGAGTGGTGATGTCGGTGGCTACTCCTGGACCTGCGATGGCGTGGTTTTTTACGACGTGGGCCCGGAGCTCTCCACTCCTCAAGGGCAACGTTAGGTGGGGGCCTAGGCTGAAGTCGGGCTTGTCCCTCTGCAGGTAGAATATTCACAAATGGTCAAAAGATAGTCTGGGGACTATTTTTTGTTGTTTTTGAGAATTTGGGTAATTTTTGGAGCATTTTCGGCGTACGTTTCTTTGTCGTCCAAAATCCCCATATAGGGGGGCGGGCCCGACCTAAAGGTAGGCATTTCCTCCCTGAGCCTGCCCCCCCGATCGGTCTCCCTCCGCCCCACCCCTGGCACTGGCCTCTCTTGGCGGGTTGCCTTTGTGATTGCGCTGGCTCCCCCTCCCCCTCCCCCTCCCCCTCCCCCTCTCCCTCCTCCTCCTCCTCCTCCTCCTCCTCCTCCTCCTCCTCCTCCTCCTCCTCCTCCTCTGACCACCTCGGACGCGGCCGTCGCAGGCCCGAGCTGTCAACACGGTGGTTGCGGCGTTCGCCCTGGGCGGTGAGGCCCACGGGGGGGATGCGTCGAACCCGCTCGCCCGGTCATCGCCGACAGGGGCCCAGTGGCCCACCTCGCCAGGGAAGCGCGGACTCGCTCTCGGCGGCCCATCGCCGATTCATCTGCGACGCATCGCCGCTTCCAGCTCGATGTCCCCCCCCCCCCGGACGGCCCCCCCTCAGCTTGGGCAGACTCGAGGCGGATCCAGCAGTTCGGACGAGGACCCCCCCGGAGGCAGACCACGTCATGCTGACTCGGCCCTGGCAGCCCAGGAAACTACAGTCGGGGCCCTGAAGAAGGAACCCTTTTCGTTGGGGAGGGGCTCGGTGTTCCTGGACTGTTCTGCAGCTTGCCCCCTCTGCTTTCCTAAGGCTGTCCATGGGAAGTCGAAGTTCAACTCATGGGAGAAAGTCAGGAGCGAAAGAAGGACGTACATGTACATGAATCCACGCTGGTTTCGAGAGCACGCATTGCACAAATGTTCGTATCACGCGGCCGGTCTCGCGAATCGAGGGGCCGTGTTCATGTACATAGCTGGGCGCGTACGTCCTTTGTGGGCTCCCTAAGAAAGGGGCCCCGTTCCCTAGTTAGGGTTCCATGGGTCAATGCCCCGACTCCAGACCAGCACGAGCACAACTCATTGCGGAGGTCCGCGCGGAGCCCTCGGGGTCGGCGCCGGACGCCCCCCCCCTGCCGGCGCCTCTGGAGCGCGCCCCTGGGCGCGCTCCGCGCGCGCCGGCCGCAGAAGTTCGTGGCGGACATCGGACATGTTGTGCGTGATGCCAGTTGTTGATCATCTGCGTCATCCTCCTCGCTCGCCCCATGATCTCGGAGGCTCATTAAGACCCCCACCCTGCCAAGTTGATTCATTCGCGAATTATACCCCTTGTCGCTTCTCGAGGGTGCGTTCGCGGTCGCAGCGTCTGCGGGCCTGCTCTTGCCAGATATCATCCCAGGTCGTTTTCTCTGAACGGTGTTTTGCCGAAGGGTGTCTGTCTTCCGCCGATGGTCCTTGTTTAGGATGCGGTTCCGTGCAGCGTTGGCGCTGGCATTTCTGCGGGAAGCCCGGCCTAGTGCTTAACCCTGCACAATCCTCTCTATCCAGGCGAATCCCATGCAATCCGGCTCAGTCTTGGTTCTATTCTGGCCTCATCGGGCTTGGTGGGCCTTCCATCGGGCCGGACCTGCAGTAGCCTGGAGTCGTTCGTGCGAAGACCTCCCGGGAGCTGCTTCCGGACCTCGCCCCCCTCCCCGAGAGTCGGGGGTGGACAGAACCCCCAACAGTGACACGTCGATTAGTGGATTGTCCGTTTTCGGTTCTCGAGAGGGCGCCGCGGCCGTTATTTTCCAGGCTTGCGCCCGCCAGGTTTGGGCCTCAGGTCGTTTTGACTAAACCACGTTTTACTAAAGGGAGGTCTGTCCATCCCCGAGAGAGGAGCGACGGCGCGGCCGTTGCTTGCGGAGGAAACGACGCGGGCCAGTGCGACCTCGACGGCGACGGCGACACGGCCTCGTGCCCTCGGTGTGACGTGGCCGCCCGCCCCTGGCCGGCTCCGGAGCGGTGCGGCGGCTCCTGCTGCCACTGTGCCCCACAAGCCAACAAAGCTCCTCTCGTGTCATCCCAGCTCCTCCTCCTCCTCCTCCTCCGCCTCCTTTTCCTCCTCCTCTTCCTCCTCTTCCGCCTCCTCCTCCTCCTCCTCCTCCTCCTCCTCCTCCTCCTCCTCCTCCTCCTCTGGGCCAAGGCTGGGGAGGGATGGGCTTTTTGGGGGCACTCGGCCCGGCGCTGCAGCAAGGGTGTGCCGTCGGGGGAGGTGGCCGCAGGCGAGGGATGCACCGACCCCCAAGTGCCCATTCATCATCGGGCCCTGCGATAGCGAGGAGGATAGCGAGGAGGATAGCGAAGTGTAAAAAACAAACAGGTCGAGGACGATAGCGAGGAGGACGACGAGGAGGAGGACGGGGAAAACAGCGTCAGCAGGACCAGGAGTGCCCATTCATCATCGGCAGGGGCCCGATAGCCGCGCCCTGCCAGAGGATGTGCCGACCCGCTATCGGGGGCGCACCGCCGATCTATCGGCGATGCACCGGCGATGGAAGCTCGATGCGTTTCCCCTGCGCCGGTCGCCCCCGAACGTTCCCCCTCAAGAGTGACAGGAGAGTTCGTGCAAGTATGGCATCGGCTGCGCGAGGAGGGCTACGGTTTCAAAGACAAGACAATTAATTTTGGCGAGGGAGCAGTCGAGCTCCAAGGTAAGAATGTGGCATGGTGGGAGGAAGGCGAAGTGAAGTACCCAGGCGAAGGCATGCATGTGAAGAACGGCTTGAAGGAGTATACGAGTGAATGTGTTAGTAATATCGGTGGTGGAAAAATGAGAGGGGCCCGACATCACGGGCTGCGAGTGACGTAAATGGCGAAGGATGGGCCCATGATGCATCTTAAAGGTTGGGAGGGATACGTATGCAAACGTTGCAGGCGACTACCCAGCATCAGCTTTACGACGTATCGAGCCACAAGCTGTAAGCTCTGTGGGCGAGGTGAAACACATCTCCTCTGACGAAATTGGTAAACTTACAATGAGCATTTGTCCTTTGGGCGTAAGGGGTCTTATCTTTCATAGCTGGGTTAATAACTCGCGCAAGGAGTTGGGGCCAGATAGCTGGAATTCGCCTTGCCTCCATGAAACGTGGTGTCCCGATGAACGGGGATGTGTCTTGCGCGACGGTGCCCATGTTTTTGCAGAATGTGCGTGAGGGAGGGTTTTGCAGAAGCCAGAGGAGTAGCAATTTTGATAAGCTGGATGTGGGCCAGCAATGCCATCAGACATTTCATGTGCTGGTCTCTCCGATCCAGGAGGAGGGCGAAGTGTACAAAACCAACAGGTCGAGGACGATAGCGAGGAGGACGACGAGGAGGAGGACGGGGCAGACAGCGTCAGCAGGACCGGGAGCAGCCGCAGCGGAGGAGGAGGGGGCGGAGACGAATCCCTGCACGGTGGGAGCAGAGCAAGGGCGCTGCATCAGCACGTACACCTTAGGCGATGCTTAAGAAAACTTAAGTTTTCGTCCAGAGTCTCGATTATTCTTAACGTTTCAATGTAAATCCCAAGATTTTGATAGACGTTCTGGGTTTTTATTCAATTTCTGAGACTATGAATTTCTTAACCCATGATTTCTTAAGCATTTCGCATGGTGTACGCCAGCTCTCGTGATCCAAAGCTGAGTAAGGCGCTGGGGGAAGTAGCATCTAGCTTCAGGCGCCCTTGGGCAATCCGAAGGGGGCGCACCGTCCTCCCTTCTTCTTGTTCCTCTCCGACTCCGACGTCGTCCTCCCCAGTCCTCCGCCCCCCAAGGGTATGCGTGGGCCCCGGTCGCCCCCTCGCAGCGCCTCCCTTTCTCGAGCCAGGGGCCCCGTCGAGCTCCCGCGCCTCGCAGTGCCCAGTCGGTTGCCCCCGCCAGGCTTCCCTCAAATGGTCGCCGCTGGAACGCACGGTCCTGCTCAGGAGCGATGGCTCGGCTTTGGCCTGCGGCTGCAACGACGAGGGTCATACAGGTTTGCCCAGGAGGGATGGCACAGTCTTGGTCTGCGGCTTCATGTGTGACGGTCAGTGCGACCTCCCAGCGTTGATCGGGGATCTGACTTGCGCGCAAGTTGCCACTGGAGGGCGCCATACAGTTCTGTTGAGGAGCGAAGGCACGGCCGCTGCCTGTGGATGAAATGATGTTGGTCAATGCGGCCCCCTAGCGCCCGTCGTAGACATAATCCACACGCAAGCTACTGCTGGGACGGCTCATGCAGTTCTGCTCAGGAGCGATGGCATGGCAGTGGCATGCTGCAGGAATGAGTTTGGTCAGTGCGACATTCCAGTGCTGGTCGCGGGTGTGACCTACACGCAAGTTGCCGCTGGAGGGCTTCAAACTGTCCTTTGTAGGAGCGTTGGCACGGCCGTGGCCTGTGGCAGGATTGGCTATCGTCAGAGTGCATCATGCTTGCGTTGGTCAATGCCTTCAGAGGGAGCGAGTTTGGGCAGTGCGACCTCCCGGCGCCGCCTGGTGGTCCGACTTACACGGCCCATTTGTTGCCAGCGCTGCTCTTGCTGGCGTCCTTCGACGGTGCTTCAATGCGCTCCGTATACTTCGGTGGGGCGGAGCGGTGCAGAACCCAGACTGGGCCCGACGTTCGCTTCGCGGACATCTAAGGACAGTCGACCACCTTGCGGGCAGGCTGGACAGGGGGGTCCCGCGCGTGCCTACTTTGAGTTTGGCAGGCAGGGGGGTGTTCACTAACTGTTTCCCTCTACCGAAAGGCAGGATGAGCGGCAGGATGGCGAGAAGGAGGGTCAGGATGGAGCTCCCGGGGGGTTAAATTCAGCCTCGGCGCCGGTATCCGTTGTCGAAAACCATCCGGGTCTAGCACAGTCCAGCTCACCCCCCCCGCGCAGTCGTGCTTGATCCTGTGCTTTTGATAGGCTGATCCAGCCTCATGGCCCCTTGATGGGCCGAAGTAGCCTCCGACAGTTCCCACACAGACCAGCCAGGAGTTGCTTTCCACTTAGGGGGGAGGAAGAGAAGGATATCGCTCCTGAGAGTGAAGCTCGGTCGAGCCAGCGGCAGGCGCGATCCTGACCGGAGGATGGGATCCTGTGTCTGGAGCTGTGATTGCTTGCCGCTGCCTACCACCATCGCGTTACCGTACGGACTCGATTCGGCAGGCAATTTGATGCTTGTCACCGCGTAGCATCGATCCGCGAGGCGAGTGCGCAGCAGCACTGCGTGAGAGGGGCACCAGCGAATCCATTAATGTGACGTTCCCTCTCCGGACCCCTCTCCTCCATCAACCCCCATCCCCTACGCATTCCCCCCCTTCTCTTCCTCGAGCCATCCACTTCCGTCCAAAATATCCGTCCCCGGACGCCAGCATCCCGACCAGGCTTTTTGGTGGGTTGCGTCCAGCCGTTGCCTGGACGAGGCCCACAGTAGACTGTTCCAAATTTCAAGACCATCGTCGCCGAAAGGAGGAGCAGGAGGATGATGAAGGGTGAGGAGAAGGTGGGAGGAGGAGGAGGAGGAGGAGGAGGAGGAGGAGGAGGAGGAGGAGGAGGAGGAGGAGGAGGAGGAGGGGGGGAGGAGGGGGAGGGGGAGAAGGGGGAGGCGGAGGCGGAGGAGGGGGAGGGGAGGAGGAGGAGGAGGAGGAGGAGGAGGAGGAGGAAGAAAAATAATAATAATATGCATACTCATAATGAAAACAACAATAATAATACTAATAATAATATTACTACTAACAATAATAATAATACTAATAATAATATTAAGAGTAATACGTATAATAATAATAACAGTAATACTATCAATCATAATAATAATAATACGAATAATAATACTACTGATAATAATAATATTAATAATAAGAATACTAATAATAATATCAATAATAATACGAACACTAATACTAATACGAATACTAATACGAATAATAATAATGAATAATAATAATAGTAGTAGTAGTAGTAGTAGTAGTAGTAGTAGTAGTAGTAGTAGTAGTAGTAGTAGTAGTAGTAGTAGTAGTAGTCATAAGAAGAATAATGCTAAGAAGACGACGAGGAGGAGGAGGAGGAGGAGCAGGAGCAGGAGCAGGAGGAGGAAGAGGAGGAGGAGGAGGAGGAGGAGGCGGGAGGGGGAGGAGGAGAGGGAGGGGAGGAGGGGGAGGCGGAGGAGGAGGTGGGAGGATGTGGGAGGAGGAGGGAGGAGGGAAGGAGGAAGAGGAGGAGGAGGTGGGAGGAGGAGGAGGAGGGAGGAGGAGGAGGGGAGGAGGAGGGGAGAAGGGGGAGGAGGAGGAGGAGGAGGAGGAGGAGAAGGAGGAGGAGGAGGAGGTGGGAAGGGGAGGAGGAGGAGGAGGAGGAGGAGGAGGAGGAGGAGGAGGAGGAGGAGGAGATGATGAGGATGGGAGGAGGAGGAGGAGGAGGAGGAGGAGGAGGGGGAGGAGGTGGGAGTAGGAGGAGGCCCCCGGGGCTTCCCTCCGAGGCGGGCGGTCCTCCCTGGGGCTTCTGCACAGCTTCTTCCATGGGCGCTTCGAGGGTGCCTCGGGAGGCAGAGGCCTTCGGGCGGCACTCGACGGGCGTCCGGCGGCAGCCCGGGCGGGGAGCTTTTTTTTTGGGGGGGGGGCTCCACGCCCCGAGGCACCTCCAAAACCCTGCGTCCAGGGAGGGGCACGAGCACCGCTGCGGAGGGAGAAGCGGCGACGGTGGGCGGACGAAGCCTCAGGCTTCAGCCTCCGAAAATGTATTGAAACACTGAATCAAATTGTCAGTGTTGACCGTGACATTACTCTTGCGCTTGCTGTAATGGGGGTGCTTGCCTCTGCAAAGGTACTCCCCATCCATGCGCGGCACGGGTTGGAGGAACAGTGCACTCTCCAGCCAGGCCTCTGACGGAAGCTCCAGAGCTGTGGCACTTACACCTCGTACAAATCAAGAGCACCGAATTGTCTGAACAGTCAAAGGCAATCGTGCGATGACCCAACGCGTCCAGGTGGGACGCGTGGAGCCTTGAATCTTTGGGACAGCGGCCTGGAGGTGGCTCGCAAGTACCACGCGAACCTCGAAGACAGACAGCACACCTCCAAACCCCTGACCACCACTCCCAGCGATGTCCATCCCTGGGAGCAGCGGGAAAATGAGGTACCCGGCCAACGCCACTGAGATCGAGGCCGGGCCACAGGTGCAGCAGGCCGGCTGCCAGCTTCAAAGTGGCACGAGCATGGCGCACAGTCTGGCCTACGGCGTCGAGCTGCCGCTGATCGCACGGGTGGAGGGAAACAGCTGCCGTGGCTCCCACATCGGCGTGGTGATTGCCCTGCCTGCACCACCGCTCGTCAGGGCCAATTCCCTCCTCATCGATGTCACGATGCGCCGCCTCTTTGACACATGGACAAATGGACGGTTGCTGGGCATAGCATTGAATGAAGGCACCTGAGTACATACGATTGGCAGTAAGCTGTTCTGCCTTAGACCTGTTGGCTGTCTTGACAACATTCAAGCAGTCCGAATATACACTGGACTCCGGAGGCCGCCTCGCAAGAACCGTGGCCCACGTGAAAGCACTGAGTTCGGCCCCCTGGGGCGTCTGGGGGAGGGGACTCCAGACAGGGGCCCTGAATTCAGCTAACAGTTTGCCATCGGGGCCTATCATACACACACTGCTGGCAGCACGTGAGAGCTCCCGCACAACATGTCGAGAACACGACCCGTCAACAAAGAGGGATCCCCACATGCTGGTGCCACGCTCGCCTCCATTTGGAGGCTCAAGAGTGTCATTGTGCCACACAAGAAACAGACCATCATCTGCCTCCGTGAGAGCTCGGGGGTACTCGTCGGCGGGATGCCGAAAAGCTCCAGAAGTGAAGACGAACAGGTCATCTTGCTCGTCCGAAGCCTTAGCAGCAACAACAGCGTCAATCATATCCTGATCGACTAGTGAGGCGCGCGCCTCAGCGACCGGACCATGTTGACACTCCCACAGCCGGTGGAAGACGGTATCCTCACAGCCGCAGAAGGGGCAGACCGAGGACACAAGATAACCGAGGGCAGCGGCACGGGATCCCGTGAAAAACGCTTCCGTGGCGAACGCTCGGATTCTCGCCTTGTCGAGGCTGGTAAATTTGGAACTGGCCGGGGCTTCTTTGACGACGTCGTAGGAGAGGCGAGGACGCATACCCCTTTTGTCCCCCGACTCCCGCTCGAGCATCCTAAGATAACCATCTTTGAGGAGGGACCTGACGAGGGCAGGGGACACAATGCCAAGGGGGATGGACATACCTCTGTCGTCGCGAAGCGTCATGAAGTTTTCCATAGTCCAGCCGAGGCGAACAAGGGACATCCTCAACGCCGAAATGGGTCCGCTAACGGACCTCCAAGAACACGAGGCCCTGGAGAAAACAGACGACCAGGCTTCGCGGAGCTGGGGGAGCCCACTGGTTCAACGAAACATGCTAGTCTGATTAAGCCAGACCTCCTTGCTCCACCTGAGAATCGGCGCCGTGGCCGTCCGCCAAGTGGGGTCGCCATCTAGGATAACGGCCGTCGTGAGAGACCTCAGCTGGCTCACGGGACGAACTATGGAGAAAACGGTGCGGCGCAGCTGGTGCAGGTCATGGTCATTGATGCCCGTGATCTCAGATCCGTAAGAGGCACCTGCAATAGGCCCCGCAGAGAACACCTTGAGCACCACAGAACGCCTCAGGACCTTGGTCTGCGGCTTGAGCCGCCGAGCAGCGCGGCTCGCCTTGGCAAGCCTCTCCTTGAGCTTGGCACACCGGCCAGGCACCCGAATAGCACGCCCTGCCGTGTAATCAACACCAAGATTCACAGCTGAATTGAAGAACGCTCCTCCTAGCTTGTGCAGTGCATCCGACACTTGAGTGCCGATCAGCTTCGAACTGGCATCAACCGCCGTCTTATCCAGAGCGAAAGAGCACCCAAACTCGTGTTCAACCACGCGCTGCAAATCCCGAGACCCTGGACGATGGAATCGATGACATCATGAGCCCTCCCCGTACACGACAACCCCTGATCGTCGATGTACACGTCGAGGTCGAGACGAGGACGAGCGGGAAGGCTGTCGTATCCATCTACACAGAAGACTCGAATGAACGTCGCGGCCATCGAACAACCAGCAATGACACCATTCAAGACAAAGTGAGGTCCCTCCAGCCAGCCTCCCAAACAAAGAAACCTACCGCATCGGTAAGCAAAGAGGCACAAACGAGCGATGACCAGCGGGAACCCGTGACGACGACATCTCTCTTCAAGCTTGCTTAGAGAAATGTGCTCGTAGAATTTGCGAAGATCAAAGAACACGCTGCAAGATGATTCCCCTTTGGCCAAACCACTCTCGGCCATGAGCGACTGACGCCACACGACGTCCGCGGCTCCACGATGCTGGCCAGCTGCCCAGAACCGCCTGGGGTGTGCCAACTCCCAGTCCAAAGCCAACGGGCGCCGACAGCGGCCCCAGACTCTGAACCAGGAGCAGAACACCCCAATCGGCCGGTAGCCTCCGACCGGCTTCGGAAGCAAAGCAAGAAGAACGACCGAGATCTGCGGCGGCAAACATCCAGTCGCCTCCATGACGGCCAAAATGCTGCTGAAGCAAGTGGGGGCAGCATCAGAAAGGTAAGAGAAATGCTTACAATGAAAGCCGTCAACAGACACAGCAGAGGAGTCCCTATAGCTACGGGAGACTTCTCGGATTTCATCCGCCGTTAATCGGGGTAACGGCTCCAAAATCTCACCGGAAGGAAAAGCGCCCTCTTCTGACCCCCAGAGGTCGGCGAATCTGGAACCCTCGGCTTTGAGAAGCGAGAGGGGGTCAGCAACAACGCAGCCTTCCGCAGAGAGCGTGCTGCTGGGGGCCCATGGGGAAGGATCCCGGAGAAGCTGGTGCACACGTTTGGCCCCCGAGTTCACCCCCACATGCAACCAGGATGACCAGTCACTCCGACTCTTGGCAGCATACTTGACGTCAGCGGCCTGTACGGCCTCAAACACAAGGGAATATACGTCGCCAAGGTCCTGGCCGTCGCTCGAAACTCCAACCGCGGCCGACACCTGCTCGAAAAGCGGAGCGTAGTCAGCACGAGCATCGAAGATAGCCACAGGAGGGTGCAGCAGGACAGAGCGCAAGTGCACAGCAGAAGCAGACAGGTGAGAATCCCTGCGCGAGTGAATGAAGGCCCGAAGCTGCTGGCCTAGCCACTTGATCGCACGGTGAGCCGGGTAGCGCACCTGGGTATCTTTGGCAAGGACCGAGCGCCAGACCAGCTGAGGTCCGAGCCCTCTCGTGCCGTACTTGAGGGGGGCCTGGCCAACCAGAGGCACAAGGTCACGCTCGGCGTGATCAGCCCAAGCCTTATAGAGAGGGCCGAGCAAACGATACGCACCCCAAAAATCTCCCATCTCGAGCCTCTCAGGGGCCGAATCGGCCAGGGCTTGCCCCCCAACCCAGGACGAGTCACGAGGAGCGGGGCCCACCACCCTGGCACTCGGCAGAGGGGGAGGCTTACGAAAGGTCAGGGCCTGGAGGACGGCCAAACGGGGCTGAAACGACAACTCCACCGGACGATGGGGTGAGAGCTCCGTGTCCATCAGCGTTTCGACCTTCGCAACAGCTTTGCCTAAGCCGCCCGAACACACAAAATAGTCGAAGGAGGAGGAGGAGGAGCAGCAGCAGCAGCAGCAGCAGGAGGAGAAGGAGGAGCAGGAGGAGGAGGAGGAGCAGGAGGAGGAGAAGGAGGTGGAGGGGGAGGAGCAGGAGGAGGAGAGGGGCAAGGGGGAGGACTGGGAGACCAGGACAACGAGGAAGCGGCAATAGTATAGCCTCTTCCCAGGTCTTCCCTAATTCTCTCTGTTCTTCCCATTCTGGTTTACGGCAGCGGTCGGTTCGTGCTGTCTCGGCGCCGCGGCGTCGGCGCAGGCGCGGCCGTTCAAGGTTGAGTATTCCCTGGCAGCCTCTGGCGGCTCCGTGACGGTGGGGATCTGTCAGGGGTGAAGGCTCCACGCGTTGGCACGAATTGAAGCCCGCGCCGTCATGGCGGGAGTATGCCGTATGCAGACGCACATGGGCACGGCGGCGTTGACGGGGCAGCTAATCTCACCCATGGTGTGGGGTGAAGATGCGGGCTGGAAGGGCGAAGGGAGGAGTGCAAGGATGATCAACAACCATGTTGCTTCGAGCAATCCCCGCCCGAGATCTCGAGGCAGGATGCCCAGATAGCACTGGCACACTTTGGGCCTGGCGGCCGCGGCATGCAGTCGTCAGTCGCCGAAGACACCAAACGAGATGCCCAAGACGCAGGGATCACCCACACGCACTTTGGGCCTGGCGGCCGCGGTATGCAGGGTACGCCAGGCGGGTCAGGAGCGCCTTCCCTTGAGTCTAACAACTTCGGCTTGGCGGCCCATTGGAGGACGAGGAAGGAATGCGAGTATCCAGGGCGGCATGGAACCTGTAGGATGCTGGGAGGAGGGGCAGGATGAGGAGGAAAAGGAGGATGAGCATGTTGGCTTGGCTCACACAGTGACGAGTCGTGGCAGATACCTGTCTTGTCAGAGTGGCAAGTCGGCGTGACAGAAAGTTGCGGTCGCATGTGGTTGACATGGCGCGAACGGGCCGGCCGGCGCGCGACCCCCCATGTTGTTCCGCATGCCCCCGCACCGCTAGCTACGCTGCCGTTCCAGATCGGACTCGCCCTCAGCGGTGCGTAGAGGTGTTTGCGAGCCCATAGTGCGAAGCTGCACTTCCGCGGGACAGGCCGCGATGCCAGCGCGTGCTGCTCGGAATGTCTGGCGATTTGAGAGACGGGCTGATATCGAATGGCATGGTTGCATGTCCATCCGTCGCACGGATCGGTGTGGTTGCCTGGGGTGCCAGGTTGTGAGGCAGTGCAGCCATCATCATACAGCATGCACCGCTTACACACGAATGCAAGTGCTCGCCTTCAATAGTCCTGCTCATCACGGTGCTCCTTCTCATGGTTCTCCCCTATCCTTCGCTCCCGCTCTCTCTCTCTCTCTCTTTCTCTCTCCTCACGGCCGGGAACCTTTGGAGAGCGTGTCGCTCCGCCGCGCTTCTGGCCCATCACGCTTCGGCGCGGCACGCGATTCCCTCTTCCCATCCCCCAGCGTTCACGCCACGCGCCTTTCCGAGCCTCCCGCGCCGCTGAGTAAGGCGACACGCCATCCGCTCGTAAGGCACAGCGTGTCGCTGGGGCCGCTTCGGCGCGACACGCTAAGCAAACACATTGGCCGTGATCTGGATCATTCATTTCTTCACCATTCGTTCCCACTCTCGTCTCACCACACACATCTTTACTCTCTCATCCCCTCCTCCCTCTGCCGTCCTGCTCGTCGGTCCTTCCCCCTCCTCATCCTGGAAATATTGGTTTCCCGTCCTGCTTGTTCTTCCTCATCCTTATGTTCATATGTCTGTTGTTCCTCATCTTCATCCTATTTCTTCCTCGCTCCCCAGCCCAGGTATATCATTACTTCTTCCTGTGTCTCTTCATCCATCCCTTCCTATTTCTCGTCATCCCTCCCTTCCGTTCTCCCCCCTCACGCTCCCGATTATCTTTCTGCTCCTCCTCCTCCTCCTCCTCCTCGGTTTTTTCCTGGTAGCTCATCCCATCCACCCCCCCCACACAGAGACATGGCTACCCCCTTTGTGTATCCCTCTATCCCGCCTCCTCTGATTGTTCCCCTCATTCGCCCCCCCCCCTCCTCTGGAAAGGGGGCTCCTCGGCGATTCAAGCAGACAAGTTCCTCGACGATCTGTTTATGCAATGGCTCTTCGATTCAAGCTGACACTTCTACAGAAAGTGAACTGGTGTTTAGATCCTGCCACAACTCAACTTGTGTCTAAAATTGCTGCGGTGAGCGGCGCAGGGAAGAGAGCGCCGGCACACACACGCAGCCACCTACCGCCCCAACCAACCTCCATGGAAGCCATATTCAGTGCGAAAAATCTCATTCAAATTATTCGCCCCCCCCCTCCTCTTGTTGCCCTCCTCTACCTCCTTCTCCCTTCCCACACTGCTTGCCCTCCTGGACCGGTCCCCCTCCCTGTTCTCCTCCTCGCCCTCCTTCCTCTCTCGGCCCCCCCCCCTTCTCCCCGGTCTCGTCGTCCCCCTCCTTCCCCAGTCCGTTCTTCCTCTCCACTTTGTCCCCGTCCTCCCCCCAACCCCCTTCCTGCTCGCCTCGTCGCCCTCTTTCCCCCCATTTCGATCGTGCTCAGCCTGCTCCCTGCTCCGCCTGCTCCGACCTCCTCGGAGCTTGGAGTGGAGGCCGATGGAGGGGGCAGGGGATCGGGAAGGGAAGAGGAGGAGGAGGAGGAGGAGGAGGAGGAGGAGTAGGAGGAGGAGGAGGAGGAAGAGGAGGAGGGAGGAGGAGGAGGAGGGAGGAGGAGGGAGGAGGAGGAGGAGGAGGAGGGAGGAGGAGGGAGGAGGAGGAGGAGGGAGGAGGAGGAGGAGGAGGAGGAGGAGGAGGAGGAGAAAGAGGAGAAGGAGAAGGAGGAGGGGGGCGGATAATAAGACGAGTTGTAACAAGAACAATGATGAGAAAGAGCAGGTGTAGCAGGAGAAGGGGGGCAAAGAGGAGGAGGAGGAGGAGGAGGTGAAGGAATATCGGGATATTGGTTTGAATCTCCGCGCGGATTTCTTGCATTGGCGTTGGCCCCCCCCATTCTGGCTCGCGGAGCGCGCCAGGGACGGCGCTGGAGGCGCCGCCGGGGAGGGTCTAGCGTCGACCCAAGAAATTCGCGTGGATCTCCGGCATTGTTCTGCTTCTTCCGCAAGCAGCTTGCGGAACGGGGTGCTGTTGCATTGGTCGCACGTGCCCGTCGACGGACCGCCCCGCACGGACAGCCTCAAAAAGCCCTCTGGTGGTCCGGGCCGTTTCGCTTGAGGCATCCTCGCAAGGCTCGAGTCTGAGCTGGCCGGGCTTGGGCGTTTCGCCTGCGAAATCCTCGCAATTCTGTGCTCCGAGCTGCCGCGCGCGATGTGGTCCTGCGCGTTTCGCCCGAGACATGCTTGCAATTCTGGGCTCCGAAATGTGCGCGAGGTGGTCTGGCGCGTTTGATTTGAGATATCCTCACGACTCTGGGCTCCGAGATTCCGCAAGCGAGGTGGCCCGGTGCGTTTGGCTTGAGACATCTTCGCGATTTTGAGCTCTGAGATGCTGCGCGCGAGGTGGTCCAGCGCGTTTCGCTTGAGACATCCTCGTACCTCTGATGCTCGAGGTGCGGCGCGACAGGTGGACCGGTGCGTTTCGCCTGAGACGTCTTCGCAGTTCTTGGCTTTGAGATGCCGCACGCGGGGTGGTCCGGCGCGTATCGGTGCAGACGTCATTGCAATTCTGATCTCCAAGATGCTGAGCGAGAGGAGGTCCAGTCTGCTTCGCTTGAGACATCCTCGCATGCATCTCTGGGCTCGGACATGCTGCGCTCGAGGTGGTCCGGCGCGTTTAGCTTGAGACATTGTCGCATCTCTGGGCTCCAGCTCCGCGCGACAGCTTGGGGCGAGGCTCGTGCGGGGGACCATCGTTCAACTCTGCCTGAGGATAGAAGGAGCTAACAACAAATTGCGTGTTCTGAAAATAATTCGCTCAGTTCCAAGGTGCCGCGCGAGAGGTGGTCTGGATCGCTTCGCCCGAAATATCCTCCCGTGTTTGCGCTCCGAGCTGCCGCGCGCGGGGTGGTGCGGCGCGTTTCGCCTTTCGGCGCGCGAGATGGTCTGGCGCGTGTGACCTGAGATATCCTCGCCACTCTGGGCTCCGAGCTGCCGCGCGAGAGGTGGTGCGGCGCGCTTCGCTTCAGACACCTTCGCAACTGCAAGTGCCGAGCTGCCGCGCGATCGAGGTGGTCTGGCGCGTTTCGCCGTCGACATCCTGACAACTCTGGGCTCCGAGATGCTGCGCGCGGGGTGGTCCAGCGCGCTTCGCCCGAGACATCCTCGCAACTCCAGGCTCCGAGAGGCTGCGCGCGGGATGGTTTGGTCCGTTTCGCCCGAGGCATCCTCGCAACTCCGGGCTCCGAGATGCCGCGCGAGAGGTCGTCGGGCGCCGTTCCGCCAAAGGCATCCTCACACAGGTGGGCTCTGAGAAGATGTGCGCGAGGCGGACCCGTGCGACTCGCTGGCGACATCCTCGACTTCTGGGCTTCGACGTACTGCGCACGAGGTGGTCTGGCGCGTTTCGCCGGAGACATCCTCAAACCTCTGGGGGGGTGGGAGTATAGGGAGGAGGAGTCAGACCCAGACGAACCCTTCGACTGCACCTCTGTTCTCAAATTGTGCTCTGGGAGGGATCTGGGCGCCGCCTGGTCCCTCCTCGTTTGCCGCGCGAGAGATGGTCTGGCGCGTTTGGCGCCAGACATCCTCGCAATTCTGCGCTCCGAGTTGCCGCGCGCGAGGTGGTCTGGGGCGTTTCGCCTGAGACATGATTGCAAATCTGGGAGCCGAAATGTTGCGATCGAGGTGGTCCGGCCAGTTTCGCCTGAGACATCCTCAAAATTCTGCGCTCAAACATGTTGCTTGCAAGGAGGTCCGGCGCGCTTCGCTTAATACAGCTTCAAGCTATTGGACTCCGGGAGGGAGGAGGGATGAAGGAGAAGGGATCAGGTCCAAGCGAGCCATTATACTCTTCTTCTGTAGTCGAATTGTTCTTCTGGAAGGGTCTGGGCGCTGCCAGGTCCATCCTCGCAAATTTGAGCTACCAGAGATGTCGCGCACGATGTGGCCCAGCCCGTGTCGCTTGGGACATCCTAGCACATCCTAGCAGCTCTGGGCTCCCAGAGATGTCGCGCGCGAGTCGCCTGGGGCATCCTTGCATCTCTGGGCTGCGAGATGACGCGCGAGAGGTGGTCCGGCGCGCTTCGCATGAGACATCCTCGAAACTCTGGGCACCGAGGAATTGTACGCGAGGCGGTCTGGCCCATTTCGCTTGAGACATTCTCGCAAGTCGGAGCTCTGAGAGGAGGAGGAGGAGGAGGACGAGGAGGAGGAGGAGGAGGAGGAGGAGGAGAAGGAGGAGGAGGAGGAGGAGGAGGGAGGGAGGAGGAGGGGAGGGAGGAGGAGGAGGAGGAGAAAGAGGAGAAGGATAAGGAGGAGGGGGGCGGATAATAAGACGAGCTGTAACAAGCATAATGATGAGAAAGAACAGGTGTAGCAGGAGAAGGGGCAGCTTGCGGAACGGGGTGCTGTTGCATGTGGTCGCAGGTGCCCGTCGACGGACCGCCCCGCACGGACAGCCTCACAGAGCAATCTGGTGGTCCAGCGCGCTTCGCATGAGACATCCTCGAGGAGGAGGAGGAGGAGGAGGAGGGAGGAGGAGGAGGAGGAGGAGGAGGAGGAGGAGGAGGAGGAGGAGGAGGAGGAGGAGGAGGGAGGAGGAGGAGGAGGAGGAGAAAGAGGAGAAGACTTTGGGCACCGAGGAAGTGTACGCGAGGTGGTCTGGCCCACTTCGCTCGAGACCTTCTCGCAAAAGTCGGAGCTCCGAGACGCTGCGCGCGAGGTGGTCTGGCCCGCTTCTTCTAAAACAGTATCGCAAATCAGAGCTCCGAGAGGGAGGAGGGAGGAGGGAGGAGGGAGGAGGAGTTAGACCCAAGCGAACCATTTGATTCCTCTTATGGGTGCCCCTGGCCCGAAGGAGGAGGTAGCCAGCGCTGACGCGCGAGCGCGATTCCTAGGTAAATTCCAGAGGTTTCTCAGGGGGGAGCCATGCTTGAACACATCGTGGAGATGCCTCGAGCGAGAGCGCGGTGAGCGGCCCAAACTATTTGTTTGAGGGCACGCATGACGAGGATGCCTCCTGGAAGCGGCGTCGAGAGTACGAAGGCATCCCTGTCATGAGGCGGAATCGGAGAAGAGGAGAGGCGAGGAGGAGAAGGAGGAGGGGGAGGATGACGAATGCGAGGACGAGGATGAGAAGGATTGCGAGGAGGAGGAGGAGGAGGAGGAGGAGGAGGAGGACGAGCAGGAGCAGGTGCAGAAGGAGAAAATAGCACTGCGAAGAGGAGGACGGTGCGGAGCACGAGTCGGAGTATTAGGATTACAAGGAGGAGCATGGCGAGCAGGATGGGGAGCAGGAGTAGGAAACATAAAGGAGTGCGACGAGAAGGTGGAGGATGGAGGAGGAGGAGAAGGAGGAGGAGGAGGAGGAGGAGGAGGAGGAGGAGGAGGAGGAGGGAGGAGGAGGGAAACGTCGAAAAGGAATTGCACCATGAGGATAATGAGGATTCGTATGAGGAGGGAGACGAAGGAGGAATGATATGAGAAGGCATCGTGGGAGGAGGGTGAGGAGAATGAGGAGGAGGAGGAGGCGGAGGAGGAGGAGGAGGAGGGAAGAGGAGGGATGAGGAGGAGGGTGAGGATGAGGACCTGGAAAATCAGGATGAGGAGGATGACGAGGAGGAGGAGGAGGAGGAGGAGGAGGAGGAGGAGGAGGAGGAAGACAAAGAAGAGGAGGAGCGGGAGGAAGAGAGGAGGGGGGTGATAAGGAGGAGGTATTGTGGAAGGGGTCGGCAAAGGGCGAGAAGGATAATGACCTGGATGCGGAGGAGGAGGACAACGACGAAAAGCTCGACGACGACGCCGAAGGCGCAGGCGGATTAGGAGCAGGAGCACGCGCGAACAATCTGAGGAGCCGCATTGGTTGACAAAGCACAAAGGCTGTTTGGGGATACTGGACTCTGGTTATACTGCTACCAAGGTTTGTTCTTCTAGCGGAGTAGGAGGAGGAGGAGGAGGAGGAGGAGGAGGAGGAGGAGAAGGGCGAGGAGGAGGAGGAGGAGGAGGAGGAGGAGGGCGAGGAGGAGGAGGAGTAGGAGGAGGAGGAGGACGAGGAGGAGGAGCTCCCCTCCCGCTTCCTCCCCCGAGATGCCGGCCCCGTGGGACTACGAGTCTGCGAGCGAGTCGGCCGATGGCTCCGACCCGATGTTGCCGCAGCAGGCGCCGGCGAGGGCGGGGAGGAAATTGCCGCAGGGGCGGCGGGAATCAAGCGCAGAGGAAGGGTGGGAGGAAGAAAGCAGGGGGAAGGAGGAGGAGGAGGAGGAGGAGGAGGAGGAGGAGAAGGAAGAGGAGGAGGAGGAGGAGGAGGAGGAGGAGGACGACGACGACGAGAACGACGAGGACGACGAGGACGAGGAGGAGGATGATGATGAGGAGGAGGAGGGATGAGGGAGGGACGGCGACGGGGCGACTGGTCTCGCTGTTTGAATCTGGCCTGATCCAGTTCGATTTCACGGACCCTGGCTGGATCCGACCTAAGCGGGCTTCGTCCTGTGTTCAATCCAGGCCGAGTGGCTCCTTCCTTTGGCCAAGCTTTTCGTTCCTGCGCAGATCAGCACCGTCCAGCGGGTTCCCATCCCCGGTAGGCCATGGTATCTCAGCCCCACCAGCCTGCCCCCTCCAGGTGGGCATAGGGCCCGCGAATCCAAAACAACCTGTTGTTGGGTCCTCGTTTTTGAAAGACGGCGCCCCGCTTTCGTCCTCTTCCTCCTCCTCCTCCTCCTCCTCCTCCTCCTCCTCCTCCTCCTCTCCATCTCCAACCCCTCCTCCCTCCTTCCGTCCCTCCCTCTGTCGGCAATTGCGGCCAAGGCCATGCCAGTGAGACCTGGATCGGTAAAACGATGCCCAGCGGTGCTCCCAGACCCCCGACGTCATGATTTGTCATGACGTGGACCCCAAGAGGTCTCGACCCATTCCCCTGGACCGGTGAGACAGTGAGGCCTGTGAGGCAGTAGATCGACAATCTATTCGAACCCTTACACATTCGAGAGAGATTCTAAATCACCCCCGCGCCCCCGACATTTATGTTGATCTCAGTGAAGGCAGTGCTTTGGGGTTCGAATATTTCTGTCCACTCACGCCCCCCCCGTCGCCACGCCATCAATATTCATTGCGGGGGGTCTGTGGGGCATCTTGGGCAACAGGGTTCGAATATAATGTCCATGTACGGGCGTGCCGCCGATCTACCGGCCATGTGTTGCAGATGCCAACTCGATGTTTCCCTCCTTGAGCCGGCCCCCTCGTAATGTTCCCCCTCTTTCGGGTGGGGAGGCGGGGAGGGGGGGGGCAAGAATGAGATTTCGAACCATGTGGCGTTGTAGTATCTTTGGGCCGAATTCTGGCAAAAGCCGGCGGGGCATCTTGGGCAACAGGGTTCGAGTCGAATGTCCACGTGCTGTTCCCCCCCGGAGGCCGAACATAGCGAAAGACCTTCCGTCGTGGCTTTCTCACGACTCGGGGGGGTCCGGCCTCCCAGGCGTTGCCTCCTGACGCTCTCCTGCACCCCCCCGCCCGGCTGCCCCCCCCCCCCCGCCTGCTGCTGGGCGCCCCCCCCCCACCCGAGAGGAGAGATAGGAGGAGGAGGAGGAGGAGGAGGAGGAGGAGGAGGAGGAGGAGGAGGAGGAGGAGAATGAGGGAGGAGAATGAGGGAGGAGGCAGGAGGCAGGGGGCAGGAGTTGCCTCCTGACGCTCTGTGCCCCCCCGCCCGGCTGCCCCCCCCCCACACCCAGCCTGCTGCTGGGTGCCTCCCCCCCCCCCCCCCGAGAGGCCTCCGAGGGCGGCCGGCGGCGCCCCTGCGGCGCCCGCGGCGCGGGGCTGGCGGCCGCGGGCGGCCTCCTGGCGGTCCTGGGGGAGGGGAGGGGGGCGGGCACCTGTCAGGGGCGACGACGGTGTCGGGCGATCGCAAGCATGGATCAGGGTTGTGCACAGTCTGCTGCTCGGAGATTTCCATGTTGTGCTCGAGGCGAAGGGCGTTTGTGTTGTGATTCTGGTACGTTTTCACCTGGGGATGCTGCCCACTCCAGACTTTTTGACAAGTTCTTTCCCATGATGACCGAAATCTTCCAGGCCAAGGACACCCGCAGAGGTGGATTAGCGACGGGTCCCGTTTCCATGGGAAACCGCGGATTTCCGCCGCCGAGCGAGGTCCGGCCGCATTTTGAGGAGGTCACCTTCCCCGATCCATGGATTTGGCGACCGCGCGCCAAATCCATGGATTGCGAATCCATGTTTGCGCGCCCAAATAGTGGGGTATGAGTCCGCGGGGGAGATGCTTCGACTTATGATGCTCCAACCTACTTTAGCCCTGACCGCCCGAAAGAATTTCGAGCCCCAAGAAAGTATCGAAACTTGAGGGTCTTCACGTGTCGGGCCCTGGGAGGCGATACTCGTTCGACACTGTTTCGATACGTTGCGGGGTGCTCAAAGTTATTTAATCGCTTCGCTCATTCCGCCGGCCCATATTGTCGCACAGTTGTGGGCTAGCCGAGTTTTGGGGCCTCTTGGGGGCCGTTTTGGGGCCTCTTGGGGCCTCTTTTGGGCCTCTTGGGCGCCTCTTGGGGCGTCTTGGGGGCCTCTTGGGGGCCTCTTGGGGCCTTTTTGGGGCCTCCTGGGCGCCTTCTGGGGCGGAGGGCTCGATTTTTCAGTTCTCGGTTCCCCTCTTGAGCCCCTCTTGGGCCCGTCTTGGGGCCTCTTGGTCCGTCTTGGGCGGCACTTGGGCCGTCTTGGGGGCCCTCCAGGGCCGTTCCGGGGCCGTCTTGGGAGCCTCATGGGCCGTCTTGGAGCGGTCTTGGGGGCCTCTTGGGCCGTCTTGGAGCGTCCGGAAGCCGAAAAAGCCAGAACGCAAAAAACAGCGAAAAAAACAATGAAAATCAACGATTTTGGCCTCTTGGGGCCCTCTTCGGAGGCCTCTTGGAAGGCCCTTGGGGCGTCTTGGAGGCCTCTTGGGCTGTCTTGGGGCCCTGTTGGGCGTCTTCGGGCGATCTTTGGCCGTCTCGGGGCCCTCTTGGACCGTCTTGGAGGCTTCTTGGGGGCCTCTTGGCCCGTCCTGGGGCCCTGTAACAGGGCTCCGGCATCTCTGGCCCGACCTTGCGGGGACCTTGCCGGGGACCTTGCCGGGGACCTTGCCGGGGACCTTGCCGGGGACCGGCCGGGACCTGGTCGGGGTACTTTTCGTCTGGGGACCCCCAGGGGCCGCCCCGCGCGCGCGAAGTAGAAACATTGTAGAGCAGTTACCGGAGATCTTAGCACGCCTCTGGCCCGTTGGGCCGGCGAATTTCTGGGATGTGGTCCTGAAGTACGAATGGAGCAACATAAGCATCGACTCCCAATCGCCCACTGATCGCCGAGAGGGGCCCAATGGCCCCGACCCGCCCAGGAAACTGCGGGTTTTGTTGTCGGGGGGCCATCGCCGATTTCTCGACGATGTGTCGCCGATTCCAGGTCGATGCAGTCCCCCCCATGCCAGTCTATCCCCTATCGTTGCCCCTCAACCTGCAGTCGGAATGGATGACCTGGCATCGCTCGGACGTGTGCATGTTTTCTCGGTAGGGACCATCGAGGAGCATCCTAGATCATCCTGCGAAGAACAAGAAAAAAGCACGAAGCCGCAAACCATGCACTGGGAAGGGACGTCCGAACGATGGCCGCCTGGCGGTCTAGGGAAGGGGGGGGGCCACCTGCAATCCGAGCGGATGAGAACTGACACGGAGCTTCGCTGCCCTGAGGACCGCATGAGCTTGGCAGCACCCGTCGCCAGGAATCTCGATGCCACGGAATCTGCGCAGATCCATGCTGGTATGTGCCCGGCGTTTGTTCTGGGAGGCGCTACGGTCAGGAGGGGGGAGGGGGGTCAGGGTTGAGGTTTCGGTGCGTTTTTGTTCCGCGTCCCATGTCCAGCTCTCGGTACGTTTTGTGTTCCGCGTCCCCATGCGCTTCTGCCGCACCCCCAGGAGTATCGAGGAAGACAAAAGCTGGTATGAACATGAACGGTAGGAGCTCCGCGCAGATTTCTTGGGTCTGCGCTGGGCCCCTGGCGACGCCACTGGCCCCGCCCCTGGCGCGCGGAGCGCGCCGGGGCGCGTCGGGCGGAGGCGGGGGGGGGGAGGGGTCGAGCAGTGCCCAAAAAGGGGGGCGCCCCCGAGGTGTTCGAGGTCTTCTGCCGTTCTCGTCGGCTCTCGGCGATCTGCTCAACCTCGGCTGGTCTTCCAGCGGCCGCGCCCCGCCGAGAGCGCTCCAGGGGCGCCCGGGTCGTCCCGACCGGCCAGCGGAGGCCCGAGCCAGGGCCCGGAAACATCCATGGACAACGCCGACCAGCCATAACTGGGGGAGCTGTGGTCCTTACCCCCCTGGGGGAACCCATCGCGTCGACGATTTCTCGAGAGGGGTGTCGAAATCGATGGGTCCCCCATGGGGGTAGGGACCACAGCTCCCCCAGTTGTGGCTGGCCTGACAACGTTAGGGGGGGGGCTTAGGCTCAGGGCGGATGCATCTACCCCCAATCGCCCACTGATCACCGGCAGGGTTGTGGAAGTCGATTAGTGGAGAGGAAGCGTGCTGCCAAATAATTCCCAGATGTCTAAAACATGTTTCGAACATGCTGCAAATCTGTAAAAAAGCACGTTTGAAACGTTTTCAGAACATGTTTTACACAGTTTAAGCACACCTTTTAAATTCAATGATCGGATTGTTAGAGTGCCCACTGTCATGGCATCCACAACGATAAGGGGCCCGATAGTCGCACCCCGCCCAGGAGCCTGTGGATATGTAAGGGCCTACCGCCGATCTGCCTGCCGTGTGCTGCAGCTGCCAGCTTAGTGTTTCCCTCCTTGAGCCCTGCCCCCTCGTGCTGTTCCCCCCCTTTCGGGCGGGGGGGGCGGGGAGGGGGGGGGGGCAAGCTAGGTGCGCTCGCGTCATATCTGACGTCCTACCCCTCCCTTCCATCCCTTACCATGGCGCTGATTTTCTCTATCCGCGGACGCGTGTCGTGAGCGTGTGATGGTGCTGGTGCTGGTGCTGGTGCTGGTGCTGGTGCGCGCGGCGCGATGCGCTGGGGCGAGAACGCCATCCTGAACGACGGAGGCCAAACACCGATCCGAAAATGAGGCCCACGCTGCAGCGGGAGCACGAGTCGGAACGATTCGGGAGCACAAATGAGGCCGGCGCCTCAGCGAGAGCAGCATTTTGAAAAAAAACGCAGGCGAAAACCCGTTTTCCGGGAATCCTGTGTTTTAAAAAAACAATACGCGGAGGGTGTTCGGCGATCACCCAACCGCCATCAGGGGAAGAGGGAGAGTATTTTCATATTGAGTAATTGTCAAGACTGAGATTGAGAACCATGTGGCGTGAGGTTTCTTGTAGTAGTTGTGGGCCGGATTCTGGCAAAAGCCGGAGGGGGGTGCATAAGTACACAAGCGTAAGGAAGGGAACAAGAGTAGGAGGAGAGGGACCAGAAGGGCATGGACTTCAGAAGCAACTCACGCGGGACGATCTGCCTGGACCCTTTCTCGTCCTGGATAGCCTTGCCCCTACACGTGAACTGTAGTATCCTCCTACAGCGTTACTAGTACGTGGGGGAAGAATACGTGAGCAGGCCGAAAGATTTTCCTCTTGGGGCCCACATGACACATGCGAAGTGTCGTTAGTTTTAGCGGATGCGGACGCAGCGATCATATCGCGCTCGCGTCGAGGTGGGTTTGCGGCATATGTTATGGGAGGCTGCGGGAGTTGGCCAGGCCAGCTGTGGCGCTCGAGCGCCCACATGTTCTGGAGGCTGCGGGAGTTGGCCGGGGCAGCTGCGGCGCTCGAGCAACGACATGTAATGGGAGGGGTTCGGAGAGTTGGCCAGGCCCGCTGTGGCGCTCGAGCTCCCGACTTGGGCACCGCGGTCGTTTTCCCTCCTCCTCCCTCCTCCCTCATCCGCCTCCTCCGTCCTCCCTCCTCGTCCGCCTCCCTCCTCGGTCGGGAAACCCCTCCCCCGTATAAGCATAGCTATGGGTGCAGGTCCAAGGCTCCGTGGATCCATTTCCCCTTGGGTCCCTTGTATTACTTATTATTATAATTCTATTCCAGGGAAATTGGATCTACTTTCTCTCGCACACACGTGATTGGATCCAAATAGGTCCATGCGTTCCCATGCAAGAGGGAAAAACTTTCGGCTTGGGAACGTAATAATGCTTTGAGCTCACAGCAGTACCCCAGCAAAGCACCCTACTGGCAGCAAAAGTGAAGAGGCGGGACATGGGCGGAAGCAGCCAGGACAGGGGTGAGAGCACGGCCACGTGCCACTTAGCGAGTTCCTGTGACGAGGGATCGTGGCCGTCTGGACCTAACATGTAGCCGGTCTTGAGGCGAGAGCACGGCCGTGTAATCGTGAATATATTGCTCCATAATCTAGTTCGCTGGGGGGCTCTAACAGCGGCTCAACAGGACTCTGGAAGAGCCCCGCTGGGGAAGCCCGAGAACGCTGGCGCAAGAGCCGCTTTCGCCTGAGACCTCCTGGCAGCTATGCTGGCAGCCGTTTCGCCTGAGACTTCCGAGCCATTGAATCAGGAATCTTGCGCTCGCCCCAATGCCAGCGACACATTTGGTCGGGACGGCCACGATCTCATGTAAGTGCACATGGCGGTTCACACCTTTCTCACACGGCCACGACCCTCTGTACAAAAAAGCACTACGGTGCACCTGGCGGCGCTCTCACCCATGCGACACGGCCACGACCCGTTGTAATTATCATGGCGATGGGCTCAACCGTGTGCAGTTGTGGATGCCGCAGTTCTGAGAATCGGCTTCGGTGGAGCTCCCGTTGGGGCCGCGAAGCGCGTGAGGGGTGTGCCGAAATGAGCCCGGAACCGCATGTGAGGACGGCCACTGGGGCCTTTGATGGACCTCCCTATGGGGCCACGAAGCGCTGTACTGGGTGGGGCGGACGCATTCGAACGTCGCCATTGAGGCCTTCGGTGGAGCTCCCTATGGGGCCACGAAGCGCTGTACTGCGTGTGGCGGACACACATGGACGTCGCCACTGACGTCTTCGGTGGAGCCCCACATGGGGCCACGAACCGCTACACTGGGCGGGGCGGATGCATGCGAACGTCGCGATGGGGCCTTCGGTGGAGCTCCCTATGGGGCCACGAAGCGCAGTGCTGGGTTGGGCGAACGCATTCGACGGTCGCCACCGGAGCCTTCGGTGGAGCATCTTTTGGGGCTGCGGAACTCATTGCTAGGTGGGACGGACGCATGCGAAGGTCGCCACTGGGGCCTTCGGTGGAGCTCCCTATGTGGCCACGGAAAGGTGCACTTGGTGGGACGGACGCGTTCGACCGTCGCCACTGGGGCTTTTGGTGGAGCCCCCTGTGGGGCCACGAAGCGCAGTACTGCGTAGGCCACGAACACGCCACCGTGGGCTTCGGTGGGCCTCCCTATGAGGCCACGAAGCGCTGTACTTGGTGGGGCGGACGCATTCGAACGTCGCCACTGGGGCCTTCGGTGGAGCGCCCTAATTATGGGGCCACGAAGCGCTGTACTGCGTGGGGCGGACGCATACGAGCATCGCCATTGGAGCCTTCGTTGGGGCCCCCTTGTTTGGCCACGAACTGCTATACTGGGTGGGGTGGGCGCATGCGAACGTTGTTCCCTACCTAGGCTCTGCCTAGAAGGGTTCTTACCCTGTATGCTTAAAGGGCCGGGCAGTGCTCCCCGCCCCGGGCGGTTCCCCCAGGATCCGCCCCGTGGTTCCCCCAGTGACGTTCCCTTAGCTTAGCGTTGCTTATCTCATCTTAGCTTAGCTGATTTCATCTTAGCTAGCTTAACTTAGCTTCATCTTAGCTCAGGTTTATCTTAGCCTAGCTTACCTTCATCTTAGCTTCGCTGAGCTTTAGCATAGCAGAACACAGCATAGCATAGCATAGCGTAGCACAGCATAGCGCAGCACATCATATCATAGCATAGCCGAACATAGCATAGCATAGCGCAGCATAGCTTAGCTAGGCTCTGCCTAGAGGGTTAGCTTAACTTAGCTTAGCTTAGCATAGCGCAGCGCTGCATTCGCATAGCATGGCATCGCATAACATAGCCACTCATAGCATAGCATAGCATAGCGCAGCATAGCATAGCATAGCATAACATAGCACAGCACAGCACATCATAGCATAGCATAGCATAGCATAGCATAGCGCAGCTTAGCATATCATAACATAACATAGCATAGCGCAGCATAGCACAGCGCAGCATGACATAGCATAGCTTAGCATATCACAGCATAGCATAGCATAGCGCAGCATAGCATAGCATAGCATAGCACAGCATAGCATAGCATAGCACAGCATCGCGCAGCATATCATGGCATTGTATAGCATAGCATAGCAAAGCATAGCAACTAATGCTGCTTTCCTAGGGGCTCCAACTTCTAGGTAGGGTCACACTGGGGTAAGTATTAGGGCCTTCGGTGGAGCTCCCTATGCAGCAACGAAGCGTGTAAGGGATGCGCCTAGCTGGCCGACATGCGGAAGGCAAAGGCGGAACTGGGAGGAGGCAGGAAGGGGGAGAGGAGGAGGAGGAGGATGAGGAGGAGGAGGAGGAGGAGGAGGAGGAGGAGGATCAGGAGGGGGAGGAGGAGGAGGAGGAGGAGGAGGAGGAGGGACGCGGGGCGCCGTCTCTTCAAAACGAGGACCCAACACCACAGGACTGCTGGGGAAAAACGAGGGCGCGGAACAGCAACAATCAGCAGCAGTTTGGCATTATGAGTATGAGTATTTCGAAACTACGAGAATCATTGGTGGCAAACGTCGGGGCCTTACCGACATACCACATCAACTGTCGCAGCAACGGCACGCAATGGTAGCACCAATGACATACTTTCCCACGAGCGTGAAACACAGTGTGCGTGTGTCGAAAGCATGCAACGATCTGCCGCACACAGGCAACACAAAGTAATCACGCTAGGACCAAACTCACGCAACATAGACTTACATCTCATCCCAGCGGGGGATGGGGACGGTGGTCGAAGCAGCGGAGAGGGAGGGGGAGTGACGAGGAATGATGAATGAGGATGAGGATGAGGATGATGTTGATGATGCTGATGATGACGATGTTGTTGATGATGATGGTGATAATGATGGTAATGACGACGCTGATACTGGTGCTGATGCTGCTGATGATGATGCTGGTGATGATGGTGATAATGACGATGAATGCGATCGTGGTGATGATGGTGATATTGATGATGATGATGATGATGAGGAGGAGGAGGAAGATAGTGATGACGATGCTGATGATATTGATGATGATGACGATGATGGTAACGATGATGACGATGCTGGTGATTGTGATGATGCTACGGATTGTGATGCTGATGAAGATAATGGTTATGATGGTAATGGTAAGGATGGAAATGATGATGGTGACGATGATGATGGTGATGGTGTTGCTGATGCTGATGATGCTGATGATGAGGAGGATGACGATGATGATGATGATGATGAGGATGAGGATGAGGATGTTGATGCTGGTGATGATGATGGCGATCATGATCATGATCGTGGTGATGATGATGCTGATGATGATGATGCTGATGATGCTGATGATGATGAAAATGATGATGATGATGATGATGCTGATGATGATGATGATGATGATGATGATGATGATGATGATGATGATGATGATGATGATGATGATGATGATGATGATGATGGGGAGGGGGACGAAGAGGATGAGGAGGAGGATTACCGAAAGGGTGATGATGAGCACGATCAGGATGAGAAGGGGGAGGAGGAAGAGGAGGAGGAGGAGGAGGAGGAGGAGGAGGAGGAGGAGGAGGAAGGGAGGAGGAGGAGGAGGAGGAGGAGGAGGAGGAGGAGGAGGAATGGGGTGGATCATCCAGACCGCCTGATGCGGTCACAGGTGGGCCAAGGGGACCACAGGAGGGCAAACATAGAATGGCTACAGGAGGGGAGGTCGTCCCCCTCCTCTTGTCCTTGCTCCTCCTTCCTTCTCTTCCCACTGTGGATGGACGTATTGTTATAGGGATGCCGTGGGGCCTTCAGAGGCCTCCTCGGGGAGGAAGCTGTTTCATCGAGAGGTGCTCTCACGCAAGAGTTCTTGCTGTCAGGAGCTGGCCCATGGCATCGAACTGGTGTCGCCCCAGCGGGCTTCCACGCGCCCTGGCCTCCTGGCTCCCCACGGGATTCCACGTACCGCGTCGTCGCCCACGGGGAGCGGCACGCGCCTTGGCGTTCGTCGCCCCTGGGGAGCGGCACGCGCCTTGGCGTTCTCGGGGGCTTCTGGGAGATTCTTCTTCGGCTCCTGACGTAGGTTTTTCCGGCCCTCGGAGGATTGCGATCTTCGGGAGGGGGGGGGGGGGAATCGGTGTCAATGCCACGCCGCCGTCGGGGACCCCTCTGCGCGGTGCTCCTTCGGCGGCGTTGACCGGGGGCGTGGTGCTCTTTCAAGAGCGGCGCGCTTATCTGGCTCCCCGTGGCGGCGTGCTACCGACGCTGCGTTTTTCCCCCCCCCCCCCCCCCCCCCCAGTTCCGACAGCCGCGCCTCCCACACCCCCGACGTCATGATTATTTGTTCATAACGATGACGTCGACCCCCAAGACGTCTCGACCCATTGCCCGGGACCGGTTTTTCATCCCGAATCGCTTTTTGGCGGCCCCGAGGCCAAGTAAGGGCCCCCAGGGGCCGAACTTTGCCAAAGACCTTCCGTCGCGATGTCTTAAAACCTTTCCGTCGTTTCTTCTTTCACGACCCGATGGGGTCTGGGCTCGTCTGGAGCCTCCCAGGGACGCCAGGCTCGTCCCGAACTGCCCGCCCCCTCGCGTGTGTGCCCAGGGCCAGAGCGAGCCGCCCCGGCCTCTGCCCCCCCCCTTGGAGGCGCCCGTCTCCCGCCCCGGGCGCGACGCGCGGGAGACTTGCCCCCGGGGAGCGAAGAGTCCGCCCTGGAGTTTGGAACCCCACCCGTTGGGCCTGTCTTCCACCACCACCACCACCACCATAAGTTTGAGGGGGAGGGGGTCCTCCTCCTCCTCCTCCTCCTCCTCCTCCTCCTCCTCCTCCTCCTCCTCCTCCTCCTCCTCTTCCTCCTCCTCCTCCTCCTCCTCCTCCTCCTCCTCCTCCTCCTCCTACTGTTGCTCCTCCGCCGCCCTCCACCTCCCGGCCGCTTTCGAGGAGGTGAGCGGCCATCGTGGGCAGTCGCTCAACCCTGCTGGGCGGGGAGCTGTGTGACTTTCTGGCCGTCCGCCTTCGCCGTGGCGATGCTGGCGAACGTGGTGCTGGCGGAGGAGACGGGCAGCCTCGGCCATGCGGCATGCCCGACGCCGCGGCCGACCTCGACGCCGTGTTCCTGCAGGCGCCCAGGGCCCTCAACGAGGCGGCCGAGCTCGAGGCCGAGCTGGAGCCGCTCTGCCCCGCAGCTGATGTGGCGAGCGGTGTGGCGGAGACTGAGGCCGAGCGCGAGGCGCTCAAGGCCCAGGCCGCGGCCGCGGCGGCGAAGGCGGCCTCGCTCGCGCGTGCGGCGGCCTCGGGCGCCCAGGGCATGGCCGCCCCCGACGCCGCGGGAGCTCGCGACGCCCGACGCCGAGGCACGGGAACAGCGGGCGGAGACCTGGCGGTGGATGCGCGGAAGGACCCCCCGCGGGCCAACCCGCTCCCGCCCGCGCGGCCGAAGCCGCCGCAGGACCCTCAGCGGCTGGTGAGGGCAAGGGTGCTGCGCGAACATCTCGCCCTTGCGGCCGTCATGGGCCAGCTCCGCGCCGCCGAGGCTGCCCTGTCAGCTGCGGGGCTTCCAGCTCATCCTGGGCCGCCTGGGCAGCGAGCTGGGCTGCAAGGGTGAGTACGGCTCCGCGGGGCGTCAGTACCCCTCCTCCCCGACCCGTCAGGAGGGCTGCGGCGGGCCTGGCCTGTATTTCCACTAGGCCGGTTGCCGGGTCCGTGGTCTTCAACCCGTTCGGTTCGGTGCTCCTCTTCGGCCTCGGGGCGGGGCCGCCTTACCACGTCCACGGGCGGGCTGGGCGTGAGCCCCCGCAGCGCCGCGCATTTCGCGCCCCTTCGCCCGCGGCGTTCGCGGACGGCCGCGGGCGGCCGAGCGCGGCGAGCGCGGGGGACCACGCTCGGCCGCGCCTCGGTCTGCTCCACTCCACTCCTCCTCCTCCTCCTCCTCCTCCTCCTCCTCCTGCTCTTCCTCCTCCTCCTCCTCGTCCTCCTCCTCCTTCTCTTCGTCGTCCTCCTCCTCCTCCTCCTCCTCCTCCTCCTCCTCTTCCTCCTCCTCCTCTCCTCCTCCTCCTTCTCGTCTCTCCCTCCTCCTTCTCTCCCGTCTTCCTCCTCCTCTCCTCCTCCTCCTCCTCCCTCCTCTCCTCTCCCTCCTCCTCCTTCTCCTTCTCCTCCTCCTCCTCGTCCTCCTCCTCCTCGTCACCCCCCAACTTATGGTGGTGATGGCGGTGGAAAACATGACCATCACCGCCTGCGAGGAGGAAGGGGGATTGGAGCCTGGTTTTCTTTAGGTTCAGGCGAATTTGCTAGCGTGGCGTTCGCCCCCCCCCCCCCCCCCTCGCCCTTCTTCAACCGAATGCGAGCGTGCAAGTGCCTTTTTTCGACCTGCCTTTCGATTTGCATGCTTTCGATGTGGATTCCACCTGGGAGGAGACGCCACGAGGCGAGGCCGGCTCCGCCAGGGAGCCGAAGGTTCTGCGCTCAAGTTGCGACCTCGTCGATGTAGGATGGCTATTGTGGTCAGTATTGTTTGTTGCTTACCTATCGGTCGTTGAAAGCAGGTACTTGTGGAGTCCCAGTTTCTAGTCTACTTTAAGCGCCTTCCTACTTCAATGATCGAATGGCTTCACCTATTCCGTCCTCTTTCGGGGGCGGGCGGACACCCAATCTATTTTCAACACCTCCCTACTTCATGTTTCGACCTTCTTCTTCCGACTTCCGACCGATGGGCAGCGTGTCGCTCCGCCGGTTCTGGCCCACCACGCTTCGGCGCGACATGGGGTCTACTTATTCACATGCCCCGAGCGTTCAACGTGACTAAGGGGGAAGGGGATATCATGGCTGGGTCCGCGGGAGTCCTTCACGGATTTCACGCCCTCCTTCCGCTTCTTAATGCTTATCATGTGTTTTTTGACCCCTCCGCCCCCTCCCGTGGGTCGCGCACATTCCTCGGGTCATGATCTGAAAAACCCTTTCTTGGACGGCGCCCCCTTTGACGCCCTCGAAGATGCGAGAAGGGCGAGAACGGGACCACCTTCCATTTCTGCATCCTCCCCTTTCCCCCTCTCTCCCCATCTCCCGTGCCACTGGCCCAGAAGCGCAAGCTGAGAGACAGTGGTGTCAACGACAATCCATATTGGTAGCGCTGTTCAGGGCAATATTAACGGGTGGAACGCCAACGTCGCAAGGTCGCAGCGACATCCTCACCTCATTCCCTTTGCGAGGCTGTACGTAGATGCGCACGGAAATATGCCAATGACGAAAGGACGCGCTCTTTTGGTCCCAATTTCGTCGCAGTGAATGTTTGGTCTGGCTTCCAGCATGATTCAAGAGGACAATATTCTCTAAACTATGGGGTCGCTGGTCGTTGTGATTTTCGCATGCACCTTGACTTGGTGCAACCTGCATCTAGGCATGGTCATCGTACGAAGAGTTCTGGGGCACCCATAACATCTGGCCCTGATGTTGATCATCATGATGGTTGTGGTGGTTATGCTGATGTCGAGGTGCTGCTGATAGTGTGCGGCAGTTCGAACGTGGTGCCGATGATGAGGAGAAGGGGGAGGACAGGGGCGGGGCTGATGATGCTGACAGAATGGAAGAAGCAACATTCAGCTTCATTATGAGGAGGGGGAGGAAAAGGAGGAGGAGGAGGAGGAGGAGTAGGAGGAGGAGGGGGAGGAAAAGGAGGAGGAGGAGGAGGAGGAGAGGAGGGGAGGAGGAGGAGGAGGAGGAGGGAGGAGGAGGAGGAGGAGGAGGAGGAGGAGGAGGAGGGGGGCTCTCCTGAGGGGTTCTGCAGGTGTGGCTACTCGCCCAGGGACGAGTCGGCGATCCTGGCGCGTCCATGCGAGGCAGGTGCTCGCGGAGCTGGAGCCTGATGGAAGCGGGGCGAAGAGGTGCTGGGAAAGGGCGAGGAGGGGAGGGGTAAGCCTGGGAGGGGGCGAGGATGGTAATGATGAGAGAGTCGGCGGCGCGCGCCGAGGGGTGAAAAGCGAAGGGGGGCCGGCCTCCTCAGAGGGCGGCGGAGCTCAGAGGCCCTCGAGCCTTCCCTTGAAGCCCTCCGTGGCTTCGGGGAGAGCTTAGAGAAAGGTCTTCCCTTGAAGTCCTCCGTGGCTTCGGGGAGAGCCTTCCCTTGAAGCCCTCCGTGGCTTCGGGGAGAGCTCCGTGGCTTCGCGGTTTCGGAAAGGTTTTCAGACGGCCGGAGGCCTTCTGATCCTTCTGGGAAGGCCCGCCCCCTTGGCCTTCCCCCCTGGGCACGCCGCCGAGGTAGGGCGGAGGGATAGGAGGAGAGGAGGGGGGTTCATGAAGGAGCACGGGAATCTAAGGTGGAGATGAACTTGGGGATCGCAGCGGTGGGAGGGGGGGGGGAGGAAATGGGGAGCAGAGAAGAGTGTAAGACAGTGCAGAATCGGGGAGGAGCGGAGGGGTGGGAGATTCGGCGCGAGTCGACGGGAGGGACAGGGTGGGCCAGGACGTGCCGGAGTACGGGATGACTCCCGCGTATGGCAGCTCAGAAGGGTGCGCAAGACGTCACGGTGGTGGAGGGCGGGAAGGGGGCTCGAATGTCCGTGGTCTTCAAAGACGCGGAGTCAAGCCGGGATTCGACCCTCCTCTACACACCCCTCTGTCCTTCTCCCCCGCCGCCTCCTCAGAGCGGGCGGGGGCAGGAGGGCGGGGGGCCGGTGCCAACCGGCACAGTACGAGAGGCGTGGGCGAACGGGTCCAAGTCCCCAACGGGTTGTGTCCGAATCCGTTTTCTGTTCGTGGTCTGGCGCTGATTTCGACCGTGGATGTAGCGACGTTCAGAGGAGATGTTCGCGTGGTGTGACGTGCGTCTTGTCTGGATAAGCATGCGCGTTGCTCGTCACGAACACTGTTTCCAGGGCGCTGCTAACCAGGACTTCGAACAAATGTTTCGACCCACGGCTGCAATTTTCTCGGGCGCGCCACCGTCCTGGTCTGTCAAAGTCCCCGTTTGGGGGGCCCTGAGGGGCGCCGTCACCAGTTGAAGCGCCGCTCGACGATCTGCTGGCTGGGCGGCGGGCTCCTCCTCTCCTCCAGCGCGTTCCACTACTCGCAAATTGCCGACTCGCAAACGTCCGAACAAAAAGTACATGTCTGCCTTGATGTAATTTATCGTAGATCCCCTGCGGGGGATCCAGGCCATTTGCGAGTAGTCACTTTGCGAGTAGCGGAACGCGCTCGTCTATCCTCTCCTCCCTTCATCGGAGCATGTCTGGGCCTTGGCCGAAAGAGCCGCCGACGACGACGAAGAAGCCGCGCCCAGACGGCGCACTGGCAAAGAGGAGTAATTAGCACATGCGCGTGAAAAGGAAGTAATTACTTCCGCAACGCCCTGGAGTTTTCGCGCGGGCAGCTACCACAGACATCCCGTTGCATTGCAGGGCCTGGGAGGGGAAGGGGAAGAGGAGGAGGAGTAGGAGGAGGAGGAGGAGGAGACAAGCTCTGCCAAGCTCGGAACAACCGCCGATCTGCATTACATCCGGGGAATTGTAAGACTCGAGCTCGCTGGAACTAGGGTTCGCCCATTGACGGGCCCGTCCTGAATTTGCACCGGCCCACTTTCCGTTGGATGTTGGCAGCAAGAGAGCTCGCTCGGAGTTGCAGAATGGGTCTCGCCGTCCCCCCGACGGCCCCGCCAGGACAGCCCGAGTCCTCCGAACTCGCGTCTCGCGCCTCCCCTCCCCAGGGGCATGCCTGGGCGCTGGCCGCATCATCTTCCGATCTCCACACGCTGCCGCCGTCGGCATTCACGGGGCGCGCGCGCCGCTCTCGGCCTCCTGCGTCCCCGGGCCTTCCCGACGGGACGGGAGCGCCGGTGGGGCCGGTGCCTCGCGTCTCGCCGACGCCTCGGCGACGCGGCGCGGTGCGGAGCCCGATTTGCCCTGCGCCGAGGTCGCCGATGCGTCGCCGACGTCGCCGGTGCACCACCGATGCTTCGCCAAGGCCTCGGCGACGCTGCGCGATCCGCCGATCCCGTCTCATCGGACCCCATGTTGGGCGTTCCACAGAGGGCCTTGCCTCCGAGGATCGAAGAAGATGCCAGCTCTTCCTCGGCGGAAGGCGGCGGAAGGTCGGCGGAAGCAGAACGAGGCCGCCTTCGCCGGCGGAAGCCGGCGGAAGCCGGCGCCAGGCGGCGGAAGTGAAAGATGTGTGTCCCGAGAGATGGAAACAATTTCGGGTTGAGGGTTTCCGAAATCTGATGGATGGGCCTGTCTTCCACCACCACCACCACCACCACCATAGGTTGGAGGGGAGGGAGTAGGAGGAGGACGAAGAAGAGGAGGAGGAGGAGGAGGAGGAGGAGGAGGAGGAGGAGGGGGAGGTGGAGGGGGAGGGGCAGGTGGAGGGGCAGGAGGAGGACGAAGAGGAGGAAGGAGGAGGAGGCGGAGGAGAGGACACCCTCCCCCTCCAACTTATGTTGGTGGTGGTGGTGGAAAACAGGCCCATCAAAATCGCCCATTGTGCATGTGCATGTGGCCCCGGAGGGCGGCGAGGAGCCCTCCGCGAGCGCCCCGTCGCCTTCACTCGCTCCGGGCGCCGCTGGGCCTCGGGCGCCTGCTTCGCCTCGCGCGCACGTGCCCGCGGCTCGTGCCCTCCCGCGCGGTCGTCGCCCCGTCCCTTCCTCTCTCCTCGTCCCTGCCCTTCTCTCTCGCTCTGGGGGCGCAGCATGGGCGACGCGAAAAAAGGGGGCCGTCTGCGCCGAGATGGGCGCGTGAGCTGCCCGCGTGAGGTCGCGCGTGAGCGCCCTCGCCTGCAGTGCAGCGTGCCGCGCTGGTGGCCTGCGTGAGCCGCCGCGCATGGTCGCTGTGCCATCTCGCGCAAGGCCCGTTTTTGATCGTCGCCCCCGGGATATAGACATACATTTTCGGAGGTCAGCGCGGATTCTGTTGAGTCGGAGCTGGAGCCTCCTGGCGGCACGTCCGGCGCCGCCCCGGCCCAGCGCCGATCCACAGAAATCGGCGCTGACCTCCGGGAGTTTACAATGGAGGCCCATGCCAAGAAACCCCCTGCTTGCCTCCAGGGTGCCCTGGGTTTCTTGGGCTTCGATGGTTTTGCGATAGACCGCGTGACGTCCCCACACCAAAAATACATGGACGTCCGAGGGTCTCAGGGTTGGGTTTCTTGTGGAAGGTTTCTTGTAGATTGGCCTCACCCTTCGTTCCTCGACTCGTCCGTGCGGCCCCCACAGGTCGAACCCTGAGCCCCCAGCCCTCCAGCTCGTGTGGCCCTCACCAGGTCGGGCCCTCAGGGCGGGCCCGGCGTATGCGCCGGTTCCATGGCCCCGCGCAGCGAGCCCCGAAGCACCTCGCGCTTGCAAGCCGACAGCGCGCACGCGCCGCCGTGCGACGTGTTCGGGGCGCTTGCCCCGTCTCTGGGATCCCGCGCGTGCGGGCCACCACCGCCGAGAGTCTACGGAGGGTTCGCGGCGTGTCGACCGACGGCGACCCCGCTACCGGCGTTCAACCTTGAGCGCCGCCGGCGACCGAGAATTTGTCGATGTTGGAAGATCTGACGTTTGGGAAATGGCCGATCGTTCAAGGTCGAACGGTCGGCGCGGTGTCAGGAACCAATCGACACGCACCTGCCGTAGGGGGGGGGCACCGACCCTGCGGCGCTGGCACGCCTGAGCGTCGTCCTGTGCTGGGTGACGCTCGGGCGTGCTAGCGCCCAGGGGTCGCGCCCCTCGCCCCTCCCCCCGCCCCCCCCTCCGAGGAACTCTCGGTGGCCTTTGTCCTGTCTCTTCTTCGAGAGAGGCTACGTGCACAAGCCAGGTATCTGCTCCAGAACTTGCCTGGACGCCAGTTCAGGTGCATTACAGGGAACATGCACTATTGATGATACTTTCGGGCTGAACGAGGGGCCCACCTCGCTGGAGGCCCACGCTGTGCGCACAAATGCGTGCGAAGCCAAGCGTGGGTGCTGACGCCTGCGTGTGGCTCGTGGGGAGAACCTGGTCTGCTCCTCCGCCACGCTGTGTGCCCAGGTGAGGGTGGGACAAACGACTGTGCCGATCATGGCAAGGGAGGCTATGGCAGCGTTCTGAATTCTGAGTCGTCATCGAAGGAATCAGGCAAGTATGTCTCCTCATGTCTACCCTCCTCGTCTAGGGAGAAGGAAACTCGCTCCCAGGACTACAAAGCTTGCCGACCCTTTTAGGAGCACTTGCGCCTAAGGCTGCACCGCGAAATCATTTCGAAAAGTATACACCACCACCGCCCAAGACGCCCTTTGCTCTCCTTTCTGGTGGTGGTGGTCCTAATTCCTAATGTGCCCGCTCCCTTCTCTCAATTGGATCCCCTCCCCCAAAGAGACCACTCCCGCATGCAGCCTTCGGGGAAGAGCCACGAGCCCCCTTGGAACTTCGGAATGACGCGGCCACAGACAACTGGTGAAGAGAGGGAGAAGCGTTCTGTAAAGAAAGTTGTTCTCCTACCCACCCTCCGAAAGTCACAGACCCTGACCATTCAGGGCGACGAATAAGCTAGACTTCAGGTGCGCATCATGAAAAGTAGGCGCGGCATAGCTTGCGGGGGCGCACAGGCGAGACGGTCCTCGGCGGATGCAAGAGATCACGGGGAGGGGGGGGGGAACAGACTAGCAAAGAGCGTAAGACTGATCAACGCGCGCTCACAGTCGCGAGGTTTCCGCGAATGCTGCTCGAAGTGGATCACATCACGCTCTTAGCCGCTACTGCCACACGCCTGCAAGTGTCGAGGGCAAAGAGCACACGTGGGGCCCATCGGGAAGGAAGGAGGGAGGAGGATGTACGATACCAATGCTCAGTTCACCCGTCCTTTCTTCTCAGCCTACCCTCACAAGTTCTCCCCCTCGCGCGCCCGAGCTGGACGTTCCTCCGCGATCAGCCTGGCCAAGGCTCCGCACCGCCCCATGGGGGATGGCAGCGCGCGCCCCTGCCGAGCAGCCGCCGGAAGAGCGCACGAGGAGGAAGATCAGCAGAGACACTATGAGGGTCGCTCTCTTCCTCTTCCTCCGTTTCCTCGTCCGCCTTCCTCCTCCTCCTCCTCCTCTTCCTCCTCCTCCTCCTCCTCCTCCTCCTCCTCACCGTCGTCCTCCTCCTCCTCCTCCTCCTCCTCCTCCCCTCCTCCCTCCTCCTCCTCCTCCTCCTCCTCCTCCTCCTCCTCCTCCTCCTCCTCCTCCTCCTCCTCCTCCTCTTCGTCCTCCTCCTCCGCCTCCATCTTTCTGGACGGGGCGCCGAATGAAGCCTGCCAGGTCGCTCAACGAGGCTCTCAGAGTGTTGATTGCCAGTGCTCTCAACTGCGGGCCCGCTGGGGCTGAAGAACACGGAACTGCGGCCACCCCGTGCCCTCTCCCCCTCCCCCATCGCTGGCACCCCAGTCGAGGAGGAGCAGGAGCAGGGAAGAGGGTGGACGGAGGGGAGGCGGGAGGAGGGCTGGGAGGGGGAAGCAGGAGGGAGACCGCGAAAATTGCTCCTTTTCTGACCATCCCCTGCTCTCTCTTCCTCCCATCTCACTTACTTGTGGGTAGGACGTCACTCCGCTGGACCCCCCAGCAGCCCTCGAAAGTGGTGACAGTCTCGCAGATCGCAGCCCCCCCAGGGATGGCGAGGTCTAATTTGAATTTGAGTAGGACGTCACTCCGCTGGACCCCCGAGCAGCCTTCGAAAGTGGCGACAGTCTCGCAGATCGCAGCCCCCCTGGGAGGCGAGGTTTCCTGGTGATCCGCGTAGGACGTCACTCCGCTGAGGATGCCAGGGATGACCTGATAGGCGGCAAGCTGGCACGCAGGAAGGAGCGCGGAAAGAAGCAGGCAGGAAAGATGAGAGGGGGAGAGAGGCGGGAGGAGGGAGGCGGGAAGGAAGGAAGGAAGGAAGGAAGGAAGGTGTGCGACCGCAGTGCTTTTTTAAGCGAGAAACCAACGCAGGCGGGTTGGAAACAATAATCAGAAATTGTCAACACATCGTCCCCAGATTATGCTTTTACTATTCTTGAATATTCCTCCTGTAGAGGGACATGCCCGACTTCGACCGAGGATCGAGGATGCTGCTGGGTGATCCCGGGCGTTCCCTGCGCGGTCTGGCGTTTTTTTGTTTGGGGGGTCCCGAGGGGCCTTCCTCCTTGAGGAGGCAGCGACCCCCTGGCTGCGGGCAGTATGTGTGTCCATGTCCAGTGCGCCTTGGACTTTCTCTTGGCGGGGGCACCGCAAGGCCGAGGCGCACTGGATAGGGACAAACATCGAGCTTCTGTAGGGGCCAGATGCTTATCCATATTCAGTGCGCCTCGGGGTTCTGGGGAAGGGAGCCCGAAACTCCAAGCTGCAGAGGATATAGACACAAGTCTTGCCCCCCGTCGTGGCGACCCCCCTGGACATGGCCTGGCCCTTCCTCCCTCTGATCCTTAACGGGGCAGCAGCAGCACACTTCGCTGCCGTGCTGCACACGGCCGCACGCCGAGGCCTCCGCGCACGTGCTGATTTTCCGTACGCGTGCCGCGCCCTGCTTCTCAGAGGTCCGCGCAGGCATTCGGTTTCGCGGCTCTCGCGGCACGCCCCCGGATCGACGGGTGGGCCGCCCGTCCCTTCTTCTCCTCCTTCTCCTCCCCCTCCTGCTCCTCCTCCTCCTCCTCCACCACATCCCCCTTCTCCTCCTCCTCCTCCTCCTCCTCCTCCTCCTCCTCCTCCTCCTCCACGTCCTCCTCCTCCTCCCCTTGCCCACGATCCGCAGAGAGGAATATGCATCGATACCGAATACCCTTCGCTCGTCGCTTCGGCTGGATTCGCCTCGGAACCTGGTCAGACCGTACTCCGGAAGAGGTCCTTGTAGCAGCGGTGGCGGGACCTGGTTGCTTCCCCAATCCCGGTCACTTGAGCTACTAATCATTGCCCCCGATTCTCCCCTTCCTCCTGACCATCCTCCTTCCTGACGGGTATCCTCGGCCTCCCCGCCCTCCTCATCCTTCTTCTCCCCATCCTCCTCCCTCCAATGTTCATCCTCGCACCCATCCGCATCCCCCTCCCACGTCTCCGTCTCCCCATTATGTTCCTCATCACCGCCACTCATCGTCCGACTTCCTTCCTTCCTTCTTCCCATGTCCATACTTTTTTCTCTGTCAAAATTGTTCCGCTTCGTCATTGCTTTCTTCTTAAGCTCCATGTGCATTATCCTGATCCTCCTCGTCACCATCACCCTTGTAACATACACTACCCATCCTCATCCGGTCTCCGCCTCCTGCTCTCCCCCTTTTTCCATCCGGATCATCCCCACCCCTCCTCATGCTCATTCCCCGAGTCATCAACCTCTTAACTTTGTTCCGTTGCCTGTTTCTCATCTCAATGTCCTTCATACTTCCCATCATGATCCTCATGTCCATCCCCATCTGCGTATCGCATATCCTCCCTCACATTGGTATGAATCATCATGCACTGTTCTTCACAGTCCACACCCTGCTTCTGATTCCACACCACTGCAGCATCACTGATCATACGTACCCGTCCGTGCTCATCCGACTCCTCATCCGCCTCCTGGATCCCCTGTTTCCTCCCCCCCCTTGCCGTTGCTGTCCTTCTCCTTTTCGTTCATCCCCCTGCCTCGGCCGCGTGCGGATAACGCGGGCCTGCAGGCCGATAGATTCCCTGATGCAGGGTGCCAGCCGCTCATGCCCGATTGTATACGCAGAATGACCTGCCCCTTGACGCAGCGCTGGTGTACAGTTCTCAGTGCCACTTCCCTCCGTTGCAGTCGTCATTGTTGCCTGAGGCACTCTGGAGGTGCGGGGCGTTGAGCCGCATCAGCGATGCATCGGCGATGCGGCGCGATCCTCCGGCCCCATCCACTCGGAGCCCGTCTGGGAGGCCTCGAGACGAGTGCGAGGGTCTCTTGGGCGGCCTCCCAGGGGCCTCTTGGGAGGCTCTCGGGTGCATGCGGAGGCTCTCGGGTGCATGCGGGGCGGGTGCTTGCTTCTTGGGGCCCTGTGGGCAGACGGGCCGCGCGCCAGGGGCGCCTTACAGTGGAAGTCCATGCCAAGAAACACCCCGGTTGCCTCCAGGGCGCCCTGGTGTCCTGGGGTTCCGGCGGCTTTGCCATGGTGAGCGTGACGCTCCCACACCGGAATGCAATGGACGTCCTGGGGTCTCCGGGTTGGGTTTCTTGTGTGGGAGGTGTCTTGTCGACGGGCCTCCCCTGCAGTTCTCCAGGGCACCGTGCAGGGATCTGTGCGCACGCCGTCCTGCCCAGGCCAGGAGGACGCACACAAACACCGAGCTTGGGCCTGATATGCCGCCTGGCCAGGATTGGTGCAAGTGTACACTTGGCGTCGTCCTGGCATTCCCTTCCCCCCCTCCCCTGGTCCCTCGATCATCCTCGATCCTCCTCCTCGATCCTCCTCGATCCTTCTCCTCGATCCTCCTCCTCGATCCTCCTTGATCATGGATCCTCCTCCTTCTCCTTCTGCTCGATCCCGCCGTGCAGCGGGTGCTGGCCCCCTTCTGAGGGTTGTGCGCCCATGGTGGTGCCAGCCAGGTTAGTGCAGTTTGAGCTGTGTGAGCCTTACTTGGGCTTGCATCGTAAGACGCCTGGTTTCGAATGATCCCTCTCAGAGTGCAGTCTAGCGTTTCTGGTAGCCAGTGCCAGTAGTACCGGGAAGCTGTATCTACACATGACGCGGCCAGCTTGGGCGAGGGCTGAATACATAATTGGCCACGTGTCTTTCAAGCCTTCGGCCCTTGTTTGGCCAAGCACGCTGGTCCTCCGCATGTGTACGGTGGGGGCGTTGGTTAAGGAACGTGCACGGGAGGCTTCAGACCCTGGAGGGTTCCTTATCTGATGAGGGCGGCGGTAATATCCACTGCCAATCCGCGATTGGAGTTCCACTGGCTTCCAGACCCTGGATTCCTTATCCACTGCTTCGTTTTCCAATGCCCCCACCGCATCCAGCGAGTGGCCTCCTGAGGTTCCGCATGCGAATCCGGCCATGTGTGGGTTCAGTTTCCTGCTGAGTCTGGACCGCGACCCTTCGCACGGGTCTGCTCTGCCCCGCCCTGCCGCGCCTCGATCCTCGACCGGCGCACTCTGCCCGCCGCCTGCCCGTCAGGAAGAGTGCGCCGCGCGCGGCGAAGACTGCACCAGTCTGAAGTGCTGCAAGGAGGCGGGCATGCAGTGCTACCAGAAGGCGCGTGCGCCCTCCGCCCGTCGTCCCCCGCCGTCCGCGCGCCCTGCTGTCATCTGCCGCCTCCGCGTCCTCCTCTTCCTCCTCCTCCTCCTCCTCCTCCTCCTCCTCCTCCTCCTCCTCCTCCTCCTCCTCCGTTGGCCTTCTCCTCCTCCTCCCTCCTCCTCCTCCTGGCTCCTCCTCCTTAGCTCCTCCTCCTTCCTCCTCCTCCTCGTCCCCCTCCTCCTCCCTTCTCCTCCTCCTGGCTCCTCCTCCTCCTCCTCCTCCTCCTCCTCATCATCATCATCCTCCTCCTGGCTCCTTCTCCTGCTCCTCCTCCTCCTCCTGGCTCCTCCTCCTCCCCCTCCTCCTCCTCCTCATCCTCCTCCTGGCTCCTCCTCCTCCTCCTCCTCCTCCTCCTCCTCCTCCTCCTCCTCTCGCCTGGCCACTTGCTCCGTGATCTTCGGTGGGGCGGAGTGGCTCCTCTCAGGCTTGGAGGGGCTCCACCGGGGGCCCTCATTCCTCCTGTGTCGGCCTGGCGCTCAGACTGCGCGGCCGCTCCAGTCAGCGTCTTGTCCTCTTCTTCCGCCTCCTCCTCCTCCTCCTCCTCCTCCTCCTCATCCTCCTCCGCCTCCTCCTCCTCCCATCCTCCTCCTCCGCCTCCTCCTGCGCCGCCTCCTCTTCTTCTAAGGCAGCGACCGAACCAAGACAACACGATCACAACAGCCCAGACGACTTACGATGATTATCGGCCGCCGCCGCCGCCGGGAGTACGACGTGAGCCCGCCTGCGTATCACGTGTTTGAAAGGCCACGGCCTCCACGCCATGCCCTCATGGGCACAGGCGGGATACCCAGGGGAGCGAGCACGACTCCGGCGTTCGCTTCGCCTTCGCTTCGCTTCCTCCGCCTCTGGGGCGCTCGATCATGGGCCCATTGTTGAGCGCAACCGCCAAAGACCGCCGAAGACCGTCAGACGACCGCCAATGACAACCGAAGACCGTCAGAAAACCGTCGAAGACTGTCAGGAGACAGTCAAAATACCGCCGAACATCGCTGAAAACCGCCCGAGGCCGATGGGCAGCAAGGTGCCGATTGTCGAATCCGTAGCGCCTCCTCCCTCGGAGACACCACCTCTTCGTCCTTCATTCTCCCTCCTCCTCCGTCCACCCCCTCCCCGTCTTCCTCCTGTCTATCAGGCGATCGGCATGCGTGTGTGCTTACTCGGATTGTTGCTTGCATTATTTGTGGTATTCTGTCTGGGTGCACATGTTCCTGTGTGCGCGCATGCTCGACAGCCTGGTTGGCAAAGCGATCACTCCGCGGTAGGCAGTCCTTCGTGTTGTCCTTGGTTTGCTCTACGCGGCTTGCACCATTTTGGGAGGAGCGGGACGGGAACAGATCCGACACATGGACAATTCATTCACTGAGACAATGGACGAACAGTGTCGCCGAAACGAACAGCCAAGACATGGCACGCTCACGGAAACGGGATATCGCAAGTCAGGTTGAACCAGGCGAATCAACATTGAAGTTGAAGACGACCACAAGTGGTTTGAACAGGGTGGTGTGGGGGGTGAATGGAGACTGGGGGTCAGTTGGACAAGTGTGGAGGCGAAGGCGAAGGTGGAGCATTGGAAGAGGAATGGGAGGAGGATGGAGAAGATGCGTTGAGGTGGAGTATAGAGGATAGCGGTGGAGGATGCATGCAGGATCAAGAACGGAGGAGGACGAGGTAGGAGGATAGTGGAGAAGATAGGAGGAGTAGGAGAAGGAGGAGGAGGAGGATAGAGGATGATGGACGAGGATGGAGGAGGATGGAGGACCCAGAGGGAGGATGGAAGGGAGGTTGAGGAGGATGGCACTGGGGATGCTGGAAGGGACGGGAGGGGACGGAGGCTGGTGGAGGAAGGACGGACTGGGAGGATGGAAGGGAGGGAGCACGCAGTGGAGCGAGGATGGGAGAGTTGCAGGTTCAAGCCTCCGTCATGGAAGAGTGCTACCGCCGGTATCTGCCCGATGGGATCGGCGCGCGGCAGAGATGGCACCGCCCGTTTGAGGAGCTGCCCCTCCTCGAGTTCACGGCGCCGGCCGCCGCCGGGCAGCAGGAGCCGTGTCCTGGGCACACCGTCTCGACAGACCTGGCTTTCTGGAGGTTCGTGTGCGGTGTCTTCCAGCGCTGCAAGGCTCGAGTAACAAAAGACGCCATAAGCATAAAACTGTTGGCGTCCGCGCGGATTTTCTTGGATCCGCGTTGGGCTCTCCCAGCGGCGCCTCCGGCGCCGCCCCTGGCGCGCTCCGCGCGCTAGGGAGGGGGCTCCATCGCAGATCCAAGCCAAGAGATCCGCGCAGAGCGCCACAGGTTTATGTTTTTGCCGTTGTTTCTTCTTCTAAAGGCGGACCTGGGGAAGGTGCTGGAGCTGCGCGCGGCGGACCGCAACGTGCTCGACCTGGCAAATACGAGCAGCGGCCTGCGACAGCAGGACGTTTTGACCCTGGCCGACCCCTCGGGCCGCCGCCTGTTCTCGGGGCGGGCAGCAGCAGACTGCCTGGGCAAGCCGACGAGCTATCGATCGCCGGAGTCGTGCGAGGACAGCTTCGTCACTCTCTTCGAGCCGTGTGTCTCCGTGGCGCAGGCCGAGCAGGTCTTCGATCTGGGGAGGCCAGCCCCATCGCATTCTTTGCTCCACGCCGCGCTTCCCCTCACCCTTTACGTGCTTCCCCAGTGTTTCCCCTTAGCTGTTTCTCGTCGTCGTCCTTACCATCCTCCACCGCCTCCCCCTCCTCGCTGTATGCCTTCTCCACGTAATGTCTTCCCTCTCCTTTGTCTTTGCTACCTCATCCCTCTCTTCCCACCCCTCCTTTCGCCACCCACGCCGCCTCCTCCTCCTCCTCCTCATCCTCCTCCTCCTCCTCCTTCTTGACCTCATCATTATTTGTTTCCTTCTTCTGACAAGTGACTAGTGACGCTTCGCGTATCCACACCAGCCCATTCAGAAACGATGCACAGGCGAGTTGCATTGATCAGGAAAACTGTATAAGCAAGCAGTGGGACAAAAAGGGGGGCTGCCGTCAAACCGAAGCTCGGGATGAGTCTGAGCAGACCCAGGAGTCGACCATGCATGCCTCTCTCGGGCCTTCCGATGCGGGAGCAACCTGGAGGTTTGGGGCTCGCTTGGGGTCCTCTTGGAAACCTTGGAGGCCCTCCTGGGGCCAGCTTCGAGGACATCCATCCAAGAAGGGAGGTCCCCCTAACGGTGCCGCCCCTCTGGAGCCCGATGCGTCGCCGGTTAGGGCCCTCTTGGGGCTTTCTGGGACACTCTTGAGGCTCTCGTGGTCCATCCTGAAGCCTGAGGCGCCCATCGGAAGCCCATGAATCATGGGTCCTCTCTGGGTCGGAACGATGTGGGCTGCTTGGGAGCGTCCATGGGAGGCTACGTGGCCACTCGGGGCCTTCTGGGAAGGGTCTTAGGGCCTCGTGCGGGCATCTCGGAGGCCATCTTGAGCCATCTTTCGGACATCGTGGGCAGGCTTGAAAGTAATCCTATTCTCTCTAAAGTCGTCTTCCATCCATGTTGTGAGCCATCTTGGACGCTCTAACCCCTCGCGGGACGCCCCCGTCCAGACCCAGGAGGTGGATGGAGGGGGAGGGGGAAGCCCCTCCCAGAAGGGGAAGAGGAGAGTTTGGGGAGATGGAGCGCCTTGGACAACTTCACGAGGGCTAGTGGATTCCCCCTCGCGTAGTTCGCCGTCTCTGTCCTCGTCTTCCCTTCCTTCGCCTCCCCCTCCTAGGGGCAGTGGCACGTCCGCTCCGCTCTACTGGGGGGTCGACTTCGAGGACAGCGCGGTGGCCTGCCCGCGGGAGCTGGACATCGAAGAGCAGCAAAGTTCATAAGCGCCCGCTTTCGAAGGTCCGCGCGGAATACTCGGGTCCGGCGCTGGGCCCCCTGGCGGCGCCCTGGGCGCCGCCCCCGGGCTCGCTCAGCGCGCCAGGGAGGAGGGCCCAGTGCGGATACGAGAGGTCCGCATGGACTTCCGACGTTTGTGCTTACGTTGTGCTCCCGTCCTCTAGGACAAGAGCCTGGACGCGTACTTTTCGGCGCACAGGAGCCGCGCCGCCTCCCCACACACAGAACACCGCGAAGCGATCGCGACGGCCAGCTTCTAAGCGTTGGCCTGTCCTAGCACTTAGTCCCCATCCCCCCCTGGCTCGGGTGCGGCAGGGAGCGGAGGAGAGGGATCATCCTCGTCATCCTACTCCTCTTCCGTGTGTTTGTAGCAGGGCGTATGCACCACCTTCCCAAAGCGGAGCTTCACCACGTCAATTTTCTTCAGCCAGTCTCGCGAAACATTTCACAAGAGGAGTGAGTCCATCACACACTGGGCAATCGGGTGGCATGGCGATGACGGTGTGCGTACACATCGTATCTTATCCTTTTCCCGTCGCCTCCCTCCGCAGGGCGAGGACGGTCACCGTTCGACCGACTCGTTTGTTGGAAAGGCCCCCCTGTCAGCCCCCGAGAGTCTTCGGGCAACCGGACGTCTCAGCAGGCACCGTCAGGTCGCTGCAATAAGGGGTACGTTGGGCTCAGGAGGGTATGGTTTTCGGGCCTTGCCTTAGACCTGGGTGGGGACCCTATTCATTGCCGTGGCTCACCGTAGCCAGAAAAAGCCACTTCGTTCCTTAGTCAGCGCTCCTTCTGGGAGCACGATGACCGCACTCGGCCGAGCTAGGGGCGAGCACCCGCCGATAACACGTTGATGCAGAATCTGGCAGACTTCTTCCTCGGGACGGCGGAGATTGGACGACGAGGATCGAGGATGAGCAGGAGACGAAGAAGGGGTACCCCCTGGCGCAGGAGCCGCTTCTCCGCGGCCTCCACGCAGCCAGTCGCGCGCCTGCCCGGGCTGGAGCTGCCCCACCACAGCTGCAGAGTCGACGGCGTCCGGCTTCCGCTCCACGTGTACGTGCTGTGCAGGCCATATTGTGGTCCTCCGCCCTCCCTCGTTCGTCCTCCTTGCACCGCTCGGGTCCCTGCTCCTGCCCCATGGGTTGCCCCTCCCCGTTCGCTATCCGCTATTTATTGGCTGTCTCCAGGCCTCCAATGGGATCTCAGTAGATGGGGTCGGAGGATCACGCCGCGTCGCCGATGCATCGCCGATGCGACTCTATGTGGAGACCGATTTGTTTCACGTCGACGTGGCCGATGCGTCGCCGACGTCGACAATGCGTCACCCCGGTGCATCGCCGGTGCATCGGCGATACATCGGCGATGCATTGGCGATGCGGCGCGATCCTTCGACACCATCTACTCGGACCCCCCATCTAGGAGGCCTCTGGTCGCCGTCTGCCCCATCTTGTTGAGAGCATTCTTGGCAGGATCTCGCTGACGCCTCGCCTGCTCCTGTGAGTCACCCCATGCCCGCTCGCTCCTTGAGAGAACACGTTTGTCCCCCGAATGCGGGCTTTCAGCAGGCGGGAGCGATGTAGCTGCAAATGCAAGCATCAGCATCCCCCCCCCTTGGCCTCCTGTTCGTGCTCGTGTTCCAGGTCTTCATCCTGCTCTTCCTCCACGTCAGCCCCATCCTCATCCACGTTTCGTCGACGTCCTTCTTTCTCGCCTCCTCCTCCTCCTCCTCCTCCTCCTCTTCCTCTACCCCCACCTCCTCCTTTCACTCTGTTGTCATCCCCCCCCCGTGCAGGCTGGCCTGGTTCCACTCCCAGCAGGCGGCGGGAGCCCAGGAAGAGGTGCCTGCGCGCAAGCTTGCCCGACCCAGGCGGCTGCCCCTCTACGTGCCCAAGCTCGAGACCGCCGAGGAGGCCGCGTACCTGCGGGTGCTGGCGCGCGCGTGCGAGGACGAGCTGGGGCGCCCCGTCCCCCTCGGCTTCTTCCTGGTGTTCGAGAACCCGCGGCTCCTCTGTGCAGCACGGGAGGTTTCCGCGCCCGGCCGGCCGCCCAGAGGGCCAGTGTTAAGTCGGGCCTGTCCCTCTCTCTACAGGAGGAGTACCAACAAATAGTTTAAATAATAGTCTGGGGACGATTTTTGGACCATGCTCGATCGTTCTTGAATTTCTTAGAAATATTGGTACTGTTCGTCCAAAATCCGCCTGTAGGGGGACATGCTCGACCTAAGGCCAGTGGGTTTGGGGGGCACGGGCGGCCGCGCACGCTTCATCCCGCGGAGGCCGAGCGCCACGAGCAGCACCTGCCTTGAGTCGGGCCTGTCCCTCTAGAGGAGGAACATTTCAAAAACAGTCCCCCCACAAAAACAGTCTGGGGACGGTGCTTCTATTTGTTATACTTATTTGTTGATGTGCTTGACTGTTGTTTTTAATGGGAGGACATGCCCGACCTAACACCTGCCCTGAGCTGCTGGTGCCTGCTCTGTCGCCCTGCCTCTGGACTGGAGTGCGTGTGCGTGCGTGCGTGCGTGCGTGCGGGTGTGGGTGTGGGTGTGGGTGTGGGTGTGGGTGTGGGTGTGTGTGTGTGTGTGCGTGTGCGTGTGAGTGTGCGTGTGCGTGTGCGTGTGCGTGCGTGCGTGCGTGCGCATGTGTGTGTGTGTGTGTGCGTGTGTGTGTGGTGTATGTGAGTGTGCGTGTGCGTGTGAACGTGTGTGTGTGTGTATGTGGGCGTGCGTGTGCGTGTGTGTGTGTGCTTTTGTGTGTGCGTCTGGCTGCTGGCTCCGGGGCCCTCGCTGGCCCTCCCGGGGGGGGGGGGGGGGGGGGCCACGAGGGCCCTCGTGGCCAGGTGGTGGAGGCACTCGGGAAGGAGCACTGCCTGGGGGGCTCCCTGGGCTGGCACGACTTCTTCGCGAGCACGGCGCGGGCCTTCAAGCACGACGCGGGGCACCGCATCCCTCGGAGGTGACGATAGGGGCGAGTAGCCCAGGGGAGACCAACACGTGCATCCAGAGCCTCCGGTCGCCCACGTATTCGACGACGCTCCTGGGCGCATACGTGTGACGCCCGCCCCTGGTCTATCCGCCCCCATGGTCCGCCCCGAATCCCGCGGAAGTCCGATCCGAGGATCGTGGTGGACTGCCTGAAGGCGGGTCATCGGCTCCTGGCTCGCACCATGCACTCCTTCGGTCTGCCGGCCATTGGGGGCATGTACGGAGTGACGGCTGCGGATCCATCCGACCCGATGGCTCGCGCAGCAGTTTCTGCTGGTTTGATCAGGGACGTGCTGACCCAACTGCACCGGGGTCTTGATGGGTTCTGGCTGGGAGACAGAGGTCACGTCCAGGTTGCTAGGAATCTAGTGCAAGCATACTCTCGGTTCAGGAGGTTGAGAGGAACAGTGTCCGATGGAGGAAAGGCCGCTGCAGTGGAGTCCGGTCTTTTTGCGCTCGTGGACGGCGTCGTTGGAGGTGATAGCGTTGCAGAGGCCGAGAATTTGAAGGGATATTTGATGAACCTGTTCGCCGAGACTTATGGCATGGAACCCGAGAGGGGAATTGCTGGAATTCTGGGCCTCTACCATGGCGACGCAAAGATGCAGAGGCCGAGGACGGTGGATTTGGCAGTTCAGCGCGAGGAGTTTCGTCTGAACATTCGGCAGTCCTTACAATATCTGGTGAGCTGGCTGTCGCGAGCGGCGCCAGTCGGTGACCTAGAGAACTGGACGCCCCTGGCGGCAGCCTGCGTGCCTCTTCCCAGCGCAATCGCGTCCGCGGGCGCCGGGGAGGCCAAAGTGAATGTCCTGGACGATCTCGCCACGGTGGAGAGAAGCCGGTGGCAGATGTACGCAGAGATCGCCCACGGCCGCTTTTCTGAGATCGAGTTTCTCGTGTTGCTGGCGCAGGAGGTGCGGCAGCTCCAGCACAAAGGCCGAGTGCATTGGAACCCGTTTGCAGCCCCTACGTCCTTATTGCAATTGCCAAGGGTTCACGCCGCGTTGACGCGGCGGCGACCCAAGCGCGGGCGATCAAGATTGATGGCCGGCAGTGGCCTGGCATCGGCTGACATCGGAAGTACCGCGCTGTCGCGCGCTCGTCCGAGGTTGAACGGTTCATTCGGTGTCAAAGCCAGCGCCGAGGTCATCGGGGCGTGCACCTGTCGGAATCATATGTCATGTTAGGGCCCACGGTGTTGCGCCCCCCGCCCAGTCCTGCGCTCGAAGGTGTTTTGGTGCCACGGAATCCTTCGTCGACAATGTTCTTCGCAGGTGCTGCAGAGCGCACACGCCTTGTGGTCTTTAGTCCTTGTCTTGGTCATAGGCGTTGTTGCACTGCGGCGCTCACATGTAGAGCCTCTTTAGGGGGCATGGAAGTCCAAGAAGAGGGCCTCCGGCCCCCCCCTTGTTCCTTCTTCCTTCCTTTTTATTCAATCGTTTCGCTCATTCCGCTGGCCCATTTCGCATCACGGAGAGCTCCAGCAGAGTTTCGAGACGTACCTGGGGTGGGTCAGAGTCCTCGTGTATGTTTCTTGGGGTCTCTTCGGAGTGCTACCGGGAGCCTCCGGGGAGCAGTTTTGATGCCTCTGGGGAGCCTTTTTGGGGTCTTATTGGGTGCCTCTTGGGGCTTCCTTGGGGCCGGTTGGCGCTTTCGGGGGACCTGCTGGGGGTCTTGAGAGATCGTTTGGGGCCTCTTGGGGCCTCTTGGGGGGCTCGGCTTCCTGGGCGCCTCTTGGGGCCGAGAGCTCGAAATGTACGGATTCCTCTCTGGACCCCCTCCAGGGGCCGTCTTGGAAGCCTCTTGGGCCGTCTTGGGGCCATCTTGGGTGCCGTTTTGGAGCGATCTAGGGGCCTCTTAGACCGTCCAGGGCGGTGGGCAGCTCGAAAAGGCAGTACCGCCAAAATCGTCCGCAAACCTTAGCAACATCTATGATTTGTGCGGCTTCGGGACCTCTCGAAGTCCTTGTCAGCACCCTCCTGGAGAGTCTCGGACGCTTCTTGGGCCGTCTTGGGACCGACGCGGGCCATCTTGGAACGCTCTCGGCCTGAGGCCGTGGGGCGTGCCACCCTTGTGGCGCCTCATTGGGGCGCTCTGGGGGGCCCTGAGGCCCTTGCCGGGACGTCCTTCCTTTTTGTGATTTCTCTGTTCTCTGCTCCCTTCCTGGCACCGTTCGCCCCCCTGCACTTCTTGCCTCACACACAGACACAGACACAGACACAGACACAGACACAGACACACACACACACACACACACACACACACACACACACACACACACACACACACACACACACGCACACACACACATAAAGTCACACACAGACACACACACACACACACACGCGCACACGCACACACATGCACACGCACGCACGCACGCACGCACGCACGTATGAACGCACGTAACTATGTACGCACGCGCGCACGTGGTTGTGTCACCCACTCCACCCTCACACCTACTTCATTCTCGAGTTTACAAGGAGTTGTCCCGCAGGTCAGAGCATCCGACCGCGGACGCCGTACAGAACTGAAACTGCAGTATGGTACTCGATTTCAGCACGGATCTTGCTGCAGTTGGTGTGCTCTCGGGACAACGCTTACGATGTAGCTGGAACGAAGGCGCCAGAATTTGTTACTGAATTGTTGGTACCCTTCCTTTTGGCGAGTCGAGAAGAGGATCTGAGCTCGGGGTCCATGCCCCCAGCCGACATAGCAAAGTTATGTCTTTGGCACGACGACGAGACGACGGCTAGTCTATCGAAGACGCCTACGGCGAACCTCTGCCGCCCCCTGCCGTTCTGGAAACGCCTATGCGGCAAAACGTTGGGCCAAAGCCTTGCCAAGCCATTGGGCTATGTGTTTTCCCCGCCGCTGTGGAACCCCTTGGGGGGAAACTTAAGTGAGGAAGAAAGATAGAGAGTAAGAACGAGAGGAGGAGGAGGAGTTGGAGGAGGAAGAAGAGGATGTCAGAATGGTAAGGTTGCTGATGATGGTGTTGGTGATGGTTGTTGTGATGATAGTGGTGATGATTATGATGCTGATGGTGCTGCTGCTGTTGGTGATTATGGTGATGGTGGTGATGGTGGTGGTGGTAGCGATGATGATGGTGGTGATGAAGATGAGGATGGTGCTGATGATTAGGCTGATGATGGTGGTGATGAAGATGATGCTGGTTGTTTTGATGCTGCTGCTGATGATGATGCTGCTGCTGATGATGATGATGCTGACGCTGATGACGATGACGATGATGCTGCTGCTGCTGATGATGATGAGTATGATGATGATGCTGATGATGATGATGATGATGATGATGATGATGATGATGATGATGATGATGATGATGATCAGGAGGAGGATGAGGAGGAGGAGGAGGAGGAGGAGGAGGAGGAGGGGGAGGAGGATTCCTTTTGTTGCCTTTTTGGGGAATCGGGGTGCATCCAGGGAGAGTTCTGGGAACCTCTGAGGGGCCTCTTGGGGGCTTCCTGGTGCCTATGAGTGACGTCTGGGGGCCTGGCAGGACATGTTGACCTTCGGATGCCGTCTTGGGAGCCCAATTGGGCTGCCTTGAGGCTCCCTGGGGAAGATTTCGGGCCGTCTCGGAGGTGTGTGAGGCCGTCTGTGGGGCCTCTTGGATCATCTTGGAGCCCTTTTGGGTTTGTATTGGAGGCCTCTGAGGTCGTCTTCGGCTGTCCGACGCCTGAAAAGACGAGAACGCGAGAACAGTTGAACAACCTTAGGACATCAATGATTTTGGCCTCCTGCAGGTCCTCGCCCTCTTGGGGCGTCTAGGGGGCCTTTTGAGCCCTGGGCCGTCTGCAGGTCATCTTGGGCTGTCGTGGAGTCATATTTGGTCCGTCTTGATGGCATCTTGGGCCCTCTTGTAGCTGTCTTGGCCGTCTTTCAGAGTATCTTGGGAAATCTTAGCCGTATTGGAAGCCGTCTTGGTTCGCGGTTTTGGACTCGAGCGTCGTGCAATTTCCGGTCGTGTTGGGCACGGCGGCCGGATCGGCCGAGATCCCCTTAGGATTTCCCATCAACAACAAACACGAAACATTGGCAGGGGAGGGCGGATCGGAGGCGACTACGGCGAACCACCCCGCCTTTTGGAAATGCCCATCTGGCCAAACGTTGGGCCAACATCTGGCCAAGCTATCGGACTGTGTGTCCCCCCCCTCTCAGCCGTTGTGAAACCCCTCGGCGGAACACGTGCGGGAGAAAGATACAGGAGGATGAGAGGGAGGAGAGGGAGGAGAGGGAGGAGGAGGAGGAGGAGGAGAAGGAGGAGGCGGAGGAGGAGCAGGAGGAGGAGGAGGACCCGTGCAAAGCCAAGTCTCATCAACGATGTTCGAGTACACCCTCCCTCCAAGCCCCCCTCTTCATACGCCCCTAAATGCTTCTAAATGGTTCATTCCCACTGAGGGAATTGCCCCGTTGGGGGACAGCAGTGTGAAACTCCTGAAACGTGCCAAAACACCATTATCAGAACTTCCACGCCTTGAGTTAACCTGTCTGTTACGTCTTGGCGATTCCGAATCCTAGCAGGACGCCATGATAGGGACTTCAATACCGCGAATCAACGTAGCTGTTGCTCCCTGACAACTTTGAAGCGCTCCAAGACAAACACCCTGGTACGCTAACCATGAGAATCAGTCAAACTCCTGCACTTGTTTAAAACGACTGCGCGCAGCGCTAAGGCGAGAGCCACATGTTGAAAACGAACCGCCCTCAATCCGTGAACCTGTCGTAAATGTTTGAAACTAATGTGCGCGTCGCTACAACGAGAGCCACAGTTTGAAAAGGAGCCGCCCTCAACCTGCGATGTTTTGCAACTTTGTGAAACGATTGTGCGCGGCGCTACGTCCAGAGCCACATATTGAAAACGACCTGCCCTTAAATGTTTGAACCGCTTGCAAATGTTTTAAACGAATGTGTGCGGAGCTGTGGCGAGAGCTATATGTTGAAAACCGCCCACCCTCAATCCGCGAAGCTCTTGCACATGTTTAAAAGGACGTGCGGGGTGCTAAGGCAAGAGCCACATTTTGGAAGCGACTCGCCCTCAATATGTGTCGTCTTGTGGCTTGCTCGGGGCTTCCTGGGAGCCTCCTGGAGGGCTCGGAGGGAGGGCCGCTGGCTGGGGCCTCTAGGTAACCCCTTGGCCTTCGGAGGCCGTCTGGGGGGCCTCTCTGGGCAGTCCTGGGTCCCCATTTGGGCGCTTCAGAGCCGTCTTTGGAGATCTGTGGTCGTCTTGGGGCTGTCTTGGCCACCGTCTTGGAGCTCCCTTGGGCCGTCTTGCGTGCCTCTTGGGGGCCTCTGAGGCCGTCCTGAGGCAATCTTGGGGGCCTATGAGGCCGTCATGAAGTGTCTGAAGCCCGAAAAGGCGAGAACGCTTACGTACTTGAAACTATTACGGGCAATCAGTGATGTTGGCCTCCTGGAGGTCCTCTTGGCCGTCTTGGGGCAATATTGGCCGTCTTGGACGCGTCTTGCGACTGTCTTTGATGCTATCTCGGGCCATCTTGGGCCAACTTGGAGGCCATCTTGGGCCAACTTGGCCGTCTTTGGGGCCGTGGGCCATCGTGGTCGTCTTATGGGGAAAGCTGGTGAACTTTGTTGTCGTTCTGGGTGGCCGTTGCGATCTGCCGAGGCCCGATTGGGAACCTTGAAAGATGACTAAGCAGGCAAACATCTGGCACTCCAGGCACTCCTTTGATCAGTCAGCTGGGGGCGGCGGATCGAAGACGTCTGCAGCGAATCACCGCCGCCTGCTGCCTCCTAGAAGCGCTTACGTGGCCGAACCTTGCGGCCAGAGCGCTGCCACGCTATCGGACTGAGTGTTCCCCCAGTCGTTGCGGAAACCCGTCGAGGAACACGTGGGGGAGAGAAAAAGAGAGGAGGAGGAGAAAGGGAAAGAGGAAAATGGAGGAGGGCCTCTGTTGGGCCTCTCAGGAGCCCTTAAGGGCTTCTTGAGGGCCTTTTTGGCCGTTTCAGAGCGTTCCTGGCCCGTCTGACGCCGTCGGAAGCCGTTTGGGGTTTGGGGGGCCTCTCTGAACTGATTCGGGGCCTCTGGGGCGCTTCAGGGCCGTCTTGGAGGTCATTGGAGACCTCTTGGGCCGTCTTGGGGCCATCTTGGGGCCGTCTCGGAGGCCTCTGCGGCCACGATGGGGCCATCTTGGAGGCTTCTTGGGCGATCTTTGGGGCCGTCTCGGGCCATCGAAAGGTCCCAAATGAGCAAATGCACAATCCCTTCGGGCAATCGATGATGTGGGACTCCTCGGGCTCCTCGGGCCTTCCGGGAGGATCTCTTGAAGGTCTTTTGGGCCGTCTTGGAGGCATCTTGGGGGCCTCTTGGGCCGTCTTGGGTTATATAAATTGAGGCCATATTGGATCATCTCGGGCCGTCTGGAATGCACCTTGGGGCCGTCCTGGGCTCTGTGATAGGGCCATCTTCGCCGTCGTGGAGGCCACCTTGGCGGTCTGGGAGGCCGCCTCTGGGCCCTCTTGGGGCCACCTTGGGGCCCCTTGGGGCCATCTTGGCCGTCTTGAGGCCACCTCTGGGCCCTCTTGGGGCCACCTCTCGGGAGCTCGCTGGAAAGCGCAGTTTTTATGCGGCTCTCCGGTCGGCCGGCGCGAGCGGCCGATACACCACCTGGGAAGCGTTGCCAAGAGCCCGAGCCACCCAGAACTTGGCTGCTGGGCCTGTTTTCCACCACCACCACCACCACCATGAGCTGGAGGGGGAGGGGGTCTTCCTCCTCCTCCTCCTCCTCCTCCTCCTCCACCTCCTCCCCCCCTCCAACTTCTGGTGGTGGTGGTGGTGGAAAACAGGCCCATCATCGGCACGCCGTGCGCCCCCTGTGGTAGGCCACGGGGAGCGGCAGACGCAAGGCGCCCACGGCGAACCATCGCCGCCGCCGCCTGGCCGTGCGGCATCGCCCACGTGGCCGGACGTGGTGGCCGGAGCTCTGCCAGGCCAGCGGACGGTGTGCTCCCCAAGCTGCTGCGGGAGATTCGTCGGGGAACACATTTGGGGGGGATGGCGGGGAAGATCCGGAGGAGGAGGAGGAGGAGGAGGAGGAGGAGGAGGAGGAGGAGGGGGGAGGAGGAGGGGGAGGAGGAGGAGGAGGGGGAGGAGGAGGAGGAGGGGGAGGAGGAGGGGGAGGAGAGGAGGAGGAGGAGGAGGGGGAGGGGGAGGAGAAGGAGGAGAGGAGGAGGAGGGAGGAGGAGGAGGAGGAGGAGAGGAGGGAGGAGGGAGGAGGAGGAGGAGGAGGAGGAGGGGGCATCTTTGGAGCCTCGGGGGGCACTCTTGGGGCCTCCTGGGAGCTTCCAAGGGGGCCTCTTGGGGGAAGCTCTGGATTCCAGCGCTCGTCGCTGGCTGCTGGGCTCTCGCGGGTGGGCCTTGTTGGTGGGCCTCTCAAGCGATGCCTAATGTGTTTTCTCCCCAGGTCTCCCCCCTGCGATTCGGTGAACCAGGACGGGCTCGATCTGGCTCACAGCACATGCACAAATTCAGTGGACAAACATATGTGTTTGGTGCCGGTCTCGGCTTTCTGCCCTCCCACCTTCGGAAAGTCACGCGGTGATCGCCGACAGTCACGTGACAGGCCCAAGAAGACACACGAGAAGCCCCAGGAGATCTGCGAGTCGGGGGCATGGTCCTCTGGAGAGACATTCACAATATTCCACGCATGAAGCTCGAAGAGGTTCGACGCCACACCACTGCATGCCAACGGCTCGGTGGCGGATCTTATGTGATACTCCAGGAGGTTCTGCTCGACGGAGAATTCGTTCAAATGTTTGTGCAGGAGTACCGATCGGGACCCGGCTTCAATTCGGCGGAAGATTGTTTGAACGCTGCCCGCGGTTTACTTGCGTCACGGAAAGTTGTCATGGACAACGGGGCGCCAATGCCATCGGAAACGGTGATTGAGCGTTTGCGCGCGCGTTTGCCTTCGTTTCGCTTCTTCAAGTTGCGGTCCTCGTTGGAGCGAGCTTTGGCTCAGCATCCAGACGCTCCTGGGGTATCTATTGCAGTGTTGCGGCCTCGGGAATACCAGCACATGCAAGCCGTCGCCAACCCAGCTTGCGAAGTCGCTCTCTGTGTAGCCGCTGGAGTAGCTCGGTACGGCACGCCGATCACTGGGGATGCTGTCCAGCAAGACACCCCGATGACGCCTGCGCATGTCCTCCAGATCGCCTCCCTGAGTAAGACTATCGGCACGGCATTCGCTTTCGAGGTGTTCCGTAAGCGCAGCCTGGACGTCTACACGGAGCCCGTCAATGCTTTGTTCGCGGCCCATCACCTCGACATCGACCGAATTCTGAATGATATTCGCGGTCCAGCTGGTGACTCCGATGCTAAATCAGCGAAGTGGGTTGGACGAGTGCGTGTGGCTTGGACAGAAGCTATGACGAGGGCTCGCTCTGAAATTATTGACGCTTCGCGTATCCCCACCAGCTCATCCACAATCGATGGCCAGGCGAGTTGCCTTGATCAGGGAAGCGGAGGAGCATGCAGTGTATCAAGAGCTGGGAAAGCCGTCAAACTGAAGTCTTGGATCAGCCTGCGCAGACCCAGAAGCGAACCGTATGCACCTTCGCGGATCTGCCGAATGAGGAAAGGCGGGGAAGAAGGACGAGGGGGATGAGGGCGAGCAGGAGGAAGAGGAGGAGGAGGAGGAGGAGGATCAAGTGGATGAGGACGAGGAGGAGGAGGAGGAGAAGGTCGGGGAGGGGGAGGAGGGAGGAGGGAGGGAGAGAAATAGACGGATGAAGAGAAGGAAGAGGAGGAAGACAATGTTGAGTTTGGGGGCTTCCTGGGGCGTCTTGGGGGCCTCTTGGCGGTCCCGGGGACCTCTTGCGTACCCCCTGGCCTCTTGGGCGCCTCGTGAGGCCTCCTTGGCGCCTCTTTGGGCCCTCTTGGGCGCTCCTGGGAGGCGTGGGGACGCTCTTGGAGCCATCTTGGAGGACGTCGATTAAAGAAGGGAGAAGCCCCACTTAGCCTTGCCTCTCTAGAGTGCCTAGAATCGTCTCTTGGACCCCTCTTAGAGCGCTCTTGGGGCGCTCTTGGGCGCCATTGAGGCGTCGTGGGGCTCTCTCAGGTCTCTCTTGGGGCTCTCTGGAGCTCTCTTGGAGCTGCATTGAGGCCTCGGAAGGCAATCGAAAACGAAAAGGCGAGAAGGCATACGTCATTGTTTTTGTTCCTTTGGTTTTGAAGGGTTTGGGCCTCTTGGCGGCCTCCGTGAGACGCTCCGTGGCTACTTGGAACCGTCTTGCAGCGGTCTTGGAGCCAGTTGGATTATCTTTGGAGGCATCTTGAGGCATCTTGGGATGTCTTGTGCCATCTTGGAGGTCATCTTGGGCTTTCTGAGGACTTCTTGAAGCCGTCTTGGGCCATCTTAGATGCTCTGACCGCTCGCGGGGCGCCCCGCCCAGGTCCAGGGGAGGGGGTTTTGGGGAGGGGTCCAGCTACCCACCCAGACGCAAGCCGTCTGGCTCACTCCCACCCGCCCTCCCAACACATAAGTAACACCCGAGCCTGAGCATGTTCAGCGGTCGTCTTTGGATCGACAGCTACTGGGAACCAAAGCCAAACCAATGCCCATCATTGCGTCTGGTGGGCCTGCGCACACCAGGCCACGCGCTACCACCCCCGCCGCCCCTGTCAAAAACCAGTTGACAGTGATCGCGGGATGGCCGCGCATGATCCAGATTTAGCCGCGAGGTGCATGCTGCATTTTTTCAGGAATGGGAGCCTTGCGCGCAGCAGGGAATATGCTGACACCCCCGCCGTCCCTGTCAAAAGCAATACTAAGTGCTCGCGGGCCTCACGAACATGACTCAAGACGTTGCCCAAAAGTGTACTTACAGGGATGGTTTGGGGGAGCGCATCGGGTTGGCCGCGCGCATGCTCCAAAGGTGGAGGCAGGGTGCGGTTTGCAGTGTTGTTTGACAGGGATGGCGGGGGGCAGGCCCTCATGGAGTCGGCATGGTTCTGGATTGGACGCCGGACCGCTGGGGGGGGGGTATATATTAATAGGGAACAGTGATGAACCCCTCCCTGAAGGGGAAAAAGGGGGTTGGAAGAGGAGCCTCCCTAGACCACCTACGCCGAGAGGTCTGGTGGGATTCGCGAACCTGGTGGAGACGATCGTCTGTTGCTGTTAGCTCCATTTCAGTTGCAGTCTTCGGACGGTTGTCCTCAAGAATGGGCTGAAAAAGTGTCGCTTGTTCACCTGGTGAACCACACAGCTCTGGGCATGCATTATGTGCCTGGGAAGAAAGGTGAAAAACCAGATGTGTTGAAGTGTCTCCGAGGGCTGGAAGAAGGTTACCAGAAGATCCGCGTCATCAAAAAGCCTGGAAGCGCGTTTCAGTACAGTGGAGGTGGTTATCTCACATTGCAGTTACTCTTGCAGGTCATGGACCGGTACGAGCGAGTGCGGGACCATTTGAGCAGAGATCGGCGTCAGCAATCGGAGGGAAGTCTTTCGAATTTGACGGCAGACTCGTTAGTTCCATTATTCGAATTTCGGACGATGGATGCGATGCTGGAAACATTTTGCGGATCCTCGCGGGCGGAAGTGTCTTTCACCGCCCAAGTTTCCCCCATGCACGCCAGTGGTTATTTCCCAGGAAAACTTCAAGTTGGGTCGAACTACGAGGGGCGTCTCCACTTCCCAGAGCTGGCGGCAGGTGGAGAGGCAACCATTCGAGCACTAGGCGACTTCCTTGCTGCCCTTGTAAACGCGTACGGCCAGAAGGTCGACCTCGGCAACGGCCTGGACACCGGAACTAAGCTCCTAGCACCCGGCTCTACAGATTCTACTGGTCGTGAATTCGATATTCTATCCGAGCTGGTCTCGTCTGCGAATTTTGGCAAGAAATACGCGTCTCTATCCGATGGGATTCATTATCAGGGTGCCTTGGGCAGTTTCCGCCACCTTGGCAGCGCAGCGCTTCTCTGGACACGGGTGATAGAGAGAGAGATAGAGAGGGGGGGAAGGCGTAAGGTGCTGCACTGATTCTTGGGGGTGTATCGTGGCCCTCTGGGGACGTCTCGGGAGTCTCCTCGGACTCTCTGTGGGTGTCATGGAATTTTTTGGGGGTCCTATGAGGACGCCTCGGGGGGCAGATTGTTTCCTTCTTGGGTCGTCATGTGGTGGTTTCTTTGTTTCGCCTTGCTGATAAGATTTTCGTGCGTTTGAGCAGGCCGTTTTGCCGTCGTGAGGCTCTCTCGGGCACCCCAGGTGTTGCCTTGGGCCGAGAAGCCTGGAACGCAGACCACGTGAGCAGACACATGGGCAAGCCTTGAGAAATATTCGAGGCCTCATTTGGGGGCTCATGGGGGCTCTGCATTCGCCATCGCGGCCTCTTGGGCATACTAGAGTATTCCTGGCCATCTTTCTGCGGCGAGAGAGGGGGGGAAGTGAGGAAGAGAAAGCCTTCTCAGAAGGTTCCGAAGCCCCCCAGCCTTCTCAGAAGTTTTCTGAGCCTTCCCCGAAGACAAACACAAGCTTCTCAGAAGGCGCGAGGGCTTCTGAGAAGTTCCGCCCCCTTCTGAGAAGGCCTTATCCTTCTCATTTCCCCCCCTCGCTCGCCGCCGAATCTTGGACATCTTGGAGGCCCCGGCGATCGCCAGGAAATCGGCTCGCAGACCGCCGAGCTGCGGGGGGAGAGGGATGCACGCAGCCAGCTGCGGGGGCGGAGGGGATCGGCCGTGTGTGTGTGGCAAAAGCCAGACAAGTAAGCAGCCTTGGCATGGCGACGCGCCCCAACGTGGCCCCGGGCACCGTGGCGGATTGGGGCGACCCCGCACGCGGTATACACCACGACACCGCGTGCCACATGCTTCACGCGGACCCTCGTGACGTGACAAGCGTCGCAACGAAGGGGTTCATGAACGCATACTTAGGAACTGGGCTATTTGTCGCTCACGCGGGGCCCAACCTTGTAGCTTGTCACCAGGCCGCCAACGAGGGATTCCGTGGCCTCTATATGGTTTGTTTTCGCGGACCGGATGCTGGCAAAGGAGTTGTCTGTGTCAGCAACGGAGACGATGACGCGGTCTTCCTGAATTGCGATGTTGTGCTGGCCATTCTGGCGCTGGAAAGGTGGAGAGGAGTTGAATTTTCGACGGACGATCCTTCCGCCCTGAGGGAAGATCAGTACCTCGGCGGCGACAGCGTCAAAGCCACAGCAAGCACAAACAGTACCAGTGAGATCGCAAAGGCTTCAGGTCACACTGGAATTCAATCGAATGCGGGCGATCAGACAAAGGCCATCCCGAAGGAGCAGCGCGTGAATGTAGCCATGCGGGACCGGCTTTTTTCCCGACTCCAGCAGAGTTTGGCACCGATGTTGCCCCAGGAGCTCCTGCGGACAGCTCCGCTGGAGCCATTCTCTGAGTTCAATCGGCTCTGGGTGTTAGGGCAATCTCCCCCAACAGTTTTGGCTGTCTCTTCAGATGAGTTTGCGCGAGCGAGCAATCTGCTTTTGCATGCAGTTCCAGTATTTGACCCGCACGCTTTTGGACAATCAGGGAAGCTGATGGACTCCTGGGAGAGCAAGAGGCACAACCGAAGGGAAGGTGGCTACGATTTCCTCCGGTTCTCGGTAGAGGAAATTTCGGATGTCGACATCGTGTCAGTTTCCACAAAATATCACGACGGAAATCACGGTGAGTTCGTCGGAGTCTATGAGTGTATCTTCGACGAGAGCGTCTCTACTGCGGAGCCGGCCAGCTTTCGCCCTGTGGTGCCGGGGCCTACCCAGTTGAATGGTCACAGTCTGCATTGGTACCGGCTGGGAAAAGACTTTCAGATCGTGTCTTCTGGAAAGCGAGTGCGACGTATTTTTGAGATCCGTAACTACCCCGACGGAGGGATCTCACGGCTTGCATTCTATCGCGAAGCCGACATCATAGCGGCATTGCGCTCCAGAGCCACAGCTTCCACGGACGACACCCACGAGTTGTTCCCCGAGCACGAGAAGTTCAGGGCGTTCCTTGAGAGCAGCAGTGCGAGTACAATCTTGCGGTACAGGTGCTCTTTCGGACCACCAGTAGAGAAGAGCAAGCCTGCACATCCCATGGACAGCTCTGCACCCGCCCCCTCTTCGGCCGCAGACCTGCCAGGGAGACCCGCGCCGGCGCTCCTCAACCGCGCCTGTGGGGCCGCAGGCGCCCAGGTGGTGTCCGCGAGCAACGAGCACTACGGGCCAGCCAGCTGCGTCCTGGACGCCCTCCGGCCCCTGGGCATGTTCCACGGCTTCGAGACGAAGCGCAGTCGAGGTGGGCATCACGAGGAGGTCGTGGTGAAGCTTGCGGCGCCAGGCGGGGGGGGCAGCAGCAGCCTTCCTGCCGCGCGCCTGGTCTTGCTGGATTTCTCACACTTTGTGAACAACAGCCCGCACGAGGTCGAGGTGTGGGGCGGGGGGACCGGCTGCGAGGAATCTGGCATCTGGCCTCGTTTGCTCGTTCCTCGCACTTGGGTTAAGCCGTACGCTGCGAACGTGTGGTACACTCTGCTTGATACTTCGGTGGGGCAATTTTCTCACGTCCGGGTGATGGTTTGGCCCGATGGCGGTATCAATAGGATCGTGGTGGTCTGATGTCCTTTGGTGTTGGCTCATCTGCGAGGCCAAGCGATTGCGAGTTTCGCGCTGTTGTATATGTTTCAGAGGTGTGTGTGTGTGTCGTCCATATAGATCTAGGTGGGCTCGCAGGCACCTCCACAGCGGGGGCTGCACTTCATCATGACCAGACGTACCACAGAGTGCAACTTCTGGAATCAGGAATCAGAGAGAAGCCTTCGCCATGCCTTCCATGCTTCGTTCCGCCTACCCTCGGCGCGGCCCTCTACTTTGCCCGTGCGGCGTCTTCGGCCACGCTCCACAGGGTGGAATGTGGCCAAAAGACCCGCGTCTGATGATCGCAGGGGCCCCCCGCTCCCTTTCCCAGGGCATCGCCCCCGCCCTTGGGGCACACGGGGCAGGGGCTCGAAAAAAGCTGACATGGCCAGAGCGCACAGTACACTGGCCCCCCAAAAAGCTCACAGGGCATGCAAAATGAGGCAGCAGAACAAGTATACATGGGCCCTCGCCTGACCCCGATTGCCGTCCGAGCGAACACATAGAAGATGCACCCCCTGGAAGCGACGGGCGAGGCGTCGGTGAACAAGGCGATGGTCTTCGGATCAAGCAATCTTGGGATGTGACCAGTCGAGGGGTCCCTGAAAAAGATTTCGTCACAACGGTTGTGTAATTTCCAGCCCATTACTTTATCGTGAGAGCCCACATGGCATGATACCAAGAGTTCAATCGTTAAGTCCATGATATCATGAGGCTACGCGAGCTAACAGCAGAGCGCGCCCAATTGAGAAATCACCCAATGTGTGGGCTGATCGTCGTCTCGTTGACAAAAGAGGTTTCGGAAGGAGAGATTCGTTGGCCTTGCCACTGTTCCAATGTTATGGGGTGGAGAAATAATATCAGACTCTTTTGGCCGTGCTGCAGTTCCAGGGCCTGGGGTGGCTGGAATGGCGAGAAGCCTGCTGCCCTGCCGCGGCTTCAAGCCTGGGGAAGGCGGCCACGGCGAGAAGCCCATACATTTTGCCGCACATGTCTGCCCGCAGGTGGGCTGGAAGGGTGCGAACCGCGTGGCGTTCCCAGACCCCCGACGTCGTGATTTTTGTCATGACGTCCACCCCCAGAGGTTTCGACCCGTTCGCCGGGACCGGTTTTTCATCCCGAGTCGTTGTTTGACGGCCTCGAGGCCCGGCGAGGGCCCCCAGGTTCCGAACATGATATGGCGAAACACCTCCCGTCGTGATGTTTGTCACGAGGCGGGAGGATCTCGGTTGCCAGACTGTCCAGCTTGGGCATGCTGCCATCGTGAGCGCCCAGTGGCCTCGCCACGTTTCGGGAAGCTGGGAGGACTGGAGCCGCCTGGCCAAGCATCGGCTTAGCTTCTGGATCGGTCTTCGCGGTGCCGAACGCCGTGCCGAGACCAGAATGCGGCAGGCACTGTGACGACAGCGCCCGTCTTGTGTACGGTGTTGCTGGCGCCAAGACGAGATGGGCGCCCGACTGCGTCTAGGACCTTGGTGCGAAGCAGTTGGCCCGTCGATGAAGGCATTGCCCTTGGCTCCCCGGCCACTCGGGGCCGCTTTGGGGCTTCTTTGGGGCGTGCTGTAGGCCTTTTTGGGTTGTCTTGTGTGCTAGCTTGGAGGCCACCTTCAGCTAATCAAGGGAAGCAATTAAGGACATCCCCCTCCCGGTGAAAAGACAAGCGTCATCCTGGCACCCTGAGGAGGAGGAGGAGTAGGAGGAGGAGGAGGAGGAGGAGGAGGAAGAAGAGCAGAAGGAGGAGGAGGAGGAGAAGGAGGAGGAGCAGGATGGCGGTCGGTCACGGGGCAGGGAGTAATTATCAGAGCGAGGGGGCCGAACGGTCATTCGCTGTCCTTGGGTGCGTCGCTGAAGTGGGATTCCGCGATGCGTACTATTATTGTTGTTGTGGACCTCTCACGCCTGAAGAATAATTATTTAATCGCTTCGCTCATGCCGCCGGCCCTGGAGCCCTCTTTAGGGCCTCTTGGGGGCCTCTTGGGGACCTCTTGGGAGTCTCTTGGGGCTCCTTGGCGGCGTTTTGGAGGCCCCCAGGGCCTCTTGGGGGGCTCTTGGGGGTAGTCGATTGCGGCTCCCCCCTCGGAGGCCACGATCCTCGTGAGGGGTGTCGAAAAATGGCCCTCCCCTGGAGTGCTCTGGGGGCTTCTCCCGGGCTTCTCTCGGGACCTTGCCGGGGTACTTTTCGTCCGGGGGCCCCCAGGGGCCGCTCCGCGCGCGCGAACTAGAAATATTGTTAACAAGTTACCGGAGATCTTAGCACGCCTCTGGCCCGTTGGGCCGGCGAATTGGCTGTCCCCCGCTCCGGTAACATATGTGTTTTTCAATTGAAGTGCCTCTCCCGGGGCTCGCACCCGGTTTTTTAATCCGAGAAAAAGTCCTCCTTCCTTCTCAAACTGCGCCCTTGGCCCCCTGACTACAATAAAACAATGGTTCCCGCCTGATACTTCCTCGCCGGTTACGGAGGAATCGCGTTCGCGCTAAGATCTTCCTGGCAACTTATTCAAGTATCGCGCTCTCGCTTGTGATTTCCCAACAACGTATTCAAGCGCCACGCCCTCGTCATTCAGGAATCGCGTTCTCGCCTGGGACTTCTTCATACTATACTTAGGAATCGCGCTCTCGCCCGAGACTTCCTGGCGAATTATGCATGACTCACGCATTCGCGTGACACAGATGTTTTTTCAAGTGAAGTGCGCCTCCCGGGGCTCACTGTGTTGCTCCTGTGAAAAAATCGTCCTGCTCAAATTGTACCCCTGGCCTCCGGTTTACAACAACAACACAACAACAACTACAACAATTACAACAACAATCATGTTAAGCCTGTTCGCTCATATCTGCTCACGTGCCAATCAGGACGTATATCCCAAGCCCTCGGTGCCCGTCCTCGTCGTCTTCGATCGTACCCCCTTGGGGGTATATCATCCTTACCTGCCACGTGTATTTTGTGCAACCCCTAACGCAAGGGAATAAAGGACTGGTGGAAGGGGGAGGGATAAGAATGAAGCGCGGGAGAAATTAGCTGGAGGGGGGCAAGGAGCAGAAAACAAGTGGTAAAACCATACGGGCAGATCGGGTGGGCAGACCCATAGCGGGCAGGTCGGGGAGGCGGGCCCAGGCGACGAGGTCGAGCAGCCGGGTTGCTGAAGCGTGGGTCCTGCATGAGTCGCGAGGAAGTCTCGAGCGATAGCGCGATTCCCAAGTAAATCGTGAGAAAAGCCATGGCCACGAAGGGCATACAATCCGAGGCCACAGAGGGCAGCGACGGGGCCGTTGAGGGCAGCACCGGGGCCAAGAAGGGCAGCGAGGGGACCACAAAGGGCAACAGCGGGGCCACGAAGGGCATGCATACGGGGCCACGACGGGCGCGAGCGAACGGGGGCCACGAAGGGAAATTTGTGCACGGGGCCACAAAGAGCGACAGCGGGGCCACTGAGGGCAGCAAAGTGGCCACGAAGGGCAGCGAGGGAGCCACGAAGGGCGACAGCGGGGCTACGAAGGGCATGCGTATGGGGCCACGACGGGCGCGTGCGAGCGGGGGCCACGAAAGGCATATAATGCGAGGCCACAAAAAGCAGCTACGGGGCCACTGAGGGCAGTAATGGGGCCACGGAGGGCAGCGAGCGCAGGTGACCGCGGAACCAGCACGGGCAGCAAGGGGCATCGAAGGCGGGCGAAGGGCAGCGAGCTGCGACTGCAGTCATCACCGGGCTGGTCGGGCGGGCAGGCCCCGACGGGCGGGTCGAGCGGGCGGGTCGTTGAAGCGTGAGTCCTGCTTGAACCGCCAGGCAATGTGTAGCAGGAGCGCGATACCTGAGCGTCGAGGACCAGCATTTGAATACATTGCGAGGAAATCTCAAGCGAAGCGGTTCGGTGGTAAGTTGCGAGGACGTCCCAAGTGAGAACGCGATTCTGCAATACACTGTCACTGTCAGGAAGTATTAGGCGGGAGCCGCGATTCGGTGGCAAATTGCGAGGAAGCCCTAAAGCGAGAGCGCGGCTTTCTCAATACATTGTGCACAGTTTGACCTTCAAGATTTTCCTTGATTTTTTGTTTAAAAAGGGTGCGAGCCCCGAGAGGGGCGCTTCAATCGGAAAAATACAATGTGCACCGGGCGTTGGGATCAACGATCACTTTTCTTCAGAAGTGAGAATTCAACAACTGCTCCCGCTTGATACTTCCTCGCAATTTACTGAGGAATCGCGTTCTCGTTAGCGACTTCCTTGCAATGTATCCAAGACTCGCGCTCTTGCCAGTGACTTCCTCGCAATTTATTCAGGCGTCGCGCTTTCGACACTCAGGAATCGCGCTGTCGCTTGGGATGTCTTCGCAATTGATTCAGGCGTCGCGCCCTCGACACTCAGGAATCACGCTCTCGCTTTGGCTTCCCTGGCGAGATTTATTTTGGAATAGCGTTGTCGCTTAAGGCTTACTCGCGATTCATGCAGGACGCACCGTTCAGCAACCCGCCTGGTCGACCTCGCCGCCTGGGCCCGCCAGTTAGGGTCTACCCGCCCGATATGCCCGTCTTGTTCTGCCACGTGGTTTCTGCTCCTAGCCCCCCTCTTGCCACCCTCTCTCGTGTTCCATCCTCCTTACTCCCCCTTGTCCCTTCCGTCAATCCGTTTTTTTTTCCCTTGCCGTAGGTAGTGCACAAACTACACGTTGCAGGTATAGCAGAAAAGGTATACCCAAAAGGGGATACGATCGAAGACGAAGAGGGTGGGTATCGAGGTTTTGGGATACACGTGTTGCATGGCACGCGAGCAGATAGGAACGAACAGTTTGACAATGATTGTTGCTGTTGTTGCTGTAAGTGTTGTTGTCGGCGTTTTGATTTTGCACTATAGAATAATTATTGGCGATCCCCCGCTCCGGTAATATATGTCACTTCAATTGAAGTGACCTCCCGGGGTTCGCACCCTGTCTCTTGTTAGGGAAAATCTTCCTGCTCAAACTGCGCCCCTGGCCCCCGGACTACAACAACGGCTCCCGCCTGATACTTCCTTGCAAATTACGGAGGAATCGCTCTCTCGTTAGGATCTTCCTTGCAACTTATCCAAGTATCGCGCTCTCGCTTGTGATTTCCCAACAACGTATTCAAGCGCCACGCCCTCGTCATTAAGGAATCGCGCTCTCGCTTGGGACGTCTTCATAATATATCTAGGAATCGCGCTCTCGCCCGAGACTTCCTGGCGCATTATGCATGACTCACGCATTCGCGTGACACAGATGTTTTTTCAAGTGAAGTGCCCCTCCCGGGGCGGTTTTTTTTCCGGGGGAAATCTTCCTGCTCAAATTGTGCCCCCGGCCCCCGGTTTACAACAACGACAACAACAACAATTCCCGCCAGCTATTTCCTTACAACTTATTCCCAAATCGTGCTCTCGTGAAGGTTTCTTCGTAATCTACTGCAGAGATACCCTTGCAGTTAATTCAGACGCCACGCCCTCGACATTCAGGATCCGCGCTATCGCTTGAGACTCCCTCGCTCATGCAGGACGCTCGCTTTGGCAACCCGCCCGCTCGACCTGGCCGTCAAGGCCCGCCTTCCCGACCCGCCTGTTAGGGCCCACCCGCCCAATTTGCCCGTCTGGTATTGCCACGTGTTTTCTGCTCCTAGCACCCCTCCTGCTATTTTCTCTCGTGCTCCATCTTCCATCTTCCTCCCTCTCTTTTGTCCCTTCCTTCCATCCGTCCTCTCTTTCCCTGCTTTAGGCGCTGCACGAAATACACACTTTGCAGGTAAGAAAGAAACACCCCGAACGGGGTACGATCGAAGACGAAGAGGGTGGGTATCGAGGGTTTGGGAAATACGTATTGAGTGGCACGCGAGCAGGGAAGACCGAACAGTCTTAAAATGATTGTTGTTGTGGTTGAACTCTCACTCTTGAAGAATAATTATTGTTGATCCCCCCCCACTGGTGCACATTGATTTTTTTCGATTGAAGTGCCACCCCCGGGGTTCGCACCCTTTTTTTCTCAAGGAAAGTCTTCCTGCTGAAACTGTGCCCCTGCCCCCCGGGCTACAACAACAACGGCTCCCGCCTGAGACTTCCTCGATTTTTACTCAGGACCCCCGCTCCCGCCTGAGACACCCGCGCAATTTACTCAGGAAAGGCGCTCCCGTCTGAGACTTCCTCGCAATGTAATCAAGACCCCCGTTCCCGCTTGAGACTTCCGTGCAATTTACGTGGGAACGGCGCTCCCGCCTGGGACTTCTTCGAATTTTACTCAGGACCCCCGCTCCTGCCTTACATTTCCGCGCAATTGACTCAGGAACGGCGCTCCCGCCTGAGACTTCCTCGCAATTTAGTGAGGACCCCCGCTCCCGCCTGAGACTTCCGTGCAATTTGCTTAGGAACGGCGCTCCCGCTTGAGACTTCCTCGCAACTTAGTGACTAAGTTGCGAGGAAGTAGCCAGGGCCCTGACTAAGTAGTCAGGGCCCCCGCTTCCGCCTGAGATTTCCTCACAATGTACTCAGGACGGCGCTCTCGCGTGCGACGTCCTCACAAATTATTCTGGAATTGCGTTTCGGCGCTCAGGAACCACGCACGCGCCAAGGACGCCTTCACAACGTGGTATCTTCCCTCTTCCTTCGTCCTTCCCCCTCCCCTTCCTCCCACTCTCCCTCGTTCTTCCCCTCCCCCTCTTGCAGTGCCCGCGCCAATTCCAATGGCGGGCAGAGAGATGTACGCCCCCGAAGGATTGTCCGCCCGTTCCGGTTTGCCCGTACGTCTAAGCCCGCCGGCCCCAGCAAAGAGGAATAATCCCCCCGAAAGGGGTGTGATCGAAGACGAAGAGGGCGGGCATCGAGGGTGTAGGGTATACGTGTTGAATGACTCGCGGGCAAGTAAGAGCATACAGCCTTAAAATGGTTGTGGTTGTTGTTGCTGTTGCTTTTGTTGTGGTTGTGGTTGTTGTTCTTTGTGTTGGTATGGTTGTTGTTGTGGTTGTTGTTGTGGTAGTTGTTGTGGTGTTTGTTGTTGTTGTTGTTGTCGTCGTTGTTGTTGTTGTTGTTGTTGTTGTTGTTGTTGTTGTTGTTGTTGTTGTTGTTGTTGTTGTTGTTAATGTTAATGTTGTTGTTGTTGTTGTTGTGGTTGTTGTTGTTGTTGTTGAATATTATTACTTCTAAAGAATAATTATTGTTGGGCCCCCTGGTGCACGCCCCCCTCGCCGCGCCTAGGCCGCAGCCACATTTTCATCATTTTCGTGAGGAAGTCTCAGGCAAAACGGGGGAGTCCGGATCCGGTTGTTTTGTTGACGCCCGCTTTCCCTGTCAAAAAACAATATAAAATGACATGTCTTGTTCTAACATAGCCAAACTTCAAGAATCCTTTGCAAAAAATGACACGAAGTGCACACTCGCGCGCGCAAGATGAAATCCTTCCAAAACCTTAGTTTTCGTAGCGATTTTAACATAAAAACATGAAAAACCCAATGGTTTTTCAAAAAAAAAGTTTCAAAAATTCATCCCGCGCGCTCTTGCGGATTTCTTAGGAAACCCAATACTTTTTCAACATTTCTGTCAAACGGGCTCTTGCGAGCAACTTTTTCGAACTTCTGCAACAACGGTTGCGCACCTGCCAGGGCCATCATCCCTGTCAAATAATACCATGCGGGACACATTCGTTTTTTCTTCGCGCGCGCACGCCGTCGTCGTCGGCCGCGGGGCCCTGAATAGTAGCCACGGTCGTCCGCATGCCACGAAGTGAAGTGTCCGAACGTCATAGGGCGGGAAGCTGGGTGTGGGTGGTGGCGAAGAGTCGTTTGGAAATTTGGTAGAGCTTGAACCGGCCCCCCCACAAAGTGGGGGTATTGCCCGCCTCCTATGAAAACCCTGGCACTGGTGAGAACGGAGTGTCCCCACGTGCTAGTAATTGTTGTTGTTGTTGTTGTTGAACATTATTTATTCTAAAGAATAATTATTGTTGGGCCCCCTGGTGCGCGCCCCCCCTGCGCCGCCTAGGCCGCAGCTACATTTTCATCATTTTCGTGAGGAAGCCTCAGGTAAAACGATGTGATCCAGATCCGGTTGTTTTGTTGTAATCCGTTTTCCCTTGCAAAAAACACTATAAAATGACATTTCTTGTTCTAATATAATCAAATTTCAAGAATCCCTTGCAAAAAATAAGGTAAAGTGGACATTCGCGCGCGCAAGACGAAATCCTTCCAAAAGCTTAGTGTTCGGAGCGATTTTAACATAAAAACATCAAAAAACCAATGGTTTTTCAACAAAAAAATGTCAAAATCTCATCCCGCGCGCTCTTGCGGATTCGTAGGAAACCCAACACTTTTTAAACATTTCTGTCAAACGGGCTTTTGCGAGCAACTTTTTCGAACTTCTGCGACAACGGTTGCGCACCTGCCAGGGCCATCATCCCTGTCAAATAATACCATGCGGGACACATTCGTTTTTTCTTCTCAGGAAATTGCCCTAAAGATGTGATCAACTATCTTGTGAGTACGTATCGTGTGTATCATGTGTATCATGTACCATATGCATCATATGCAACAGATGTTCTGTGGAAGGCTTAACAACTTCTGTGGGTTAACAAGGCTTAACAACTTCTGTGGGTGTACGAACGTAGGCTTAACAACTTCTGTGGGTGTGTACTCCACGCCAGTGTAGTAGCCACGGTCGTCCGCAGGCCACGAAGTGAAGTGTCCGAACGTCATAGGGCGGGAAGCTGGGTGTGGGTGGTGGCGAAGAGTCGTGTGGATATTTGGTAGAGCTTGCACTGCCCCCCCACAAAGTGGGGGTATTGGCTGGCGTCGCATGAAAACCCTGGCACTGGTGAGAACACTGAGCGTTCGGGTAAAGTGATTGTTGTTGTTGTTGTTGTTGTTGTTGTTGTTGTTGTTGTTGTTAATGTTAATGTTAATGTTAATGTTAATGTTGTTGTTTCGCGTCGCCCCCCCCCCCGCGACCCGGCCCGCGGCCCGCCCTCGACCCAGCCCGCGACCCGCCCGCGACCCAGCCCCACGTGCTTGCGACCCGCCCGCGACCCGGCCCGCGACCCACCCGCGACCCACTTGCGACCCACTTGCGACCCACCCGCGACCCACCCTTGACCCACCCGCGACCCACCCCGCGACCCACCCACATTTCTTTAACGAAAAATCGGCGCCTGCCTGCGGCGGGCTCATGGTATCATAATTCTTATGATTTTTATATATATACACACACAAAAAAAACACCTTCGGCGAGTTTCTTCAGAGCCTCGCAGACTGCAGACGTCCCCGCCGCCCTCTCACTCTTATCCGCGACTGTGGGGTGCTACGTTTATTTGTTGCAGTTTGGTGCGGTGCTGTAGATATCGCTCCGCTAAATCCGCCCCCCGCGCGAATCATTCACTTTCGTTTCGGCGCTAACGATGACACAGGGAGGGACGGGGGTCCTTAATTGCTTCCCTGGGCTACCTTGGTCCATCTTCGAGCAGCCTCAGGCCTCCTGGACGCTCTATCGAGTCGCGCGGGGCAGTCGTGGCGGGGGGTCCAGGCCCAGGAGAGGGGGCCGGGAGAGGGTTCAAGTTCCCAACGGAGATGCCACACGTTGTCACGTCTCGATATTTCCCAGCCGCCCTCCCACCATACGGGTAGCACCCGCGAGTCACCATAGGCAGAGATCGTCACCCGATGGGCAGCAGTGGACAACCATTGGGAACCGATCCATTGGGAACCATGGCACCAGGTGTCCCCAAGGGCCCTGGCGTTCCTGGCGCGCCAGATGCGCCGCGCTCTCCACGCGCGCCAACTATGCTACGTGCTCCAGCCGCGCCGGGTGGGCCACGTACTCGACGTGCGCATAGTGCGGTCAATGTCGACTCCAGTGAGAAAATGGGAGTTGGAAGAGGAAGCGCCCTAAACTACATATGTTCATGGGGCTGGTAGGTTTGACGCATCACACCATCACACCATCACACTATCATCGAGACATGCTTACATGCTAACCTGGTTTGGGCGCAAGCGCGCGAAAGGCTGAGTCCCAGCTGTCCCTGTGTGTTAGCTCGAACGCTTGCATAGCATGCTGAGGGCGCCACCAGGGGAGTGCTGGCAGAAGTGGAGGCAGGGGGGGGGGAGGAATCAGATCGATGATACATGAAAGAAGACGCTGGGTCAGGAGTAGGAATGGGACGTCGATTGCAATGAGGAGATATCACGCAGCCAGAACATGACTTGACATAGGGGCATGCCAATTTGCACCCGGCGGTCAAACATCTGTATGCTTGAAGTGAGCGTACGGCGACCCACCGCAGAAGTGCAAATCAGCATTGACCATCGTGCACATTCTCCTGATGCGTTGCGCCACTGATCGATGAGGGCCCATCCGTGTTTTTTTTCTGCAGGCGTATCTTTCTCCCCCCCCCCTGATCCTGCCCTCCTCTTTCTCACTCTCTTTCTCTCTCGCCACTTCCTCCTGAGGGTGATCTCTCTCCTTTGTCCTGCACCGTCTTCTCACAGACCTCCTCCTAGCCCGCCTCCTCGCGCTCGCCCTCCCCGCTTGGCCCCTCATCGATGATCCGTTCGTCCCTCGTTCTTGTGCTCCTCTCGGCGGCGAGCGAGGGGGGAAATGAGAAGGAGAAGGCCTTCTGAGAAGGTTCAGAAGTCCCCCGACCTTCTGAGAAGTTTTCTGAGCCTTCTCAGAAGACAGAAACAACTCAGAAGGCGCGACGGCTTTTGAGAAGTGCCGCCGCCTTCTGAGAAGGCCTTCTCCTTCTCACTTCCCCCCTCGCTCGCCGCCGATTCTAAAAGCCTTCCCGAAAACAAAAAAGAGTCAGAAGGCGCGAGGGGGCTTCTGAGAAGGCCCACGCGCCTTCCGAGAAGGCCGCCTCTTTCTCATTTCCCCCCCCTCGCTCGCCACCGATCCTCGCCATCCTCGTTCGTCCCTCCTTCCCCTCGTCTCCTCCGTCTGCCCTGCCTTGCTCATCCCGCTCCCGTGTCCCCGGCCGCCCGCCGCTGTGCCACAGCGCGGGCCAGCGAGCGAGCATTCGGCATTGCGGCCCGTCCGCGGCCGCGGGGCGCAGCGGACGCGCCGGCTCTGCTTGGGAGTGGCGTGCCGACGAGCGGACCTCACGGTGTTTTGGTTCAGTGATTTGGTTTCTGCGGTTCAGAGGAGGAACAGGTACCCATACCTCTACCCTGCGGCCGTTTTCCCCTTTTTGGGCCTCCTCGGAGGATCTCGTCGCCACTGCTGGATTCGCCTCGAAATTCTGGTCAGAACGCCCCCCAGGAGAGGTCCGGGGAGTAGCGGTATCGGTCTCTTTTACTCTCCCCAGCGACCCACCGATGAGAACCCTGGAGGCCCATATTCCCGGATAGCTCTCTGAGAGCTCAGAGGGTTCCAGATTAAGGAGCCGAAGCCACAGGGTAGCCCCGGAGCTCGTTCCGGCTTCCGGCAAGACACCTCGGCGCAGGCTGCCTGAAGTTGCAGCGTGCCCTGGCAGGCCTTTCCTGAGCGTTTCCCAGTACGTCTACCCAGAAGCTCTCCGGGAGCTCTTTCCAGGATCTTTTCGAGCTCCTGCGAGAGGCCTTTGCACGCCCTTTTTGCGCCCCGCTATCCCGTTTTTGGGTTCCACGAGTGATAGACGTGAAAGTTGTGTGTGCCATGGTGGCTTTCACGGGCCAGATCGCGGAGGTGAAGCAGCATCGCGTCCGGACGATGGCATTTCGCAGAGCCCCCGTGGTCTTGCACATTCTTGTTCCAGCGTTTCCACTTTGACAGTGGTCCTCTGCACTCTGCAGCGCGTGCGCGCCGCTTTTATAAGTATATATCTGTTCCTCGTCCACGGCCGGATTCTCCAGCAGGCTCCTGGACTGGCGTTCCCATGCTTCCTGCTCTTGTGCAACCTGGATGGGAGGAGAAACGCCCCGCAAGTGCCAGACTGCGTCCATGCTCCTGCTGGCCGTAGGCTCCTGATCCCTTGTCGAATCGCACCTTCCACTTTCTCTTCCGTCCCTCCTTATTGTGCCTCCGTAGGCTCACACACACACACACATATATATATATATATATACACAAGTTTAAGGCTCGCTGCGCTTCGCTTTCTAAGTTTGATCCTTGGACCGACGTGTCTCTAGTGACGCTGCGGTCAAGATCGTCGTCGACGCCGTCGTCGTCGCCGTCGTCGTCGCCGTCGCCGTCGCCGTCGCCGTCGCCGTCGCCGTCGCCGTCGCCGTCGCCGTCGCCGTCGTCGTCGTCGTCGTCGTCGTCGTCGTCGTCGTCGTCGTCCTCGTCGTCGTCGTCGTCGTCGTCGTCGTCGTCCCCCTTCGGGGTCGGCGGCGCCGGCCGCACGGCCCTCGAGATCGGTGGCACGCACTACAGGATGAGTAAGAGGAGCAGGAGGAGGAAGAGCAGGAGGAGGAAGAGCAGGAGGATGGGGAGGAGGGGGCGGGGAAGGAGGAGCAGAGGGAGGAGGGGGAGAAGGGAGGCGCAGAGGGGAAGCAGAGAGAGGAGAAGCACGAGCAGGTGGAGGAGGAGGAGGAGGAGGAGAAAAGGAGTAGAAGGAGAAAAGGATGATGATGATGATGATGATGATGATGATGATGATGATGAGGAGGAGGAGGAGGAGGAGGAGGAGGAGGAGGAGGAGGAGGGAGGAGGGAGAGGGAGGAGGGGAGGAGCTTTCCGAAGAGTTGGTGTCGAGAGTGACAGTGGAACCTTCGTGGACTTTCAGGGGAATCTCTTCAGAGACTCGTGACAGAAGAGGTGATGAAGCTGAAACAGTGGGAAGTTAATGCAGTTGGTCTCTGTAGGTCTGATTGGGGATCCGCCTGGGGCCCTGTTCTGGTCATCTAAGCGCCCTCGTGGGCTGTCCTGAAGCCCTCTAGAGCCGTTTTCGGACGACGACGACGACGACGACGACGACGACGACGACGACGACGACGACGACGACGGCGACGGCGACGACGACGGCGACGGCGACGGCGACGGCGACGGCGACGGCGACGGCGACGGCGACGGCGACGGCGACGGCGACGGCGACGCCGACGGCGACGGCGACGACGACGACGACGACGACGACGACGAACGAACTCGGCGACGACAACTGGCCACCTGGGGTCGTTTTTGAGCCATCTTGACGGGCCTTGGAGCGCGCTTGAAGCTGTCCTGAAGGCGTCGGGGGCTCCTCATGGGAGCATCTGGACAGTTCGTTCGGAGCTCGTGGCAGGTCTCCTGGGGGCCTCCTGGAAGGATTTTTGAAGCCTCTTGGGGCCCGGTTCGGTGCCTGTTGGGGGCCGTTTGGCGAGTTTGGGGGGACTGCTCGGGAGCTTCTTGGGGGGGCTCGTGGGGGCCTCTGGGAGCCTCTTGGTGACCTCCAGGGCCTTTCTTGGGGCCTCCTGGGGACCTCTTGGGGTCGAGGGCCCGAAAAGTCAGTTCGGATCCCCCGTCTGGGCTCTCTCTTAGAGCCGTCTTGGGGCCCTTTTGGGCCGTCTTGGAGGCCTCTTGGGTTGCCTTGGGGCCCGTTTGGGCCGTCTTGGGGCTGTTTCGGGGGGGGTTCTTGGGCGGTCTTGGGGCAATCTTGGGGGCCTCTTGGGCTGTCTTGGAGCGTCGGGAAGCCGAAAAGGCGAGACCCAAAGAAACCTTTAAACACCTTTTTGAACAAAAGCACACCCTTTTTGCCTCTTGGGGCCCTCGTGGGAAGCCTCCTGGACGCCTCTTGGGGCGTATTGGGACTATCTTGGGCGTCGTGGAGCGATCTATGTGCGTCTCGTGGCTCTCTTGGACGATATTGGGGGCCTCCTGGGGCCGTCTTGGAGGCCTCTTGGGCCGTCTGGAGGCCTCGTCGAGGCGCCGGGGAGGGGGTCTGGGGTTCGTGAGCGGGTGCCCGGGGGGGGGGCGTGACGGTGACATGTCGGGCTTTCCTTTGTAATATATATATATATATATATATGGGCGGGGGGGAAAACCCGCCCCCCCCCCCCCAAAACCGGGTTCCGGGGCCTTCCGGATGGGCCTCGAAGCGGCCCCCCAGGCCTCGCAGGTCCAAGAGTGACCGACGTGACCTCAAGATGGCCCAAGAGGCCTCCAGGACGGCCCCAAAGAGGCCTCCAAGAGCACTCCCAAGAAGGCCCCAAGAGGCAAACATACTTGATTTTCTTTTGGTGTTTGGTCAATTTGGGGGTTATCCTCTTTTCGGCTTCCCGACGCTCCACGACGGCGGTCTTCTCGGCGTCCGAAGCCGCCTGGGAGGCTCCGAAATCGCCCCACAACCATCCGAAAGAGCTTCCAGGCAGTCCAAGAGAGCCCCAAAACGGCACAACACGGGTCCAAGATGGCCCTCAGGGAGCCTCATGGCGGCCCAAGATGGCCCCAAGACACCCTCCGAAGCATTCCAAATCGTGACCCGGTCGTTCAGGGAGACCGCGGTTGGAGGCAGGGTGGCCCGAGGAAGCCCCCAGAGGCCCCCAGAATACGCCCAGGAGGCCTCCAGAAAGCCTGAAACAACTTTTGTGAGGCCCCCAGAGGCTCTCCAAGGAGGAGCCTCCGCAAAAAAGAGTTGAGGAGGATGGGACGAATACGCAGGATATGGCGAAAATGATGAAAAAGAAGCATGGTGGAAGGATAACGACTGACATTATTATAGCGGCGATGCCAGAAAGGCAACATGGAGTTATCGCTAAATTGTCGGCTTGACCTTCCTGCTATTCCGCCTGCATGCCAAATTTCAAGGACCAAGGTGCATGGCGCGAAGCGCCACTGCAGTCTTGTGTGTATATATAAATATGTATGTCTGTCTGTCGGCCTGCCTGTCTGTCTGTCTGTCTGTCTGTCTGTCTGTCTGTATGTATGTATGTATGTATGTATGTATATGTTTATAGCGAGATATACAAGACGTCATTGACGCTTCGCGCCATGCGTCTATGTTCTTCACGTCTGACATGCAGGCATAATAAGAGAGGCAGATCAAACAAAACAGCGATCGCTGTTGGCTGCAGTTTTTTCGCCGTCACCGCATGATATTGTTGTTATTTCCCCTTCCCTCATGTGTACTCTTCCTCTTCCTCTTCCTCTTCCTCGTTCTCGCCTTCACTGCCCAGCGAACTCTTCCCCATCCTCTTCAGATTTGTTTGCGGGGGCCCCTCCGAGGCGAGCTTCTAGAGGACCTCGCAAACGCTTCTCAGGGTCTCCTTGGGCGCTTCTGGAGACGTCCCTGGCGCCTTGTGGCGGCCTCTGGGGGGGTCCTCGGGCCACCATGCCGCGAACCGTGGACTCGGGTCACAATGTGAATGCTTCCAGAGGGCGTCTTGGGGCAATTTGGCTCGTCATAGGGCCTTCTGTGGGCAGTTTCTGAACGCTCTCGGGGCTCTCTTGGACTGTCAGGAACCTTTTTATCGGTAGCCTTGGAACATCTTGGAACTGTTTTCGGTGCCTCTCGGGCGCTCTCGGACGCCCGGAAAATCCGAAAAGCCCACGGAGACTCAACCTTTGCTGCGTTTTCGACAGCTTGTTGGGGCTGATGTTTGGACCGTCTTCCGGCGTCTGGCGGGCGCCCAGCGCCGCCGGAGGCCATCCTGGCCCGTCTTGGGGCCTCCCAGGCCCGCCGCCGACCTGTGTGCACGGCTTGGCAGGGACCTCCACATGCCCAGCAGTCTCGCGGGACCCTCGGAGGGGGCGCCCAGGAGCCCCGGATCCCAGGGGTCTCGTTTCGGGGGGGGCGGGGAGGGGGGGCAGGGTTTCCGCAGGGTCCGGATTGAAAAACGTACGAAAAGGGAATAGATCCGCGGAGCCCCGAAACGGCCCAAGGCCGCTCCAGAACGGCCCATGAGCGCTCAAAGAGGGCCCAAGGTGGCTTCAAGACGGCTCAAGAGGCCCCCAAGACGTCTCAAGAGGCCCCCAAGGGGAACCCCGGACAAAATCGCCCCTTTCTTTTCTGAGGAAACGTGCATTTTCAACATATTCACATATTCGCCTTTTTTGGTTCCCGCGGCGTCCAAGACGGCTCAAGAGACCCGACAGATCGCCCCAGGACGGCCCAAGACGGGCCCCAGAGGGTACCAAAAGGCTCCCAAGAGAGCACCAGGAAGGCCACAGGAAAACCCCCAAGAGGGCCCCCAGAAAGCTCCCAGAAAGCCCCCAAACTGCCGAATCCCTTGAAGGCGGTTCAAGAGGGTCCCGGGACGGCCCAGGAAGGCTGCCAGACGGCCCAAAAAAGCTCCAAAAAGATCCCCACCGAAGCCTTTTGAGGCCATATTCGCTAATTTTCGCGAGGTTGTGTGATGGATTTTTCTATCACGTGCCACAGACTAAACACCAATACGCTCCCAAGCCCTACGCGCGCGATCTCGCGCCCTCACGCAGTCCGAGCGGCGCAACTGGCTTCCGAGGAGGCCCCGAGACGGCCCAAGAAGTCCGCAAAACTGCCCACGACGCCCCGCAAGACGGGTTCAGCTGGCGCTGTGAGCCCTTCGAGCCCCAGGAGCCCTATGAGGCCTAAGATCCCCGTGTTCCCTCCAAGAGGCCCCCGAGACACCTCTCCCCACAGCCCTCTGAGGCCCATCAGCTCCATCTTTCTTATGACCCCTGCGAGCCCTGCTCACGAATGCGCCGTGCGACCCTCTTCTGCTCACAACTGCATGCGCCTCCTAACCCTTACGAGCATCAGCATCCTCATCAGTTCATGAACTCATGCGACCTATCCCAGCCCTTTCATCCCTACGACCCCCTCATGAGCCCTATGAGACCCATGCTCCCTCCAAGAACCCCCGGGACACCTCTGCCATGACCTTTACGAGCCTTCCGATCACTACGAGCCCATGAGCCACATGCGTCCCTCAGCCCTACGGGACCTACGAAACCTATGGCCACCTCGTTCTCTTCCCTTTCTCCCCCCATCTCGTTCCCTCTCTCTCTCTGTCTCTCTGTTTTTTCTCCCCTCCGCCTGCTCTGCTTCCATGCCTTTCCACGTGGCAGCAAACGCGCCGGCCAAATCAAAACAAAACCGATCCTCAGACGAGCCCCACGGGACCTATGAGGCATACGAGCCATATGAGGCCCCCTATGCATTACGAGCCCCATGAGCCCCACGAGCCCTGTAAGTCCCATGGGCCCTACAATCCTTATGACCCCCATGGGCCCTACGAGCCTCATTAGCCATATGGGACTGATGCGCCCCGTAAGCCCTGTGGGCCCAATGTCGCCTGTGAGTCTATGAGACACATCGGCCTTGTGCACCGTATAAGCCCTACGAGCCCGAGCCCTATGAGCCCTATGAGCTCTATAAGCCCTATGGGCTCTATGGGCCCTCTGAGCCCTATGAGACCAATGAGCCCGACGAGCCCTATGCGCCCTCCCAGCCCAGTGGGCCCTATGGGCCCTATGTCGCATATTGGCTTCATAATGCCTACGGCCCCTGTGGGCCCTATCAGCCTCAAGGGCCCCACGGTCCGCGCGACCCCTTCAAAGCCTCAAGGGCCCTATGAGCCCCATGACCCCGTCGGCACTGTGAGCCTTATGACCCTGGCGACCCGTTCGGAACCCTATGAGCCTAATGGGCCCAATTCGCACAATGACCTTTCTGAGTCCCATGAGCGTCACATGCCCTATGAGACGACCCGCCCTAGGGGCCCAAGAGCCAGTGGCTTCTGTGATGTCAAGGACCCTACAAGCCTCCACGCTCAATGAGCTCATCAGCCCGAGGAGCCCTCTGAACGCAAATGCGGCTGCGGGCTCTCGGAACCTCATGATCCCCAGGAGTTGCCTTGCCCGAAGCACCCTTCTTCCATATTCGCGCTCCGAGCTTTTGGGCCCCAATGGCGGCGGAAAGCCCGTCATATCTCTGGCCCAGAGGAGCCTTACGTGCACCAATGGGCCCCGCTGCTGAGCAAACACCGCGGCGCTGGAGGCTACCAGTCGCGGCACGCTTCGTTGGCGCCACGCGACCAAGGTTTTTACAGGCGAAGCGAAGCGATCGGGTGGAAGCAACACGACGCGACAAGGTCATATACTGTGTATATATGTATGTAACCATGTATAACTATACATATATATATATGTGCAGGTGTGTATAGACATGTGTGTATGTATATAGACACACATACATAAACCTATACAGATACACATGCACATACACATGCACACATTCACACATACATAGACGTACATGCATACATGTACGTGTATACATGTACGCGCATTCATATACGTATGTACCTGTGTATACACATATTCATGTACAAAGACATCGACACATCCACATGCATGTACAACAACACATATATATATATATATGCATATTCACATACATATACATACACATACATGTACAGCTGTATACTCATATACATATGCGGATGCCTATACGTACATATATACATATACCTAGACCGATACATGTACACAGTCCTATGCATATACATATACACATGCTGGTTACGAGCGATATACATACGCATATGCAGAGATATTCTTTATATGATTGCAATATGGGGCCCTGCGGCCCTTCCTCCCTAACCGTGACCTCCCGGATCCCTGGCGCCAGAGGCCCCCTGGACGCCTCTGCAGAAGGCTCCCGGGTTTGTGGGAGCTCCTGGAAGCCCCTGCCGGAACCACACAGCCGGCCCAGATCGGTCAGGAAGGCAGCCGAACGGCTCCCCGAGGGCTCCAAGAGGCCCCAAACACCCACCAGACGCCCGAAGACGACCCACATAACATTCCTAAAAGGCTTTCGAAGTGCAGGAACACGTCGATTTCTTATGGTTCGTGTCTGATGCTTGGAATGATTTGTTTGTCGGTCTTCAGGCGTCTGAGACCGCCCAAGACGCCCGAAAATCACGTCAAAACTATCCGACTGGTCTTCCAGGCAGTGAAACCCCCAACACGGCCTAACAGGGCCCCAAGATAGTGCGACAAGAGCCCCAAGATGGCCCAAGATGGCCCAAAGACGCCCCCCGAAGTATTCCAAATCGTCACCCGATCGTTCAGGGAGACTGCAGCTGGAAGCAGGATAGCCCGATGAAGCCCCCAGAGGCCTCCAGAAGGCACCCAGGAGGCCTCCAGAAGGCCCCCCCAAACCATGTAAAACTTCCGTGAGGCCCCAAAGAAGCTCTCCAAGGAGAAGCCTCCACAAAAGAAGCAGAGGAGAATGGGGAATAATTCGCAAGGGAGGGCGAGAATTAGGAGGAGGAAGAGAAAACATGAGGGAGGATGACTTCTGACATTATTACAACGACTATGTTGGATAAGGCATAACGAGGAGTTACTGGTTTTGTTCTGCTTTACTTTCCTGCCCTGTCCGCCGCGACTTCCCCTTGCATGGCGCGAAACGCAGTCTTTCATATACACATCTATATACAACACACATCCCTACAATTATGCATCCTGCATGGCCCCCCCCGCGGTTGGACGTCACCCCCGCGCACACAATCCCGAGCCTTCCTGGCCACCTGCCCACCTTCTGGACGCCGCGGAGGCCCCAGAAGAGCCTCGCAGCGACTCCCACGATGGACCAGGAGCCCGATCGACGCCCTAAGAGAGCCCCAAGAGTCTGTTCCCCGAGGGCGTCGGGAGACAGACATCATGCATTTCTATTGTGGTTTTCCTATGTGTTCGGGTTTCTCGCCTTTTCAAGCTTCCCATGAGCCCAAAAATACCCCCAAAGGCCCCAAACGTAAACCCAAGACGACCGAAGAGGTCACCAAGAAAGAGTGCCCCATGACGGCCCAAGAGGATTCCAAAATGCCGAAAATACGCCCAAGACTGCCCAATGGGGGCCCTCGTAAGGGCCCAAGAGTGGGAACACGAACAGACGTTTCGACCAGTCCGACCCAAGAGGTGCCCAGGAGGCGCCAAGAGAACCCAAAGAGGCCCCCAAGAGGGCACAAAACGGCCCCAAAGATTACCACAAGGGGCCCCAAGACCTACCCAGCTTGGGTCCATGCGGGCTCGTCAAAGGAAGACGAGTAGTGTCACATGTGACAGCGTTCCTCCTCCTCCTCCTCCTCCTCCTCCTCCTCCTCCTCCTTCTCTTCCTTCCCTCTCCCCCTCCTCTTCTTCGCCATCCTCTTCCTTTTCCTCCTCCTCCTCTTTTGTAGCCGGCATGGCTCAAGCCATCTTGGCTCAACATATTCTGTTTCAGGTAAACCATTTCCGAAAGCATGTGGCCGTGCAGCTTCTTTCTATACCCTGGGGACCACACACACAGGCTGCCCCGCCAGCTGCTCCTCCTCCAAAGTCAAGAATGCGGCGAACTCCACGGTTCCATCCTTCAGAATTCAGATAAGTCGTTTGCGTATTGCTGGTGTGGTTATTCTTCTTCTTCTTCTTCTTCTTCTTCTTCTTCTTCTTCTTCTTCTTATTCTTCTCCACGCTGGCATGCGACCGACGATTCGAACCAGCGATTCTATACACCGCCGCCCTCCCTGAAGGCACCTGCAAAGTTCGCCTGATGGTTTCTGAGAGGATATATACATATATACAAATATATGTGCATATATATATATATATACACATATGCATGTACACACACACACACTTGTGGTGTACATCGACCCCCCTTTCTCCTCCCCTCCCCCTCTTCTTAGCCACAGACCTCGCGCCCCGCGCAGAACACGGGCTGGGCCGAGTGCCGGCCAGACTGCACGGAGGGCCTGGACCTGCGCGGGCCGGACAACAGCTCCTGGTCCTGCAAGGTCCGCCGGGAGGAGGCGGCACGAGGGAGGATCCACCGTGTCTCGGGCCGGGCGCAAGGGGGGGATTGGGAAAGGGGGGGTTACGAAATTTGCTGCATGCAGCTGGTTTCGGCCTCACCGAGGGGCCCATTCCTCGATACATAGCCGCCTCCGGCGCCGGGAGGCGCCGGGAAAATCAGCTACGTGAGCTGATTCTCAAACCCCCCCTTTGCTATCCCCCCCTTTCGCCCGACCCGAGTGTCGACTCAATGGGCCCAGCGAGCGGGTTCAGGTTTTTCCTCCCCGTTACCCCAGGGGAGGAGCAGAGGGGATACACATACCCTTCCTTTTTGATCGTTTTCCCCTTTTGGGGGCTTCCGGGGAGGCCACCGTCGCCACCGCTGGATTCGCCTCGGAGTCCCGTTCAGAACGCACCCCGGGAGAGGTCCGGCCAGTAGCGGCATCGGAACCTGTTGCTTTCTCCAGGATCACCTTGTCCTATCCTCCCCCACGCCCTCCCTCCTTCCCCTCCTCCTCCGCTGACCCCCCTTCTTTTTTGCCTCATCCCCAGTCTCCGAGCCCCTGATGCACAGGGGCGTGAAAAATACACAGACGGTGGGGTGTCGACGTGTTCGTCGTCGTCGTTGTCGAGGGCATCCAGGGGTACAAACAGAAGGGAAGTTGCAAACCGTGCTGCCATGTTACAACGGAGGCCCCACCCATCCGTGTAGGCGTTGCCCATGTCCACGCTTCGGTCCATGAATCATGCGTGGACTTCAAGCCAGACCCAATTGTGGCAGAAGGAGCCAACCGCACGTCATCTGTGTTATCGGTGGAAGTTGTTAGGAAGAGTGTGCGTGGAGGTGAGGCGATCTTCACACTTTGGAAACGGGCCGTCCTCCTTTCGCGTAGTTCCTGCAAGCCTTCGAGACGAATGTGAGCGGCCATACGGCAAGAGTCATTGTCGAAGCGGGCCGCCCTCCATCCGTGTGCCTTTCGGGCGATAGTAAGACGAAGATGTGTTGTTTGGGGGCGAGAGCCACACTGTGAAAACCGGGCGCCCTCCACCCGTGAAAGATTCATTGTCCGAAGTGCTGAACATATCTTAGATGAAGCGTCCGGTCCACCCTACTGTAAGTGGAGCAGAGGGAGGAGGAGGAGGAGGAGGAGGAGGAGGAGGAGGAGGAAGAGTATGTCGCGGCAGATCCAATATTATGATTCTGCAGGTGTCTCAGGTTTCCCAGTGCTTATTCTAGTTTCTGTGTTTCTCCGAGGTTTTCGGAGGCCTCGGGTGGGAGGAAGGGAGGGGGAGGGAGGGGAGCAGCACAGTCGGCGGATGCAGGAGGGAGCAGAGGGGAGGAGGAAGCCGGGAGGGAGCGAGGATGGAGGGCGGTCGGAGGGTGAAGGGAGGGAGCAGGAGGATGGGGGGACGGTTGATGGACAGCATCCTGCACCTATTTTTCCGATTCATGTTTTCGTCCCCCGCGCCCAAATTTAATATTGGCAGGCTGTGGCGCGATTTGTCGATCTGCCGACTGGCCTAAAAATCGTGCACCCCGCGGGCGCAGCCAATCAACATTGAATGGGGGGCGGGGGAGGGCGCGTGGAGGTTTGCGCCGTCGCCCCAGTTGCGCGGGCGGTGCAGGATTTTGTACATCAGCCGGACTTGGAGGGAAGGGAGGGGGGGAGGATGGTCAGTTTTGGAGGGGGGAGGGGGGAGGTGGAGGAGCAGGAGGAGGAGGAAGAGCAGCAAGAGCGATGCTGGAGGCGAGGTGGATCTGCGGCGCAGGAGTGCGAGGGGAGGGCGAGAGGGCGGGGCAGGCGGGGGCAGGCCCGACCAGGCAGGCGGGGGCGGGCTCCTCTTGGCCACCGTCCGCGGCCCGCGAAGAGCACGACCCCGCGGCGACTCGCCGGGCCCCGGGCAGGGGAGCGGGGACGGCCGGGAGTGGCGAGAGGGCAGGCCTACAGCAGACCCCCAGCGAGTCGCGAGGGAATCACGGCGGGGAGCTGCTTCGCCACCTTCGGCCTCTGGGGGCCCTGGCCGGGCCTCGGGAGCGTCCGAGAACGACGCAGGATGAGAAGCCGGTCCCCGGGCACAGGTCGACACTTCTGGGGGTCGACGTCACGTCAGGAAACAATCACGACGTCGGGGAGAGCATGCTACGCATGGAATGAGTTTAATGAAAGTCAATTGCAGTGGATCCGTGAGTGGATCAATCTAGATTGATGAGGCCATGATGTCTCTTTTGATTTTGAGCCGGCTGTGATGCCCGCTCGTGCCCACCCCGTCCCGTCTTCTGGGACTTCGCATCCCCCTATGATGGGAGGATGCGAAGACGGGCCGCCGCCCCTGGCACTGCACGTATGGTGCCAGGTTTGTGGGGATTTGGTTCGACTCCCGCAGTCCCAATGATGGAAACTGCGAGGGGTGTGAGGCCTCATGGTGGTCCTCACTGGTAAGGCCTATGATGGTCCTCACCGGGGGGGGAGAGGGCAAGGGCGGACGTCCACCAGCAACGTCCGTCGTGCTCATCCTCCGTGAAACGCACCGTGACCACGCTCATGACCACGAAAACCGTGAAATTCACGAGCACGACCCGACCCATGGTTGCGGACTCCGTGAAACGCACCGTGATCACGCTGATGACCACGAAGACCGTGACATTCACGAGCACGACCCGACCTATGATTGCAGACTTCGTGAAACGCACCGTGACCACGCTCATGACCACGAAAACCGTGAAATTCACGAGCACGACCCGACCTATGATTGCGGACTCCGTGAAACGCACAGCTCATGACCACGAAGACCGTGACACACACGAGCACGACCCGGCCTATGATTGCGGACTCCGTGAAATGAATTGTGACCACACTCATGATCAGGAAGACCGTGACATTCACGAGCACGACCCGACCTATGACTGCGGACTCCCTGAAACGCACTGTGAACACACCCATGATCACGGAAACCATGAAATTCACGAGCCCGGCCCGATCGAGGCCGAGGTGTTGCCCGCACTGCCTGTGTCGCGGCTCCGATGGGGTGGAAACCAGGAGGGGGAGGAGGAGGAGGGTGAGGAGGACGACGACGACGACGACGATGACGATGAGAAGGTTGAGTTCAATGAACAAATTGAGCGCGAAGGCCGATGATGGTCCTTCTTCCCAAAAGGAGCCTTCCTGATGGCCCCGAATTGGGTGCGAGGTGCCTATGATGGCCCCTGTGTCTGCCTTTGATGGCGGCACTAGACGACCGGCAGGGGAGTGGGTCCCGTTCACGGCCCATTAGAGGAAAGCATGCTACGCATTGAATGAGTTTAATGAAAGTCAATTGCAGTGGATCCGTGAGTGGATCAATCTAGATTGATGAGGCCATGATGCCTCTTTTGATTTTGAGCCGGCTGTGATGCCCGCTCGTGCCCACCCCGTCCCGTCTTCTGGGACTTCGCATCCCCCTATGATGGGAGGATGCGAAGACGGGCCGCCGCCCCTGGCACTGCACGTATGGTGCCAGGTTTGTGGGGATTTGGTTCGACTCCCGCAGTCCCAATGATGGAAACTGCGAGGGGTGTGAGGCCTCATGGTGGTCCTCACTGGTAAGGCCTATGATGGTCCTCACCGGGGGGGGAGAGGGCAAGGGCGGACGTCCACCAGCAACGTCCGTCGTGCTCATCCTCCGTGAAACGCACCGTGACCACGCTCATGACCACGAAAACCGTGAAATTCACGAGCACGACCCGACCCATGGTTGCGGACTCCGTGAAACGCACCGTGACCACGCTCATGACCACGAAGACCGTGAAATTCACGAGCACGACCTGACCTATGATTGCGGACTCCGTGAAACGCACCGTGACCACGCTGATGACCACGAAAACCGTGAAATTCACGAGCACGACCTGACCTATGATTGTGGACTCCGTGAAACGCACCGTGACCACGTTGATGACCACGAAAACCGTGAAATTCACGAGCACGACCCGACCTATGATTGCGGACTCCGTGAAACGCACCGTGACCACGCTCATGACCACGAAAACCGTGAAATTCACGAGCACGACCCGACCCATGGTTGCGGACTCCGTGAAACGCACCGTGACCACGCTCATGACCACGAAAACCGTGAAACGCACGAGCACGACACGACCCATGATTGCGGACTCCGTGAGCTGCACTGTGGTCACGCTCATGACCACGAAAACCGTGAAATTCACGAGCACGACCCGACCTATGATTGCGGACTCCATGAAACGCACCGTGACCACGCTGATGACCACGAAGACCGTGACATTCACGATCACGACCCGACCTATGATTGCGGACTCCCTGAAACGCACC
>CAUYUJ010005169.1:216278-436278 GCA_963575745.1 Prorocentrum cordatum
ACGACGACGACGACGACGACGACGACGACGACGACGACGACGACGACGACGAGGACGCCGCCGCCGCCGCCGGCGCCAACGCAAAAGACGAGGACGACGACGACGACGACGACGACGACGACGACGACGACGACGACGACGACGACGACGACGACGACGACGACGACGACGACGACGACGAGAGAGAGAGAGGGCAGGAGCAGGCAGGGGCAGGAGGAGGCGCCGGAGATGGATTGGCAGGGCGGGCGCGGGGGGCGTCGGGGCGGGAGCGCGGGGGGCGGGGGGCGGGACAGCGGGGAGGGGCCGGAGCACGGCGCGCGGAGGTATCGGCAGCCTGCCCTTTGCGTCCTCTGCTCCCCTTCCCCCCCCCCCCCCTTGCCTCTCTCGGGAGGGCCGGCGATCCCGCAAGCGGTCTTCCTCCGGAAGGAGGAGTCGGGAGCGGAAAAGAGGGGGGTGATGACCAGGGGGGGGGTGGATCTCATGGCGCCCCTTCTTCTTTCATTACGTCCCTGGCCCCCCCGCTGGGCCGCGCACACGCCGCCGGTCATGATCTGCACGCCCCCCCCTCTTGGACACCCCCCTCTTGGCCGCTCCCGAAGGAGAGGCAGGGGGGGGGGGCAACGAGGGGAAGCGCTCGGGGGTGGAGGTGCGCGTGGCGATGGGGCGCGGGAGGGAGCAGGACACCGAGATCCGACGTCTTGCGCTCGTGTCCGGCCTGGGCCCCCAGAAATCCAGGCGCCTCCCTCCGAGGGTCGGCCTGGCGTCTGGTGAGTCGCGTCTCGTCTACGGTCCCGGGGTCCAGCGGGGCGCCAGGAGCTAACACAGATGGAATGAGATGTATTTTCGCAAGGCGTTGGAGCTACTGGGATCGCGCAATCCGCGACTGGCGGTCCTCCGCCCTGCAAGGAGCTGGGCGACCGGACAGCTGGCGACATCCCTCCCCCATGCGTGGCGGCCTCAGCAGCTCCTCGGGTGCCTTCGCGGAGCACCGCCGTCGCCGCCGCCGCTGCTGCTGCTTTGGACACATCTGCGAGGGCAGCTCTCGATGCGACCATCTCGTGCTTGAACATACGCACCAGCGAACCGCCATCCGAACGAGAACACCGCGTAGACATAGACTTTCCGAGCTCCGCGCGGATTTCTTGGATCGGCGCTGGGCCCCCGAAAGGGCGCCTCCGGCGCCGCCCCCTGGCGCATCCGCGCAGACCTCCGAAACCTGATGTGTTTTATTGAGCCGTTGTTTCTTTCCCCTGCCACTGGGGCGCTGGTGCGGCAGCGGAGGAGGCGAGCACCGCACTTGTCAGGAAGACAAGTGACGGGTTGGGAGGATGGGGCTGGGAGAAATGAGGGTGTTCTTACCCGCAGGCGGCCAAAGGTCTCGTTCATTGCATCCGGATGCTATTGCTCATACCCTTCATCCTCCCAACCCCTTCCTCCCAATACGATAACTGTTCTCCTCAACTTGTTGACCCACACCAGGAGAGCAGCAGCCGCGGCTGCTTGTGCTGCTGCTGGCTCTCCTCGCCCTCGCTCTGATTCTGCTCGTCCTCGCTCTGCAGTTCTGGATCGGATGATTGCTTCCGGCACCGATTGATTCCTGGGCTGCGCAATCAAGTTCGGTCTTACCCGCACATATTTCTCTCCGCAACGGCCCGCGCGCATGCTGCAGGTCGGGGCCATCTTGGATCGATCCAGCTCGGCAAGTGCCACGGAAAGGCGTGCTCTAGGGCTCTGGTCGTGATTCTCACGATGCTGCAATTCTTTCGCAACGTCGGGTCTCAGCGTCCAGAAAGGGGGTCCACGATGCCTCCCCGAGTCGGGGATCGGAGTTGTCTCGAGCGAGAGGGGGTGGACCATACCACCGGGACCCCCCTAGACTGGTCGCTCTGGTGGTGGTTGTCAACGAGGCGGTGGCAGTCCATGCCGACGGCGCAGTGCGTCGCGCACCCGCTGGGCAAGGGCGAGCGAAAGAGCAATCAATCGCCATTCCCCAAGGCGCAGGCAGCCGCGGGGGAGAGGGGCGGGGAGCCGCCGTGGTGGTCTCTCTGAGCCGACGGCTTCACCGAATGCATTGGCCTACCGTATTGCCAGCAGAGCTGGAACACAACCAGGATTACCGCTGGTGGCGTCACCAAATCGCACATCCAAAGATGTTGTGTCGACGGGGCCACCCTTGGGGCCCACATTTCAATATTGTATTTGCTGTCGTTGTCGGAGTGCAATCATCAGCATAATGAACGCTCATAGTTCAAACCCGCAGAGACCCGTTTTGAATATTGAAATCGAGGGGCGCGAGAGGTCTCAACGCATGGGCGCGGGTTTCTCCGTCTCGTGGGTGTATTTGTTCGCCAATGGTGGTAGGGCCATGCCATTTTGCACGCGGCCGTCCTCATTGGGAAGCTCGGTCTTCGTGAGCAGATGGTCGGTCGAGCTCGCGGCGTCCTCTAGGGACATGTGGCCACTGGCGCAGACGCTTTCGGTCCGTGGGCGCGGAGTCTCTGAACGAGATCCGTAGTCATGGTTCCTGAGGGCCTCGCTTGAGGCATCGTTACCAGGTGTCTTTGGAAGCCGTCTTGGTGCCTCCTGGCCCGTCTCGGGAGGCTCTTGGGCCACTGGGCCGTCCTGGTTCCTCCTGGGCGCATTCCGGGCCCTCCGGGGCAGCCGCGGCAAAGTTCGCCCCCCCCCCCCCCTCCCACGCAGGGAGACCCCACAGGGGTCGGCGGACGTGAGTCGCGCTCTCTCGCTCGAGGCGTCCCGCGCCCGGTCCGCCGGGCAGGGCCCGCTCGGAATTGGTCCGCACGGCGCCCGCCCGCGAGCTTGAGCCTGCCCTCCGACGGGGGGTCCGCCGGCCCGACGGGGTCCGCCCTGCCCGCCATGGCCAGAGCCCGCGCGGCCGCCGGGATGCACTTCGCCCGCACCGAGCCGCCGCGGCAGCTCTTTGCGGCCTGTATGATGGGCCCGTTTTCCACCACCACCACCATCAGTTGGAGAGGGAGGGGGTCCTCCTCCTCCTCCTCCTCCTCCTCCTCCTCCTCCTCCTCGTCATCCTCCTCCTCTTTGCCCTCCTCCTCGTCCTCCACCTCCTTCCCCCCTTCGACTTATGGTGGCGGTGGTGGAAAACAGGCCCATCACTGTGCCCGCCCGCCGGGCCCGTCGGAGTTCGCCCGCCCCACGCATGGGAAGGGCATGCCCTCCAGGGTGCGACGGCCGAAGGCGCAACGGGGGCGGGGTCTTTGGGGCCCCGGGAGGTACGGCGTATACGTGTGGAGCGCGAGGAGCGCCACAGCGAGCAGCGTCGAGATTTCGTGATCGGTGCTGCCGCTCCTCCAGCTCTCTCCGCCCCGCTCCTGGTCCTGCTTCTGCCCTGCTCCCGGTCCAGTTTCTCACGCTGGCAAGGCGTGAAGCGGAGCTTGTCGCGTGGAGCTCGCTCCCAGCGCCCCTCCCCGTGTGCTTCTCCTCGCCCTGCTCCTGCTCGTGATGCCTCGCTGTCTCACCTCAGGCCTCGTCTCCGCTCGGAACGCGTGGCACAGCTTGAGAAGCTCCACCGGGTTGCGGGCCTGGTCACGGGAGTCGCTCCTCGGTAGGCGCGCCTCGCCGAGGCGACGGGCAGGTACAGCACTCGCATTGATTGCCGAGGCCACGGCCTCAACACCATGCCCTGTTGGGCGCGGGCTCCCTGTAGGAGCGCGCACAGCTCCGAAGTTCGCTTCGCCTCGCTTCATTGTCTTCGTCTCACATCAGGGGTGAGGCCACGACCACCAATCCAAGGTCGGGGCTTTCGAGGACTGCTCGGCCTCCCTGTGCTGCAACATCACAGGCTTCGCATGCTACGAGAAGTCCAAGTCCGACGGATCTGCATTCTGCAGGGCGCAGTGCACTCCAGGACGGAGGATTACCAAGCGCGGTCTAGGCTTAACGGGTACCTAAACCCATATTTAGAGATGAGGCGGCCATCGGCGAAGGACTGGAGATTCTGGGCCAGCTTGCTGAATTCCGTGCTGCCAGAAGTCAGACGTTGTTCGAGTACGGGCCACATCCTTATAGCAAATGGGGTGGCCGAAACGTAGTGCCAGTGGCCATGGTGTAGCTAGCGCTTCGGGTTGATGCCACTAGCCGTGGTGTAGCGAATCCAGCGGTAAAGCAATTTTTCCAGACGCCCAGATATGAGGTTCTGGCCATGCCTTGAAAATTCGTTAGGGGTGACACCCAGCAGTAGGCAGTCGATTCAGATAGAAATTCCTGGATCCTTCGCTCTGGAATGCTCGGCCAATTAGGACCTTGGCCGATCCCACTAGGTTGCCCGAGTTCTCGTGCTTTGCATCGCACTATATCGCACTCGGCGCGAAGTGCGATACAGTCAACCCGCATAGCAAGGATGGGCAACCTTCCCAATGGCACCCTTGCATCCTTGCCTCCTCGGCCATCCTTGGCCACTTTCGTTGGCCGCGCCCCGCTCGACAAGCTTAGAAGAGGAGGAGGAGGAGGAGGAGCAGGAGGAGGAGGAGGAGCAGGAGGAGGAGGGGGACGAGGACGAGGACGAGGGAGGAGGAGGAGGAGGAGGAGGAGGAGGAGGAGGAGGAGGAGGAGGAGGAGGAGGAGGAGGAGGAGGAGCCCTCCCGAAGCCTCTGGGGCACAGCCACACTCTGGCCTCTGGCCCGTGCCTCGGAGCGCGGTGCGCGGTGATCGGACTGGAGCGTGCTCTCTCCCCTCTTGGCTCTCGCGCCTCCTGTCCTGCTCACCCGCAGGTCGGAGCACACAGACCACACGCAGAGGCAGGGAGGAACATGTGGAGGCTCACGCGGGAGAGTCAGGGGGGCCACTCCGGGACGGAGGGGGAGGAGCAGGAGGAGGAGGAGGAGATGCAGCAGGAGTTTATGTTGTACCCCGTTTGTCGAGTTGAGTTCTTTGGTGCCACACATCTGCTGCTGACGGCCTGCGACGACTTGTGCAGGCAGGAGCGGCTAGCGCGCGTGCGCATGCTGCTGCTGCTGCTGCTGCTGCCGCTTTCTCAGATTCCCGACTTCCTCTTCCCAAATCAGTGGCCAGGGTTCCATCCGCCTATCGACCGACCGTGGAACCATACAGCGGGATAGAGAGAGAGAGAGAGAGAAATAAAAAAGAGGGAGAGAGAGATAGAGAGAGAGAGAGAAACAAAAACACAAGGCAACTAAACAACACCAGCTGCCGCCACACAACCCGGTACCCTGATCCACTTGCTGCTCTGCTGCGAAAGACGATTGCGGCTTGGGGGAGCGCAGGCCAGGTTCGCCAAGGACACAGATTCTTTGGGGAGTCCGGCCCTCGCTTAGTTTTCACTGGATTGGGATTTCGACGGGGGATGCGCGGCCAAAAGCCCCCTCTCTCGTCCCCCATCAACCCTCTTACCTCCCCCCCCCAACCTTCTCCTTTCTCCTTTCAGGAGGAGGAGGGGGGGGATGGGAACGAATGAGAAGTACTTGGCAGAATGGAGGAGGGGGAGGAGGAGGAGGAGGAGGAGGAGGAGGAGGAGGAGGAGGAGGAGGAGGAGGAGCAGGACTCTGCCCTCATCCTCCCCCCCTTTGGAGGAGTCGACCCGACGGACGTAGACTCGCAGCCGTGGAGCTGCAAGAAGCTCGGCGAAGAGAAGGGCGGGCCCGCCGACTGGGTGAAGGCGGGCTGCGGTCGTCGTGGTCGGGCGTCATGGTCCCGACCCTCCTGCTCTCTCATTCCTCCTCCTCTTCCTCCTCCTCCTCTCCCTCCTCCTCCTCCTCCGCTCCTCCTCCTCCACTCTCCTCCTCCCTCCTTCTCCCCTCCTCCCCCCTCCTCCCCCTCCTCCCCTCCCTCCTCCTCCCCCCTCCTCTCCCCTCCTCTCCTCCTCCTCCCTCCTCCTCCTCCTCCTCCTCCTCTCCTTCCTCCTCCTCCTCCTCCTCCTTCTCCTGCTCCTGCTCCTGCTCCTGCTCCTGCTCCTCCTCCTGCTTCACTTTCCACTCCTCCTCCTCCTCCTCCTCCTCGTGATAACTTCACCTCCGCGTCGAATCCCAGACGCGTCGGGAGGTCGGCCCTGCGTTTCGCCTGAGACTTCCTCAGCAGCTATGATCATGAAACTTGTCGCTTGCAACAGCTGCAAGGATAAACGGCGGGTCGTTTTCAAAATGGAGCTCTCGCTCCGCTTGGCACCGAGCGAATTGTTTTTTGTTAAAACATGCAACAGACGCAAGGGCTGAAGATGTTAGAGGGGGTTGCATTCCCCCACCTCCCTTGGTTGGACATTCATTTTGATTCGAGCACTGTGGTCGCGTCTCCTTCTCCTCCTCCTCCTCCCGCCTCCTGCCTCTCGTCGCCTCTTCTCTACATATATATATATATATATATATATAAATGTGTTTCTCTCTTTCTCTTTTGCTTTCTTTTTGCTCGTTCTCTCTCTCTCTCTCTCTCTCTGCGGGTTGTGGGTCCAGCGGAGTGAGGTACCGCGCAGACCTGAGCGGGACCTCGCCGTCCTTGGGGGCTGCGATCTGCTACATTGTCGCCACTTTCGAGGGCTGCTGGTGGGTCCAGCGGAGTGAGGCACCTCGCAGACTTGAGCGGGACGTCGCCGTCCCTGGGGGGCTGCGATCTGCGACATTGTCGCCACTTTCGAGGGCTGCTGGCGGTTCCAACGGAGAGAGGTACCGCGCAGACCTGAGCGGGACCCCGCCGTCCTTAGGGGGTTGCGATCTGCGACATTGTCGCCACTTTCGAGGGCTGCCGGTGGGTCCAGCGGGGTGAGGTACCGCGCAGACCTGAGCGGGACCTCGCCGTCCCTGGGGGGCCTGCTATCTGCGACATTGTCGCCATTTTCGAGGGCTGCTGGTTGGCCCAGCGGAGTAAGGTTCCGCGCAGACCTGAGCGGGACCTCGCCGATCCTGGGGGCTGCGCTCTGCGACATTGACGCCACGTTCGAGGGCTGCTTGTGGGTCCAGCGGAGTTGGGCACCGCGCAGACCTGAGCGGGACCTCGCCGTCCCTGGTGGCTGCGATCTGCGACATTGCCGCCACTTTCGAGGGCTGCTGGTGGGTCCAGCGGAGTGATACACCGCGCAGACCGCAGACCTGAGTGGGACCTCGCCGTCCTTGGGGGGTTGCGATCTGCTACATTGTCGCCACTTTCGAGGGCTGCTGGTGGGTCCAGCGGAGTGAGGCACCGCGCAGACCTGAGCGGGACCTTCGCCGTCACGTGGGGGTTGCGATCTGCGACATTGTCGCCATGTTCGAGGGCTGCTGGTGGGTCCAGCGGAGTGAGTTACCGCGCAGACCGCAGACCTGAGCGGGACCTCGCCGTCCTTGGGGGGCTGCGATCTGCGACATTGTCGCCATTTTCGAGAGCTGCTGGCGGTTCCAATGGAGTGAGGTACCGCGCAGACCTTAGCGGGACCCCGCCGTCCCTGGGGGGCTGCGATCTGCGACATTGTCGCCACGTTCGAGGGCTGCTGGTGGGTCCAGCGGAGTGATACACCGCGCAGACCGCAGACCTGAGTGGGACCTCGCCGTCCTTGTGGGGTTGCGATCTGCTACATTGTCGCCACTTTCGAGGGCTGCTGGTGGGTCCAGCGGAGTGAGGCACCGCGCAGACCTGAGCGGGACCTTCGCCGTCACGTGGGGGTTGCGATCTGCGACATTGTCGCCATGTTCGAGGGCTGCTGGTGGGTCCAGCGGGGTGAGTTACCGCGCAGACCGCAGACCTGAGTGGGACCTCGCCGTCCTTGGGGGGCTGCGATCTGCGACATTGTCGCCACTTTCGAGGGCTGCTGGTGGGCCTAGCGGAGTGAGGTACCGCGCAGCTTTGAGCGGGACCTCGCCGTCCGTGGGGGGCTGCGCTTTGCGACATTGTCGCCACGTTCGAGGGCTGCTTGTGGGTCCAGCGGAGTTGGGCACCGCGCAGACCTGAGCGGGACCTCGCCGTCCTTCGGCGGCTGCGATCTGCGACATTGTCGCCACTTTTGAGGGCTGCTGGTGGGTCCAGCGGAATGAGGTACCGCGCAGACCGCAGACCTGAGTGGGACCTCGCCGTCCCTGGGGGGCTGCGATCTGCTACATTGTCGCCACTTTCGAGGGCTGCTGGTGGGTCCAACGGAGTGAGGCACCGCGCAGACCTGAGTGGGACCTCGCCGTCCCTGGGGGGCTGCGATCTGCGACATTGTCGCCACTTTCGAGGGCTGCTTGTGGGTCCAGCGGAGTACCGCGCAGCTTTGAGCGGGACCTCGCCGTCCTTGGGGGGCTGCGCTTTGCGACATTGTCGCCACTTTCGAGGGCTGCTGGTGGGTCCAGCGGAGTGAGGCACCGCGCAGACTTGAGCGGGACCTCGCCGTCCCTGGGGGCTGCGCTCTGCGACATTGCCGCCACTTTCGAGGCTTCTGGTGGGTCCAGCGGAGTGAAGCACCGCGCAGACCTGAGCGGGACCTCGCCGTCCTTGGGGGGCTGCGCTCTGCGATGCTATCGCCACTTTCGAGGGCTGCTGGTGGGTCCAGCGGAGTGAGGTACCGCGCAGACCTGAGCGGGACCTCGCCGTCCCTGGGGGGCCTGCTATCTGCGACATTGTCGCCATTTTCGAGGGCTGCTGGTGGGTCCAGCGTATCTCATCTCTACCACGCTTTTTCCCTTGATCGGGGACCCGCGAACCTCCCCCATGTCGCCTGCAGAAGTATATGCGTCCATGTCACGTCGTCGCTTTCTCATCAAATCTCCCAAGCTACTCTTGCCCTGCACTGCGCAGGGGTTGGGTACGTCGCCAGGGTAATTCAACATGTTGTTCTCACCTAACGGCCGCGCTCAGTTTCCTTGAAAACGCTGCAGCAGCCTGAAGGATCGAGGGGGCAGTTTTCAAAATGTGGGCATCGCCTCAGCGCCACGGGAGATCATCTTACAATTCTGACGCGGCTCCAGAGATAGATGTTTTTTTCCCGACACAGTGGCTTTCGCCCTAGCGCTGCGCACATACGTCTCTGAACAGTTTGCAGCCGGTTCAGGGATGGAGGGCAATGTCATTCCAACATGGGGCTCTCGCCGCACACCTTCGTCATCGCACGTGCAGCATGGAAAGGGGGTGGGTGGCTCCTTTGGAACACTGGGCTTTCGCTTGAGACTTCTTTCCGCCCGGAGGCTAGACATATCAATGTATGCCGTCTGCCCGGATGAAGGGCGAATCCGTTTCAACGTTGTGGTTTCGTCGGGGATCTTTGTGACTTTAGATCCCAGGAGGTTGAAGATGTGATGCCCCTGCACGGGTGGAGGGCGGCTCATGTTCAACATGTGGTTTCCGATGGCGAAATCTTCGACGCTCATGGCCAGACGTGGCAACGTGTACAAGGGTTGCGCAGCCTGGCGGTCTGTTTTTTCAAACTGGGGATGTTGCCTGACGGACAGATCCGTAAGGTGTTGGTCTCTCAGGGGGGGGCGCTTCGTGAAGTGGAGCGGAATGCCTGGAGGGACCGATGAGGCAAGGACTTTGGGACGGGAGGGTGTATTGCAGCATCGGTGATGCATTTTAGATCTCCTCTGGTCGCTCTTCCTCCTCCTCCTCCTCATCATTGACCCTCCTCCCCGCCCCTTCCCTCCTCATCATCCTCTACCCTCCGTCAGAACCACGGGCGCTCCTCAACCTTCCCACTGCTACGCCTTTTCCTCTTCGTCCCTCCTTCTCCCTCCTCCCGTCTCCTCCTCCTTCCTCACCGTCCTCCCTCTTCCTCCTCCTTTTCCCCTCCTCATCCCCCCCGAGAGTGAGCAGGCAGAAATTTAAGAGGGGGAGAGGGATGAAGAGAGGGAAAGAAAGGAGGCTGTGATGACGGGAGTGGAGGAGGAAAATGGAGCTTGGTGAGAAGGCGAGAGGAGGAGGGAGGAGAAAGGAAAGGGAGGAGGGAAGAGGATGGCCAGGAGTAGTAGTATAAGGATGGAGGAGCATCCGTGGCTGTATGGAGAACGGAAGATGTGATGGGAAGGAGCGGAGTTGAGGATAGATCAGAAAAGGAGGAGAGGAAGGAGAGTAGAGGAGGAGGAGGAGGAGGAGGAGGAGGAGGAGGAGGAGGAGGAGGAGGAGGAGGAGGAAGAACGATGCGATGCGGGAGGAAGACGAAGGAAGCAGGGGCCACGGCAGGAGTCAGGCATGACGGAAGCGAAGTCGCCGCGGAGGGCGAAGGAGGGAGTAGAAAGGCGGGAAGGATGGGGCAAGGAGGCGGGAGGAGGGAGCAGGGTGGGAGGCATCACGCGGTGGAGGGCGACAGGCGCGGCGATGCCTGCGCTCTTCTCCAGCACCGCCCACCGTCCCTGCCCGCCCCTGGATGACGTGAGAGGGCTCCAGGGATGGACTCCACTGCCAGCCAGCTCCTTCCGACCGACGGGTGGCCCCGCTCGAGGCGTCGAGCACCTCGCCCACCCTCCTCGAGAGCCGAAGCCCCACGACGGCCTTCGCCGCCCGAGGCCCTGCGCGCTCCCTGGGACCCCCGAGATCTCCGAGAGGCCCCAGAGCACAACAACAGAACAAAGAACAAGAACCGAAGAGCCCCCACGGCGGCTTTTGGAGCCGACAAAACAACGAAACAAACGAAACAAACGAAAGCAAAAACGAAACCAACAACGAAAAACGAACAGAAGAAACGAACAAACAAATTAAACAAAAAAAAAAACAAGCACAAACAAAAACACCGAAGAGCCCCCACGGCGGCTTTTGCAGGAGGGGCCCACGGCGAGGCCGCTCTGCCGCGGCCCGGCGGCCGCCCCCGGGGCAGGGCGGCGGGCTCCGGCCGAGGCGTGGCCGCCTCCCGACGGCCACGCCGCGGGGGCCCCGCGGGGCCGCCGGCAGCGCAGGGCAGAGCTGCCCGCACCGCCCAGGCGCGGGACAGTACATGGACATTATATTCGAACCCCGTGGCCCCAGATGCCCCCCAGACCCTCCGAAATTAATATTGATGGCGTGGCGACGGGGGGGGCGTGAGTGGACAGAAATATTCGAACCCCAAAGGACCGCCCTTACTGAGATCAACATTGATGTCGGGGGCGCGGGGGTGATTTAGAATCTCCCTCAAATGTGTAAGGGTTCGAATATATTGTCCATGTACGGGAGGGGTCGAGTTTTAAGTCGGGCGCGTCCCCCTATACAGGCGGGTTTGGGGCGAAAAAGTAAAGAGATTCCCAAACAAATCAAACATAGTCAAAGATGGCCAAAAAATCGTCACCATATTATTTCTACTATTTTTGAATACTCCCCCTGTAGAGGGACGGGCCCGACTTAAGGGTGCAGTCATCCCGCTACCACCAGAGTAGCGTGAAGTCGGGCATGTCCTTTTTTCGGAGGTTGATCGACCTCCCTGCCACGCCGATTCAGGAATGGGCCGTTTTTGCGGTTCGCGGGAGGGCGTCGCGGCCGCCATTTTTGCGGGTCCAGGTCCGTCGGTTTCGGTCCCAGGCAGTTTTCACTAAGGGGAGGTTTGCTAAAGGGAGGTTTGCCCACCGCCGATTGTTACAGTGGAGGTCTTCAAGAATAGTCAGACATGTAGTCTGGGGGCGACCTCTCGTGCTCGTTACCTGTTCTGCTACATAAGGTTGGCTGTGCTTCATTTGCCTTCCCAGTGCGCCTGTAGGAGGGCATGCCCGACCCAGAAGCAGCGCCGAGCACGGAACACCCAGGCCTCCGGACGGGCATGAGCATCAAAGCCCCTCCCGAGCCGAGAGCGGTCTTTTGCAGCATGCTCGCTGCGTGGGCCGGCGGGCAGCCCTCCCGACCCTCGCCGTCCTGCTGGCAGTCCCGCGGGCCCTGCCAGACGCTGCTCGACCACCGCCACTGAGCCGAGCAGAAGGGCGCGCGGGCAGAAGCGTGCGCAGGAGGCGGCTCTTCGGAGACTGGCGCCTCAGGGGACGTGCCCCTTGCGCCATGCTGAGGCTGTCTCTTCGAGCGCCTGCAGCTCGAGACGCTTCAGCCGCCGCGTCTGGGTGGAGGGGCTCCTCTGACAGCTCTGCGGCGGCCCGTCTCGTTTCGGGTGGTAGGAGAGGGACGATTTGAGGGAGGAGGAGGAGAAGGAGGAGGAGGAGGAGGAGGAGGAGGAGGAGGAGGAGCAGGCACACAAGCACAAACAAACAAACAAACAAACAAACAAACAAACAAACAAACAAACAAACAAACAAACAGACATAAAACAGTGAAAAACGCCCACCGCCGCCGTGGTGCGTGATCAGCTCGGGCGATGACTCTGGAAGTCCTGCGGCGAAGGGCTGTCGGCGATCTTCGCCATAGCGCCCCGACTTCTCCGGAATTGAGGGGTCTTCGAAGCTGCCCCCCCCCCCCCTCCTCCTCCTCCTCCTCCTCCTCCTCCTCCTCCTCCTCCTCCTCCTCCTCCTCCCTCCTCCTCCTCCTCCTCCTCCTCCTACCTCCTCCTCCTCCTCCTCCTCCTCCTCCTCCTCCTCCTACCTCCTCCCTCCTCCTCTCCCTCCTCTCCCTCCTCCTCCTCCTCCTCCTCCTCCTCCTCCTCCTTTCCGGGAGGGGGGTCGGGGGCGGGGGGCTTCGCCGGGGAGGGACGAGGGCGGGCGCCCGGTTCTGAGGAGGACGAGGGGATTTTGGGGGGGAGGCGGGGGGTCACGGCTCCGGGGGGGGGGCGGGGAGGGGTTTGGCCACGAGTGCGGCGTGCACAGGTACCTTGGATCTCACAATCATGGACGGTGGGATCTACTTCTGGGGGGATTCTAATGGGCCTCGTCCAACAGGATTGTTTGGGGGTCTCCATACTGGACCCGTTGCTGCACTGCTCTTGGGGTGGGTCCCAGATGCGCTGTCAACCACTACTGGGACCCGCACCCCGCTAATATGAGATTTGGATTATTCGTACCTCTGCTGTTCAGCGAGACGTCTAACTCGAGCCTCGAGTATCAGGAGCAGATCCAGTTCTGCCAACGACTTCAGACATGTGAAGTTCTCTCTTCATGAACGACGGTGGCTCCACTCGCGAGGCTGCCATACAGTCAAGGCTGCAATACTCTGCTGTTTGTTGTTTACCCGTGCTGCTACATAGTTGTTGACCAGCCTTCAGGACTGTTCCCCAACAGTTCAAAGTACGCAGGCTTCCACCTCCTCGAGAAACATGCGCGTCATACTCATCATCTGAAAACATTGCACATATCCAGGCTGCGGCGCTATGCACCTCCGTCTTCTTCGTCTGTCGTCCGTCGCCGTCAGTCGGTCGCATCGTCTCTCTGATCTCTGCCACTGGTCACTTGGCTCCTCTCGCGTTGGTAAACAAGTGCTATTCCCTGCGATCCTGCAGCGCGATTTCAGGCAGAGTTGCCAGGCGGGTGGACAAGCCACGGAGCTTGCTGCTCAAAAGCAACATGTCGTTGTTCTCGCACCCCTCGACCCTGCACTCACCCCTCTGGGGTGGCGGACCCTCTGCCGTGGCTGTGGCTATGCGCGGTGTGGGGGACTGGGGTCTTCTTTCTTTCGGATGGGGATCGATGCTCCCTGGCTGGTTCGATTGGTTTTCCATGGGCGCAGTTCGTGCATCTGGGTGCAACGGATGCCCCAAGCGGGCTTCGTCCCTTGTCCACGGTTTTTGCTCAGCAGGGCTTGGACTGTATTGGCTGGGACCTCCTCCGCCCTCCATACGCAGCGGTGATGGCGAAGATCTCTCCCGTCCTCCACATACCCTTATCTTAACATGATGGTTGCGTCGTTCGGCGGAGTAGTTTCGATCCCCGAGGTTGTCTCTCTGTATCCCGATCCAGGATCGAGCACTACTCCGCGCCAGCCGCTATGAACAATGCAGCGCGATACTTGCTACCGCGGCGAGGTTGGAGTAGCCTCTACTGCAACTGATCCGCGCGATTGCGGCAGTGGCAAGCGCCGAAAACTCTCGTCACGGTGCTGTAGCCGGTTGGCTCAAGCCGCCACGCAGGGCCTTAGGAATGTACCCCAGCCGCAGCGCGGCGCTTCCCTGCCTCGTCATCACGGGCTGCGCCCTCGGCGCGGCCCTGCTGTGGCGAAGCCCGGGTCAGGCCGCCCTCGTCGGCATCTCGCTGCGCCACGGCGACGGCGGCGGCGCAGGCGAGGGGGCTCACGCGGAGTAAGAGAAGCCGACACCGCCGCTCGCCCGGGAGAGATCTCGTCGCCACGTCTGGATTCCTGTCGGAGTTCGACACCCATCCGAAGTCTTAAGAAACCGTAGCAATTTTCACGGGCTCCAGATTTCGCCAACGAAACTCAAGAATCTGGACGGCCCTGCGCATGTTTTTGGAGCTTTCCTTTTCTGAGAGTTTTCGTATATCTGGGCCTGGGCTACTGTGTAAGAAAACGCCTTGTCCGCTTTCTTAGCTTAGAAGTTTCTGAATTCTAAGCAGGGGCAGAATGCACTCCAGGAGGGATCTGGGGCGTGGTGAGATGGGTTGTCCCCCAGGGGCCACCGCAGCGGCGACGGTCGCAGCCGCTGATCCGTCGTCGAGCGTGGCCCTGGGTCGGGGCGGCGCAGGAGGATCGGGCGTTGTGAGAACGCCCACCCAGACAAGTCGACTGAGGCACTCCGCACGGGCTCACTTGACATTGGCATTCGAGTGTGCCGTCGCAGTCCCCAGTCGGTTTCGCCAATCGACATGCGTTTCGCCAGATGCACTCGGTTGTTTGCGGACGTCTATTTGCCTACCTCGCTGGGGTGCACTCGGAATGCGGTGCCGTGCGCACCTGGATTGCCCCAGGCAGGTTTTGCTAAAGAGGCTTCTTTCCGCGAGGAGATGCCGCGCCCGAGGGCCGTGGCGGCGGCGGCGAGGCTGCCGCTGCAGCTGCAGCGGCCGCGCCGCCGCCGGGCCCAGTCCTGGGCGGCGGCGGCGGGGAGGCCGCGGCAGCGCGGGGCGCGGGCGGCGGCGGCAGGGCGGGGGCTGCGGCGGCTGCGCGCAGCAGCTCCGCAGGCCGCGGCCAGGGCGCGGGAGGCTGCCTTCTTAAGACGCAGGCAAGCTTACTTGCATGGCCTGTCCCCACCCCCCCCACCCCACCGCCGAGCTGAGCTGCGAGCAGCGCGTTTCAGGTGAGTCCCGACGGGCGTGCAGTGCAGGTGGCCCTTCTGGGCACACCACGCCCCCCCCCCCTCCCTCCCTCCCCCTCCTCCATGCAAGTGAACCGGCCAGAACCTGAAAGAAGGTATCCTCCAGGGGAGGGCGCAGCCGCTGCGGACGTGTGCGCCGCCTGCCGCCAGCTGGCGCTGCCGGCGGACGCCTGCGAGGCGGCGGGCGAGGCGCTCGCCGCTCGGGCCGGGGAGTCCTCCGCGGGGGAGGGTGGCGTTCCAGCGGCGGCAGTCCCGCGCGACCTGTTCGCGGATCCGGGCCCGTTCCTGTATTTGATGGGCCGATTGTCCACCATCGCTACCATAGGTAGGCGAGGGAGGAGGAGGAGGAGGAGGAGGAGGAGGAGGAGGAGGACCTCTCTTAGGTATGGTAGTGGCGGTGGAAAACTGGTCCACCAGTATTACCTGAAGACTCCGAAGACGGGCGGCGACTCGTTCCTGAAGGACATCTGGTTCCTCGCGCTGCATCCGCTCGGGAAGGAGATCCTCGGACTGGAGGGGTGCTACAGCTGGCACCGGAAGTTTAACCCAGACAGCGGCTCTCTGCAAGGAGTTGGGAAAGAGTGGTGGGGGAAGAACTGCATGCGGGACGGCGTTGTGGCGGTCGCACGGGACCCTCGGGAGCACATCATGTCCCAGTATTGGCATTGCAAATCTTCCATTCAGGCAAAAAAGCCGTGGAATAAAGATTTCAGCAGCATGCTGCCCACCTTCGATGAGTGGATCAGGAATTGGACCCGCATCAGGGCCAAAGGTTCACACTACGGTGACTTTGGACAAGGTTTCGGCTTTCAGCACGTCAACCATTTCGACACGCGCACACCTTACAAGTGTTATCATCCTATCAGCATGCAGAGCCATCGCTTCACCTGTTGCAGGCCGTTCCAGTTTCAGAAAACGGTCAACCTCTCACACGCTCTTCGCAACATGTGGGCTGCGTGGTTCGTGGGCGTCCTGGAACTGTACCAGGAGTCGGTCTGCTTGTTCATGGCCAGGACACTGGACCTAAGGACCCCACTCCCGGCTGGTTGCAACTCGAGTGACACGAAGGCCTGGCGCAAGTTCCAGTTCAAGCTGCACCACAATGCGCACGGGGTGGACCACTCGCACAGGGGCGTCCGTGAGGAGCCGCCAGAGCTCCTGCGAGAACCAGGGCTCGACCTACACGGTGTTTGGCCAGTTTCGTGGGCCACGTTCGTTGCGGCAAAGGCTGAGCGATGACCAAACGAGGGAAGCCGAACACAACACTAGCACGAACCAAAACACTGCTTAGGTCGAGCCCTGGCGAGAACTGGACGCTCTGGTCGCCGACGACCTGGTCCTCTACGGCGCAGCCAAGGCCCGCCTCCTCGCCGAGCTCGACGAGGTGGAACGCGTGCGCGGAGTCAAGATCCTGAACGAGTCCAGGCTCGGGGGGTGGACAGAGCATCAACCCTGACACGTCGATTAGTGAATTGTCCGCTTTCGGTTCCCGAGAGGGCGCTGCGGCCGTCGTTTTCCAGGTTTGCGCCCGCCAGGTTTGGGCCCGAGGTCGTTTTCACTAAACCACGTTATACTAATGGAGGTTCTGTCCATCCCCGACAGGCGCCAGCTCCTGTTGGGAGAGCTGGCCGCGGCACCTGCGTCGGCCGCACCTGCAGCCGACCCGCACTCTTGACCATCCTTGGTGCCGGGTAAGTCAGGAGCAACGTTAGAGAGCGTTATGCTCAGAGGGGGGATGCATCGACCCCTTGTCGCCCATCGACCGCCAAGGGAGGCCTGGTGCCCTACCCCGCACAGGACCTTCTGGATCTGCTATCCAGGGCCCATCGCCGCTTTGTCGGCGGCGCATTGCCGATTCTGGGTGGATGTTTCCCAGTCCCACCCCCTATCGTTGCCCCTCAATAGTGAAGCAAAGAAGGCCGCGGCAGCTGGTGCTTGCCAGGCAGCCGTCTGGACTGCAAATCTGAAGAAGAAGAAGAAGAACGGCACAAGCATAAACTTTCGGAGCTCCGTGTGGATTTCTTGGATCCGCGCTGGGCTCTGGCGCCGCCTCTGGCGCGCTCCGCGTCCCAGGAAGGGGGGTCAGCGCAGATCCAAGGAATTCGCGCGGAACTTCGAACCTTTATGTATGCGCAGTTTTTGTTCTTTTTTCCTAGAGAGGTGACGGAGGCTGGTCGGAACTCGAAGTTGATTCCGCGAGCAGGAACCGACCGAACGGCTCTTCCGATCGCTGCTTGCGACAATCGTATTTCAGTTATTTTTTTTGTCTGCGATGATTCAATAAGTGGGCGACCACGTGGGCGGTCCCGCTAGCGCATTGAGCCAGTTCGACTCGTGCTGGATTATCCTCCCACACCAGCTAGATCGACCTGCGTGTTGGGTTTCAGTTGTCTTCGCACGCGCATGGTGCGAAGCGAACACAGAACTGCGTGAAGCCTGTGGGGCAGCTGGCCGAAACCAGGCGCCAAGCCAGGCGAAAGTGGGAGGTACTTACGGGTCTGAGAGAGAAGTTCCAGCGGCAAATTGGGATGTAGCAGGCAGCGCGCGGTGGTCATGCAGCCCAGAAGCATTCAGTCCATTCGCAGCAATAGCTCGGCAGGCACATCAATGGAGATGTATTCTTCGAGCTGGAGGTAGCCATGCTCCCGTCCTGGCTAAGGACTCCGGACGAGGTCGAGATGCCCGCTGGGGTTGATGAGACACTCGTGCACGTTCTCCACCTGCGGTTCCTACACCACTGCGGCAGTGACACACGGAGTATTGAGTTCGGCGGCGCGCCCAGTGGGCAGGGCAGAGGAGGCGGTCCCTTGGGGAGCTTTCTCGTTCTTCGCCGAAGCCGCAGAGGGCCTCGCAGAAGGCCGCCTGCTCCTGAGAAGCCCCCAGGGCCTGTGGAGAAGGCCTGCCTCCCTCACTCCCCCCCTCGGCGCGCCGCCAACCATTGAGCAGACCCAGCCCACAGTTGCACGCGACTTGGCGATGCGCGTGGCGCAGGCCCGGCTGGCCTCCCGAGGGGGCGTGAGCCAGCTCCCTGCCGCGCTCGGCCCGCCAAGCGCGCGGGCACGGCGGGCCGCCCACCTGGAGCCGCGGCAGAGGCTCGCCTCCGCTGACCCCGGAGGGCGCCAACGGTGCACCGGCACCGGTCCCGGATCGTCGGCATTGGGCCGGTGTGCACGAGCCAGTGTCAAAGGGGGGTCACCACTTGGGATCGAGGAGGAGGAGGAGGAGGAGGCAGACTCGAAGGTCGATGAGGTGTTGGAAGTTTTTTGGCGTTTCTGGGGGTCCTGGGGGGTTCTGGGGCGTCCAGGGGGGGCCGTTTCCTCGAAGAGTCGGCGACCCCCTTTCGTTGTGACCCCCACTGGCACTGCATGGGCGCACGCTCTCCATGCTGGGCCAGGCGGGCGCCTACACCGATCCTGGATTCCGCCGCCAATATATATATATATATATATATATATATAGATACACAGACGCACTCCAATGGATTGCTCCTGGGCCTCAGGGGAGGGCGGCGCTGTATTTACCAGTGAGAGCCAGCCAGCAACTTTCTACACCGCCACCCTCTCGGAAGGTACATGCAAAATTCGTCGGAGGGTCCCTGTGTAATTACATAGATTCGGTGTTGTTGCATAGAGTTGGCGCCATCTCGGGACATGCTGGAGACTTGGTGGGCCCCGGAAACGGCAGAGCCGTTTTTCCACCGTTTCCGAACAATTGTCTCTTGAAAATGGCAACGGCCAACAAACGCCGACCCGAAACGACAAAAAGGACGGCTCTGGGATTGGAGCCAGAGCCGGAACGGGAAAACAGCGGCGACGGAACCGGCAAAACAACGGCGACGGCACCGGCAAGTGAACGGCAACATGGAACCGGCAAGAGAAACGGCCTCGTCGCTTCCAGCGCCCATTAAGAGAGCAGGTCCTTAGCGTTTCGAGCGGGAAGTTGCCGCGACCAGCGACGGAAGCGAGGGCTGGCCAGGCGCTCGCCGGCCGTGTGCGGCGCGGGGCGCCTCCGCGCGGCCCTCGTCTCGGCGGGGTCGTCGGTGCTTGGTTTTTTTTCTCGGCGAGGGCCATCGAGGAGCATCCCATATCATTTTGGCAGCCAAAAGCACGCACGAAACCGAAAAGTGCACGGGGAATGGACGTCCGAGCGATGCTGAGCGGCTTCAGGAAGAGGGGCTTCAGGAAGAGGGGCTGGTTGCGCTGACCTTGGCGCGTAAGCTGCTCACGTGGGGTCGCGCACAGGCGTTCCCGTTTCCACGGTGCGTGTTCGGTAGCAAGTCATGGGAGTTGGGTGTACCTTCTCAATTCCGTCTTTAGCGTCGATGAGCGTTTGGGAGTCAATGAGATAGTGCCGATGCAGCGTCGGTTAGCGTCGATGGACGTCGATTTAGCGTCGATTAGCGTCGATTTAGCGTCGACGAGCGTCGATTCGAAAGGGTCGACAAGATGGTACGTGAGGCTCCCATGAGTTGCCACCGAAGTGTGTGTGTGTGTGTGGTGTGTGTGTGGTGTGTGTGTGTGTGTGTGTGTGTGTGTGTGTGCGCGTGTGTGTGTGTGTGTGGGTGTGTGGGTGTGTGCCGCGCCTGCGGCCCGCGTGAGCTAACGCGTAAGGTCGCCGTGCCTTCTCTCGTCAGGCCCGTCTCGTTCTTCGCCGCCCCCCCTGAGATCCCTACGGGGCAGGCCTCGGGAAAAAACGTAGCGAACACGCGTGCCACATCCACCGGTCAACGCCTCCCCCTCCCCCCAGCGTTCAGCGTTGGCGGTGGGCCTGGTGGATTGCACTTCGACCGCAGCCTTCCCGGCGCGTGCCAACTCTGAGTTTGGGTGAGCGGGGGAGTGTCCCTCACTTGTTCCCCCCCCCCCCGGGTGTCGGACCGTCGGGCGTCTTCCGTCCAAGTGTACCTCTTCCACGTGCCTGTGTTTCGCACCCGCGAGTGAGATCTCTCCTTCCGCCCGCCCCGTCACTCCGGCCATCATCCCTCCTTCTTTCCTCCTCCTTTCCTCCGCATCTCTCCACGCCGACCCCATTGATCCATCCTTCTTTCCCTCCCCCTCGTTCCCGCCTTCGTGAACCATCATTGTTCTATCCTCCCCCCTCCCTCCCTCTCCCTCCCTCCCATTCCCTCTCGCCCTCCTCTCTCTACGCCTCCTTGTTTTCTGCTTCCTTCCTCCACTCCCCCCCTATCCTTTTTCTCCTCCTCCAACATCCCCCTCCCTCCTCAACTCGCTCCCAGTCCTCTGCGTCATGCTGCCCGTTCTCCCTTTGATCGTCCTCATCATCCTCATCATCTCCCTCTCCATCCGCAAATTTCGCGGGGCCCCTCGACGTGCCTATCTCTATCCCTTCTGTTGACTTGCGACTTCCCCCCCGCCTGGAGGCGGCGCACTTCTTCCATTCTCCCGCCTTCCTCTCCTCCCCTGGATTAATTACCTGTCACCCGGCTGAAGGGAGCGTCCGGAGTTTCCTTGGGATGTTGGACAGAGGCCCCAGAAGAGCCAAGAGGCTCAAGAGAATTCTCCGAGCCGCCCGATACGGTCGGGAGGGCCTCGAAGATCCCGCGATGGCCCAGAGGAGTCCCCGAGTGCAGCCCCAGAGGCACACTGGACACCGCCTCCAGAGAAGCGCCCCGGAGCCCCGGAGCAAGAGAACCCGTACGAGCAGAACAGGAGCGGGCGAGGCCCCTTTCTGTTGCGCCTCGGGAGGACTCCTCGGGGGGGCCCCGTGGTGCTCCTGGAGCCCTCGCGAGGCCCAATGGGCGAAAGCCATGGCCACCTCCGCGGCCTCGCGGGGCAGGCCCCTGGGCCGCGGCCCCACGGATGCGGGGCGTCTTCTTCGCGGCTGCCCCGCGCGGCACTCACCCGTGCGATCGCGCCTCCGCGGGATCGGCCCCTGGGAGCCCAGACCGCGAGGGCGTGGGTGCGGATGCGTTCGCCGCTCGTGAGAGGCCTGTCCTCGAGAGCGGGCGCCGCCACCGGCTGCCGCGGCCCGGGTGCCGCCCCCGCCTGCCCCGGCCAGAAGCAGTGCGCGCAGTCGGGCACCAACTGCATTGACGTGGGCTGCTGCGCGGACGAGGGCAAGCAGTGCTACGGCAAGGCGCGGGGGCGGGCGCGAGTGGGGGAGGAGGGCGAAGATGCGGCGAGGAGGATGGAGGAGGCGGGGCTCCACAAGTACGAAAGAAGGGGGGGAGGAGGAAGAGGAGGAAGAGGAGGAAGAGGAGGAAGAGGAGGAGGAGAGGTAGGAGAGGTAGAAAGTAGAAGTGGGGAGGTAGTTGCGGGGAGGGAGGAGAAGAAAAATGATGCTTTGTTTTATCAGCGATCCCATAGGGCCTGAAGGAGAAGGAGAGTATCACGAGGTGTAGGAAGAAGAAGAAGAAGAAGAAGGGGGAGGGGAGGGGAACGGGGGGGATGCTGGGTCTGTTCGGGCCGGTTCGGCGGTGGGCCGGTTCTGTGACGGACCGGTTTGATTTGGTCCCGTCCGGTGCGGGGAGATCGGGTCGGTTCGGCCAGTTCGGGTCGGCGGCCAAGATGGTACCGCCGCCCCCGCCCGTCCCCCTTTTGAGGGGATGAAGGGCCAGGAGGCGAGGTTCACGATACTAACAGAGTTGCTGCCCGAAACTTTGGTTCCAGCCGCAACGGTGATGCGGAGGGCCGAATCAGATAGATATTGAGCCAAACCTGGACGCATGTTGGGCTCGATGCGTCAGGGGGGGCCGAAGTTCTGCTCCGCAGGATGCTGGACAGCAATGGATCCGATGCAATCCAACCACGGCGGCGGATATCATCTATCATCTCGAGACTGATCAAAATCCAAGCGCGGCCTAACCGACCCCTACGGTGCCCGGACAAAAATTGTCCACGCCGACGGCGTGAAGACAATCAGACATGATGGCAACGACAATTGCAATATACATGTGGCTCGCCCCCCCTCACCCCCAAACCCAAAGCTGAAGTGCCCATGTGTTGTGCCCCGCGCGCTGCCTCGAACCCAACCCCGTCAACGTTGGGTTTGGGGGGGAACGGGGGCTCCCTGACTCCGGATCCGCCCTACTTTGGCTTTTTTCCCACTTACAATTGCGTCGGAAATCCACCTATAAGGAGCCGAAAAAGTAGGGCGGAAATTGCTGCACCCAACATAAAATAGGGCGGAAATCCACAGAAACAGCAACAGAAAAGTAGGGCGGAAATTGGCATCAGCGGGGCTCGAAAAGTGAGGCGGAAATTCTAAGCCCCACTTGCGAATTTCCCCAGAGTAGGGCGGATCCGGAGTCAGGGCTACGGATATCTGCTCCGCGCAGTTCGATGCCGTACCAGCTTGGCGCGAGGAGTGTGGACACTTGATCGCCACCCACCGCGGCACACCCACCCCTTCCGGGACGACCCCCTCGCCTCGCTCCGCGATGTGGGCGGGCGGCCGGAGGCCGGCGCTCGAGCGCGAGGGGGTCGTCCCAGAGAGGGCCCGTCGCCGAAGAGGTCGCTCTGGCCGAGCCCGAGACACGAAGGGCGGTGACGACGAGGAGTCTGAACCCACGCAGGCACGCAAAGAAGCGTCCGCGGCCCTGCCAATCATTCCGCGCACACGTACCGGAAGAGCGGCGCAGGCCCCATGCGTCTGCGACGACTCTCTGGGAGGAGCGACGGAGAGCATGGCGATGAATGGGGCACGAGGGGCGCTGCTTTGCTGGCACGGCCGCGGCCCGAAGATCTGCATGGGGCGATGGAGAGAGAGTGGCAGCCGCGAGCAGGGGCTGATCAGCACCGCGAGGAGGATGGGGCAGGAGGGGGGAGGAGCAGCGGATGAGGGGAAGGAAGAGGAAGGCGTCGTCTTTTTGTTCACTGTTTTGCCGATCTCGGCGCGGGCCCTCGCGGCCCCCCTCCTCCCCCCCAGTGGAGTAGATCTTGGCTGTTTTTGGCGCCCGTTTCAAGCAGGTGGCGTTTCTCCCGTAGGACGCACGCACTGTTGCAAACAGTCGCGCTAAGCGGAGTTTCGGAGCCAGACCCCCCTCTTCCCCGCCCTCCTCGGGCGGGTGGCAGTGGGGGGTGACCCACATGGAGGGTGAAGAGGGGGCCCGAAAAGGGTCCATTAGGGCCCCTTTGGGGCCCATGCTGGCTCCAAGAGGGGCCCCAAAGAGCTCCTTTCGGGCGCTTTTCTTCACCCCCGCCCCTATGTGGGCCACCCCCCTATGGAAAAAAAACGCCCGACCTCCGCCCGAGGTCGAAACGCCGAACCAGAGCACGCTCGCGAGGAGGGAGGCGGTGGGGGGGAGGGCGGGGCCCGCGCCGCCCGAGGACGCCGGCTGGGGCGAGTGCAAGTACGGGTGCATCGACCCGGCGGAGCCGTGGAAGGGGCTCGAGTGGCCGGGGCCCCAGCGGCGACGCGCCCGGGCCTCGCGCCTCGGCGGGGCGGGCGCGGGCTGTCTGCATGGTGTCTGCATGGTGTGTGTGTGTGTGTGTGTGCGTGTGTGTGTGTGTGTGTGCGTGTGTGTGCGTGCGTGTGTGTGTGTGTGTGTGTGCGTGTGTGTGTGCGTGTGTGTGTGTGTGTGTGGGTGTGGGTGTGGGGGGGAGGGAGGCACCTGCTGCACTGAAGTCGGGCACGTCACTCCACAGGAAGAATATTCCAGAATATGGGAAAGCAAAACGATATGGTGACGGTTTCTCCTGTTCTTGTGATGTTTTTTTATTATGTGTTGACTATGTTCTGTTTGTCTTCCCAAATCCGCCTGCACTCTTTGGGCGTCCAGAGGGGCGACGAAAGAAGAGGGGTCGGTTTTGCGCGGACATGCGCCCACAAGCTTCCCCCGTGAGTCCCCGCACAAGCGCCCTCTTCTCCACGCGGGGGGGCGGGGGTCGACGCGGGCGGCCCGCGTAAGCCGCGGCGTGAGGTCGCTACGTGCTGCCTCGTAAGGCCCATTTCTTTTCGTCGCTCAGGTGGCCTCGGATGGCTCCGGACCCAGGAGTGGCTTCGCGCAGCCCCGGGCCTGTCCCGGACAGCAGAGACGGGGCTACCCAGCCCCCTGACCCCCAGCTTCCGCACCTCCCCGCGCCAGCAGGCGCTGCCGCGGCGCCCGCCGTCGGCGCTGCGCTTGCCGCGCGGAGGGTGCGGCAGGTGGGGGAGCAGGGGGGGTGTCCGGGGCTCCTCGGAGACCTCCAGGCGCTGCGACGAGATCACGCCGCGGGCGCTCCTCCACGCCTTCTGGCCTCCGGGGCCCCCTCCGATCGGCACTGCAGGGCCATCAGTGAGAGGCGCCGCCGGGCGCCGCGCGGGAGGAGCCGCCGCTGCGCAGGCGTGGCGTCGCTTGCTTCCGGGCGCGCGGGCCCTGGGGCGCGAAGGTCGAGGGCACGGGGGGGAGGGGTGCCCCAGCCTGGACGAGCACGCGGCCTGAGGCACGTGGCCTCCCGCGAGGCCAGGAGGCGCAGGAGGAAGGAGGGGAACTCCTTCTCTCGCCCCTCCGCGTGGCGTCTCGCCCCCTCCGCCCATCGCTCCCGCCCTCCCTCCACCCTGTTACTTGGACTGCCCCTTACCCTCCTCCTCCCCCCCCCCCAGCCTCCTGCCGGCGTAGTCTCTGCCGGGCGATGCACATGTCAACCGTCCGTGTTTCTGTGAAGGGCCAGGGTGCCCTGAGGGACGGCACTGGGCAGCGCACCTCTTCCCGCCTTTCCCCTCCTGTCTTCTCGTCACGCTCATGCGCCAGCGCTGCATGCGCTGTCTTGCAAAGTGGCTTCTCCCCCGGTGTCTGCCATGACTATGCCAGGGGCGGCGTGCGATCGTCACCGGCCGTGGCCGTCGCGATCGCCCTCCGCGGCCCCCGAATCGTCCACGCTTGTCGTCGGCATCTGGCCCCGGGATTCCTTCTCAAACGGCTCGCGGGGGTGTCCAGTGCCCTGAACTAGAGGAGTGCTCCCTCCGCCGCGGGCGTCCCCCCCCAACCCGAAGAGAAGCAACTCTCCCTGCGGGGGCTGTTTGAGATTTGTGTTGTCCGTCCCGTCCCCGGGTGGAGGGGGGAAATTTGAGGAGTGGCGGAGGGGACGTGCGCTTGCTGCCTCAGACGCCGCACAGTTCCCCGCAAGATCAGGTGATGATCTTCAGCATGGATTCGCCAAAATGGCTCAGGAGGAAGAAGAGTTGGAGTTCCTCAGTATATGCGATTATACTACCATCGCTGCAATTGTCCTGCCGCCGCGCAGACAAACGCAGCAGTTCGGAGCCACATTGTGGTGAAATGGGCGCCTGAGCATTATCTTACCTCCCTCGTCCTCCGAGGAACCTCGAGGTCCCGTGGTGGGGAGGCCTACAATACACTGCTTGCTCCATCACCACTGATCATGATTATGGGACCTCTGGACAAAAAAGTAGACGGATTACAGTCAACCCGCATGGTAAGGATGGACAACGTTCCCAAGGGTATCCCTGCATCCTTGCCTCCTCGGTCCATCCTTGGCCACTTCCGTCGGCCGCTCCCCCCTCGAAAAGCTGCGAAATGGGCGTCCACGGCCCTTCGCATCCGTCTCGCGCACCCTTCAGATACGGATCGACTGTACCACACAGCGGACATCCTGCCTGCGAGGTCGCAGCCATCTGAGCGCGAACAGCCCCGTGGACCCGTGGAGCACCCCTGCTCGGCTCCCCCCCTTGGGAGGCCCAGGTGGCGTGCCTGCGCGGCGGTTGCCCGGCCACGTCGGACGCGGAGCCCGCGACGACGTCAGCCGCCGCTGCCAACGCCAACGCCAAGTGCTACGACCAGAAGTCCACGCACTACGTGGTCAGGACGAGTTGCGAGACGTGCCCCAGCTGGAAACGACGGAGAACTACCCACGGTCGTGAGGGCTTTCGGCAGGCTGCCGCCCGCCAGCTGGCGTACACCGCTCGCAAGGGGGTACAACAGTCAGCCAAAGACATGACCATCCTCCTGGCCTGCCCCATCCACAGCCACAAGCACCAGCGCCACAACCACCCGCTCGACTTGGACGACAACGCCGAATACAACAAGGGCGATGGGAAGAGAGGGGCTGAGCAGAGGAAGGGGCCCGTCCTCATCCGGGATGCCGCAAGCTTCGTCCCCGAGGCCCTGATTCACAGCGTCTTCGCAGCGGCCAGGCCGTCCGGCTATTGGGCCAACGACGCGAGCGCGAACTTCGGCGACAACGAAGCTCTCCTGCTGCCGCCATTTATCCCAGCGTGCGACTGCTCCGCCTACTACGCCACGACACCCCGCGATGCCCTGCCCCACGACCCCCTGCCCGGCGACCCCCGCGAAGGCCCCCGCAACCTGCTCTACGCGACGGCCCCCGCGACCCGCCGCCCAACGGCGCCCGCGACGGCCCCGCCCCGAGTGGCCGCGCGCCCCGCGAAGGAGCACATCGGCGGGCTCCAGATCCCGAGTGTCCGCATGTCCCCCCCGACGGCCCCAAGACCACCCACCCAACCCGCGGATTGCCACGACCCGCCCCTGTGATAGCCCCCCGAAACGATTGCAACGACGCCCTCTGGGTGACGACCCACCTGACGTCCCCCCCGAGGCGGTCACCGCGACGGCCCCCGCGACGGCCCCGCCCCGACGGCGACGAAGACGACGCCCGCCACAACGGCGACTGCGAGCATGAAAGATCTGCCCCTCCCCTGTGGCGCCGACGCCGGTGACCGCCAAGACGGGCGGCTGTCCAGACGACGCCCCTCCCGAAGCCCTCCGAGACGACCCCCGCGACACCCAGACCGATGCCACACCCCACCTCCTGCCCGACGCCTCGCCCGACGCGCGCCAGCCCCCGCGACAGCCCTACGACGGCCCCCGCGACAGCCTCGCCGACGGCCCCTGCGACGGCCTCGCTGACAGCCCCCGCGCCCACGACAACGAATAACGCATAATGCTGTCATTTCTGATCAGGCAAGCCCCGAGGAGGACGAGGGCGCGACCTCGGACGACCCCAACACGTCGAACCCACTTCTTGCCGCCTGACGAAAGAGTTGGCGGCAACTCTACCGGAGATGATCACCTCCCTTCTCGCCCACGACGCCCTCTCCCCACGACGCCCTCGCTTTCCCTCGACGCCCTCTCTGCCGCCCTGGGAAGCAGGGGGCGGCAGTTCCAAAACCCCAATTGGAAAAACAAGCCGAGCTCCCTCCCTTGAGGGGGGATCGGGGAGCATCCCCCCAGGGTCCCCAAGAAAACACCACCAGAAAGATTTCTGGGGTGGACCCCCCCCTAAAAATCAGGTGGGGCCGTTTTTCTCTCTGGAAGTTCACGGTGTTCCCCCCCTTCCTTTTCGGACCCCCCCATTGTCAGGGCGATTTTGGGGGAGGTTCGGGGGGGCCCTCCCCCATCCCGCCCAAACCCGCCCTCAGGAAAGGTTTTTGCATTGCTTCGGGGGGTTCCCCCCTAGACCTCACCAAAAATCCTTCGCAGTGAAGGTTCTTGGAAAGGGGGTGGCTTTCCCCCCGGAGTTCCCCCGCGCCCCCCGCCAGGGGGGGTCGAGGATTAGAGGGGCTTCCCCCCTCGGACCCCACCAATGCTTCCCTTTAGGGGAGGTCGCTTGGGGGGGGCTAGGGAGATTCCCCCTTGGACCCCCCAAAGGGACCCCTCCCAGAAACGGTTTTGGATGGGCTTGGGGTGTTGTCCCCCCTCCAGACTCCGCTCCGGAGTTTCTCTCAGGGGGAGGGGGCGGGCTCGGGGAAGTCAGGGTGGTGGTCGCCGCCCCACCCTGGACCCCTCCAGCAGCACCCAGTTGACCTCCCGGAGCTCCTCCGAATTTGTAAGCCGGGCCTGTCCCTCTTCAGGAGGAAATTCAAAAACAGACCAAAAATAGTAAGGAGATGATTGTTTGACACTTTTTTTGACTATGGCTGAGTATGTTTGGGGTATTGTTTATTGTTCGCCCAAAAACCGCCTATCCGGGGACACGCCCGACCTAATCCAAACTCTCCTTCGGGAGGCGTTTCTGCAGAGGTTGGGAGAGTTCCCCACCGGACCACCAAAGAAACCTCCCTAGCGTTTTTTAGTTTGGTCGAGAGAGAGAGAGAGAGAGAGTGAGAGAGAGAGAGAGCGAAAAGGAGACGCGCGGCGGCTCACGGGAAAGGTCGGGGAACATCGCGTCGCCGGAGATCTGGGCTTCTGCTCCTCCTCCTCTCCTCCTCCTCCTCCTCCTCCTCCTCCTCCTCCTCCTCCTCCTCCTCCTCCTCCTCCTCTTTCTTCTCCAGGGGGGGTCCCCAGCCGCGCCCTGGCGCGTGCGCGCGGCCGGCCAGCGCGCGCGCGGCCCGACGCCGAGGGACTGCAAGGAGATCGGGCCGCGCACCCCGCAGGGCAAGCCCGCCCCCTGGGAGTACCAGGCAGCGGCGCCCCTCCCGAGTGAGCCGCCCAGATCCCATCGATCTGTCAAGCAGTGGCGAAGCGAGGAGGAGAAGGAGGAGGAGGAGGAGGAGGAGGAGGAAGAGGAGGGGGGGGGGAGGAGGAGGGAGGAGGAGGAGGAGGAGGAGGAGGAGGAGGAGGAGGAGGAGGAGGAGGAGGGAGGGGGAGGAGGAGGGGGTCCTGGCTCGCCGATAGGCCCATCTAAGAGTGTTCTCAGAACCTTGTGCGGTCTACACGAGATGTTCTCGGCCCATTTCTGGCCGAGACCCTTTCGTTTTAACACATCGGGTCTACGTTCTAAGAACATTCTTTCTGTGCTTAGATTTTTGATGGGTTCTAGGAACATGTCGTGGTAGTCCTCTATAGGAATGCCCGGACCGACGGTCCCTGCTCAAATATTGTTCGATGTTGATGTCGTCCGGCCCGATGCGATTCGATTCCGATGCTCAGGTGGTCCGATGCTGCCCGATGCTCGCGGGACGTTGTTGAGCATCCTGCCGCGGCCGATTCGTTTCGATTTCGTCTTCTTGCCAGTGCAGCCCCGTCCGACGCACATTTCGGTTCGCTCCACTCTCCCGATGCGATGCTGACTGTTCCTGCCCTCTTTGAGCGAGGAAGAGGAGCAGGAGGAGGAGGAGGAGAAAGATGAGGAGGGAGGAGGAGGAAGAGGAGGAGGAGGAGGAGGAGGAGGAGGAGGAGGAGGAGAAGGAGGAGGAGGAGGAGGTAAGAGGAACGTTGTGTGGGAACATCGGGAAGGAGGGTAGGCCCAGGGGGGTCGAGGTTCGAGGTTCGAGCGTTCCGGACGCTCTCGTCGGTCCCAGTCGATGCTTCAGCCTCGGGCTGCCTTCCGGCGGCCGCGCCTCGCCGACCGAGCGCTCCGGGAGTGCCCGGCGTCGCGCCCCGAGCGGCGGCCGGAGGCCACGGGCTGTGGCCCGAATAAGCCACGGGGCCACGCTGGGGGGGACAGGCTCGGGGCGGGACGCATCGACCCCCTACTCCTTCTCCTCCTCGTCCTCCTCCTCCTCCTCCTCCTCCTCCTCCAGACACGGGCGCGCAACCTGTGGTGCGACGGAACCTGGCCGCAGCGGCGGGTCCTCGACAAGGGTGCCGCAGAGGACAGCATAGGCAAGGCCTGCCATGAGCACGAAGTGACGGACCGCCACAGGACGTACGTGTGCTCAGCCAGGCAGGATCACCGACGAAGAGTAGGAGGGCACCACATATGCCAGCGTGGTGCCATGAAGCGGCCTGGAGCGACGGAGAAGCAGTACGCGACCTCCGAGGCGCTCTGGGTCAGAGGGCTCGCAGCGGACTCATCGCTGGAGTACGACCTCTGGAGCCTGCCCTCCTCATCCACATGCGAAGTGGGGGGCGCCTTCGACGGCCTCGTGCACGAGGTCATCTACACAGACGGCTGGGCAGTCGTGAAGCTCGACGGAGAGCGCATGATGGAGTTTGAGTTGTTCGGGACACTGGAGGGATCGCAGCACGACCAGACGATCTACAAGAGCGAGCTGGCAGCGGTCCTCCAGGCGGTGCCCCCAGTGCAGGGCTACAGCGACCGCCAGACGGCGATCGACGGCGTCGCCAGAGGCCCCGAGCGGGCCGCCAGAGCTGACACGACCCACAAAGAGGTCGGGCAGGAATGCCGGCTGCTCGTGCAGGAAAACAGCGGGACAGGTGAGCAAGGGATAAGCCTTTGTAGAGTCCGAGCCCACGCCACTAGGGCCCAAAGAGCCATGATAGGGCTCCAGCAGTTCATTGGGAATAAAATAGATGACGCCGACGCAAAGCGTGGGACGCAATCGCACCAGCACGAGGCCTACAGGGCCACGTATGTTCAGAGGTTCCAGGCGGTCTCAGAAGTTCTGGAATTCGCCGCGCACGTCGGGGTTCTCGGCCACGGGCGCGAGGTCACCTCCGAGGGCCCTGAGCCCTCTGGGGCCCAGGGCAACCCCGCCCCCGCCCCGAAGCCCAGTGAGAGAGTGGAGAGCCATGCTGGCACTCCACCGCCCTCACAGGGCCCTCTTTGGCCTCCCGTGGGGCGGCTCGGAGTGTTGATCCAGCGGGCCCAAGCCGAAGGCCACCAGACGGCGCGCCTTCAAGCAGTAGTATTCGGTCGGAAGTGCGCAAGGTACGCCACAAGCCGATGGAGGGGTCTAGGGACCAGCGGTCCAGGGGGAACTCCTCGGGTCCACGCTGGACGTTTGAACCGTTTGTGGCAGGGCAGTCACCCCACCACGAATCAGAGTACCGGAGGCCTCAGATTGCCCAGGACAGGCCTGGGATGAAGGGCACCTCCGTTTTCGTGCGTAGTCGCCTTGCCTTCGGCCGATTCGACTATCCGTTGCGAGCGAATCCTCAGCGAATCCTCCTCGTCCTCCTCCTCCCTCCTCCCTCCTCCTCCCTCCTCCCTCCTCCCCCTCCTCCTCCTCCTCCTTCTCCTCCTCCTCCTCCTCCTCCTCCTCCTCCTCCCTCCTCTCCTCTCCTCCTCCTCCTCCCCCTCCTCTCCTCCCTCCTCCTCCTCCTCCCTCCTCCTCCTCCTCTTCCTCCTCCTCCTCCTCCTGCTTCTCCTCCTCCTCCTCCTCCTCCTCCTCCTCCTCCTCCTCCTCCTCCTCACCCTCGCGCATGGCTCGCCGGCAGCGGCCCGATGAGTAGCCCACCCCTCCCAGGACCGTGCAGGCTCGCTCTCGGGGGCCTATACCGCCGATTGGTCGAAGATGCATCGCCGAGTCCAGGTCGAGGTGTCCCCGCCCGGAGGTGCTCCCTCCCCTGCACGTACTGCCGCGCCTGGGCGAGAGGGGAGCTTCGAGGAGAAACGGGGAGGGTTCCACATCCCTCCTCCCCGTGCTCCTCCTCCGCCCTCCTCGGTCCTCGGGCCTCCTCCTCCCTCGCCCGCCTCACCTCGCGGCTTCGCTCGTCGTGCCTCCCTTTCTCCCCCTTCGCGCGTGTTTTTTGGGTTCTCCCCTTCGGGCGTGGAATCCTTCGCTCCCCTTGCGCCTGCTGGCGCGCCACTGGGCGCACTGCCACCGGACCTGGACTGACCTCCCTCGCCCGCCCCCTCCCTCGGGGTCCTATCGCCTCACGCCTCACGCCCACCCCCCTACCCCGTTGCGCCCCCCCCCACCCAACCCCCTGGGTCGACGTCGAGAGGGGAAGGGCCCAGTCGCCTGCGCCCCGTGCGCCTCCGCAGCCGCCGTCGCCCCCCCTCGGCCGCTCCCTCTCTGCGGGCCACCCCTCCGCGGCCTCGGCCCGCTCTCTCGGGGGTCCCCCAGCCACGCAGCCACACCCGCCTCCTGGGCAGGCCGAGTCTGGGCCCAGGGCTTAGCGCCTATCGCAGATGGACGCACAGTCAACCCGCCTAGCTAGCATGGGCAACATTCCCAAGGGCCCCCCTTGCATCCTTGCCTCCTCGGCCCATCCTTGGCCTTGGCCGCTTCCGTTGGCCGCGCCCCGCTCGCAGAGATTCGACCTAGGCGCCCAAGGCCCTTGGCATCCTTATACCGCGCATCCTTGCGATCTCAGGGCCCATCCCGAGCCCAGCATGGGCCTGGGCCTGGCCAGGCCCGGCGCAGGCGTGTGGGCGCTTGGCGCCCTCACTTGCGCTCGGCCAGCCCCCCGGTGTCTGCGGCCGCCCCTCCGCGGGAGCACAGGGAAGCGGCCCGCTCCGGCGACCCCTCCCGCGGCCGCCCCTCCGCGCGCGGCGCGCGCCCGCCAGAAGTCCATCGCGCCGTGGGTCGCGGAGGAGTGCGCCGGCCCTGGGGAGGACTGCACCAAGAAGCAGTGCTGCAAGGAAGAGGGCCAGCAGGCGGGCGCCGCCTCCGGCGGCTGCGTGCGCGTCGTGCGTCGTCCGTCGTGTCCCTCATCCTCGACCCTCTTCGCTCGTCCCATCTCCCCCTGCTCCCTCTCATCCTGCTCCCGCTTTCGCTCCTGAGGCCTCCTGCTGGGGCTGCTCCTGCTGCTCCTGCTTCTCCTGCAGATGATGCTCCTCCTCATCGTTCTACTTGTCGCTCTTATGTTCCTTCTCGCTGTTCGCTATACTCCACCTTCCTTTCTCGTGTCGCTCACCCCCTCCTCCCTCGTGGCCTTCTCCCTCTTCGTCGCCTCCGCCCTCCTCATCCTCCTCTTGCGTAGCTAGTTTGGCTCAAGTTCAAACCATCGCCCCGTGGCTTGATTTTGGTCGCAGCCACAGGGTTGGGTCAAGTCTCTTTGGCCCACAAGCCGCCAGTGGTAAGCTCAGAGGCCAATCGCTTGCACGACATCCTGTTTGTTAGCAGAGACTGCGCGCCTCACTCCAGTCGATCCGAGGATGGCGGCGAATAATGCAGCGCAGATGGTGGGGGACTCAGAGTGGTTGCGATTCCTTGCCGAAGATCAACACAGCTTCGGAGTCGTCCCATGACCCACAGGGCCCCTTGCTCAAACAGGATGGAGGCCAACATGGCAACGACGACGGACCACCATGTGATCAAATATGATGTATGCGTCCAGACTGGGAATATCGACGCGCTCAGCAAGATGATGCACGAGTTGGAAAGAGATCACCACGAGTCCCAGGACAATGCGCAGCCTTCTGGACGTGATGAACAACACATTCAAGGATGCGCAAACGTCTCATGAGCAACATATCAAGAATATGTAGGAAACCACCATCAAGTCGATTCAAGGGATTTCGACCCCTCGATCCACATCCAGCTGAGCAGGGAACTCATCCTCTGCTCACCATCCAAGATGTGCTCAGAGCGTCAGCAACCCGAGCCGTGTCTGAGTGGCCGGCTGCTTACTTCAGCCACTGACGGCAGTTGTCGTCCAACGGCATGTGGTAAACTCTATCGGACGGCGGGTTCCCAACTCGGCGACGGCATTCCCCTAGAACCACAACTTCTTCACGTGGTACAGCATCACCTTCGCCACCAATGTGAACGCCAAGAACTGTTCCACCAGAACTCGGACATGGGGAGTTGTGTAGCGGTACCCCAGGACCAACGGGGACATCGATATCAAGATTTGTATTGGCGCCCGGCATGAGGCCAGGAAGGTTAGACGCATTCTTGGACCTCTCTGGACGCAGGTTCTGGAAACGCGAGGGCGGCCAACAAGTGAAACGTCCAGCATAAGCTAGCAGCGCAGGGTTTTTGTGGCAACCTTTTGGCTCACCCACAATGTCGAGGTAAAGGTTTTCTTCGCGGGCACGGAGGGAGGCCCAGGATCGGAACGATATACGCCCAAACAAGCAGGCTCGTCTCCATTTTGGTTTCGCTGATGACAGCATTCAGAATGTTATCGACGCCATCCTGCTACAGGGCGTCTCACTGCCATCCTGGCGGCCTGGCTTTCGTAATGTTCGTCTTTTGATGGTGATGCGGGCGCTGAGCTTGAGCTTCCAGATATGCTCCAGGATTTGTTTCAGCATGGCGTGGTTGCAGCTGCATCATTTTATGAGCTTCGGGATGCGGCTGTTGCTCGAGATGCGCGCGCAGCTGGAGTTCTTGTGGCTGCCGAAGGATCGCCGCCAGTGTGAATTTTGAAGCATGGTGCACCGCTGGGCGTCAGTGGGCCCTCGCTCATCGGGCGCTGCATCTTCGTGCTCCAGGCCTCGCTGCGGTGTTTGATGACTGGTTTCGGACCCCCCCTGTCTCACGAAGTCAATCAAGTTGTCATCTCTCTGTTTGGCGGAAGCCAGCAGAAGGCTGGCGAAAAGGTGCGAAAATAGCAATCCCACTTGGGGGCGGAGGTATCCCATTGTTTTGCAAGGCTACTCACACGCCCCTCTCCTCGGTGCGGCCCGCGGCCTCTTCTGTCAAGGGCGTGGCACCGTCTCGACTGTGGTGGTGGCATGGCTTGCTTCTTGGCCGCGGGGCCAAGCCTCCTCACCATGGTCCTCCAGCCTGATCGTGAGGTTTGCTGCTCGTGTTCGCACGTTCGTCAGTTGGCCAATTTCTTCTTCCCCCGCGGTGTGTTTTGGTGGTCGAATGGTCGGTTGCGTGGCTCCACGGTCAAGCGAAGAGTCAAGCTTGCACTCATCGCGGCTGGGAGCGTGTTCGGGGGCACTTGTGCAACAGGAGTGGGTGTTGCTGCGCTGTGTGCGTGTCCACTGCGGCAGAAACTCTGTTGTACACGTTCCAACGTCTGCGATCTCGGAGTGCGATACAGCACGCTCTGGTTCGCAAGTCGCTGTCTCCCGCTTGGTTCTGGGTGTCGTAGTGGGCATGCCCTTCCGCATGGCCACCGGCCTGCCCTTCCGCATGGCATCGAAGGAGGGGGGGGAGGAGGAGGAGGAGGAGGAGGAGGAGGAGGAGGAGGGAGGGGAGAAAAAGGGGGAGCAGGAGGGGGAGGAGGACGGAGAGGGGAGGAAGGGGAGAAAAGGAGGGGGAGCAGGAGGGAGAGGGGAGGACGGGAGGAGGAGGGGAGGAGCAGGAGGAGGAAGGGGAGGAGGGGGGAGCAGGAGGGGTAGGAGGAGAAGGTGGAGGAGGAGGGGAGGAGGGGGAGGATGCGGGGGAGGGGGGAGGAGGAGGGGGAGAGGAGGGGGAGGGGGCGAAGGGGGGACGAGGGGAGGAGGAGGAGGAGGAGGAGGAGGAGGAGGAGGAGGAGGAGGAGGAGGAGGAGGAGGAGGAGGAGGAGGAGCAGCAGGAGGAGGAGGAGGAGGAGGATCAGGAGGGGGAGGAGGGGGAGGAGGAGGAGGGTGGGGCGACCGCGTCGCCCTCGCCGCCCTGGCCCGCAGTGCTTCACGAAGAACGACGAGTGGTCGGCTTGCCGCCCCCAGTGCGAGGAGCCGGGTCCTGCAGGGGGGCGCCTCTTCTCTCTCTCTTTCCCTCTCTTTCTCGCTCTCTCTCCTTGTCTCTCCTTCTCGCTCTTTCCTCTCCTTCTCTCTCCTTCTCTCTCCTTCTCTCTCTTTCTCTCTGTCTCTCTCTCTCTCTCTGCCCCCCCTCCAAGACATTCTGCGTCTCGAAGCAATCGGAAAGGAGGTATTTTTCGTTGGGTTCTGCCTGTAGGGGCCCTTACTGGGGCCTCGGGGCCATCAAACGACGATTCGGAATGAAAAGCTGGTTCCGGTGACGTGGTCGAGAGGTCGGGGGCCCGTGTTTCGAAATAATTGAGACGCCAGATATCTGCGCCGATCCTTCCTCTCGTCACCAAGACCTCTTGAATAACATCAGGGGAGCGTCGTCCTCTCCCCTTCCCTCTGGGGATGGGCGCAGTAGAGCCGCGTGGGCATCGGCGAATCCCCTGGCGGCCCCAGGGGATCAGGTGCTGCCGGGCGATTCGCCCGCGTCTTTGACTGGTCCCCCGTCCCCCGTGTCTCTCTCCTTGCGCCCTGTCGGCCCCAACATGTTGAACCTTCGCAACAAATTTGGCCAAATCGAGGACCCGCAGAGCATGAGTCAGACGAGCATCGAGGATTGGTAGGCTCACCTCGACATTCCCGAGAATAAGTCTAAGGTAAGCCCCAACGAGCGGGGTTTGAACGGCCGACACGGCCGCGCAATTCTCCAAGGTGCTCTCGGAGGGTTGTGCCGAGGACATGATGTGGCGGGATGTGGACGGTGACGACTGCGAGATCTACAAGTTCCTCATCGAGTCCGGCAGGTACACGCGGGAGGCCGCCTGCAACGGGGGCGGCAACCTCCTCCCTTGACCAGAGCCAAGCCCCTGCCGCTCCCAGGGATCCGCGGCGCCTGCGTGGAGGTTGTGCCGGACGCCGCTGCCAATGTCCTTCTGCCCTGCCACCTGCGGCGTCTGCAGCCCGACGCTCGCGGGCTCGCCGAGTGCAGGTCAACGAGGCAAACTCTTGCAGACAGCGCGCCCGCAGGTATGCGCGAGCCGATCCTCCCACACTGCTCCTGCCGCTAGCTGCGGGTGCCCCCCCGTGGCTTCACGCAGCTCCTTGCAGCGGAGGCCGGTCAGCACCGGCACGCCGCTTTCGAGGACTGCGTGTCCAGCAGTCCTGCCCATATATGTCAGGAAGACAACTCTCGTGTTGGGGGGATGATGGGGTTGGGGGAAATGAGGATATCATTACCCGTAGGCGGTCGAAGGTATCGTTCATTGCATCTAGTTGCTTCTGCTCATACCCTTCATCCTCCCAACCCTTTCCTCCCAACGCGATTATTGTTCTCCTCAGTATGCCGAGACGACTCTGCCCGACTACGCTGGTCGCTGCAGCTCTTGCCGCGGATGCTGATGCTGCAGCGCGCACCTGATCTGTCAGACTCGTCTTCCCCCGCAACCGGAGATTTCTAGACGTGGCTCCATGGCAAAGCTCTCGGAGACTCTAATGGTGTCAACTTGCAAATTGACCAGTGCGCTGAACAAGGTTCAGTGCGCGCTCCCAGCAGATCCAAAATTGCGGTTGGTTGCTACCACCGCACCTGCATGCGACACGAAATATAGTCCACATGTATACATACGCATGTATGGTTGTGTATGTTTGTAAATATGTATATACGTACATGTAGATGTACGTATATATAGATATTGCACCCGAGAAGTACCCCAATCAGTGGATGGTTGGAACATTTGGCATGCAACATGCCTTGCTGCAGTTTCGCCGTAGGGCCCACAGAGGCCCTACATATTGATCGTGTGTAACGTTTAAAAAAGGATTGTGGCATTCTCGCTTTCTGGGCATGCGTCGGTTCGAAACGGCCCAAGAGGCCGCAAAGATAGACTTCAGAGGGCCCATCGACCCTGCATCTGCTCCTTATGCTCCTCCACTGTGAAAACGCTGCGCTGGACTGGGGTGTGCTGGGCTGGTCGGTTGAAGCCGCCAGGGGGTCTCCATTTTGAAAATCGCCGTGATGAGCTGGGCTGGGCCGGGTTGGTCGGCTAACGCCAGGGGGACCCCATTTTGTTATTTCGCCGTGCTGGGCTGGGGTGGGCTGGATTCGACAGCTTGACTGTGTGACCCATGGTCGCGTGTACATGTGACATACTTGAAAGTATGGATCCACATATGTACCTATGTATTCTCTTCGTGTACATCTATGTATGTTTTGGTGTCCCGACATTGGCCCGTGGTGTCCCGTGGTTGGATAATGAGATCGATAGCGGGAGCAATAGTGAGATCGATAGTGAGATCGGTTTGATCGTGAGATGGATAGTGAGATGGGTTGTTAGATCGATAGTGACGACCATCGTAATGTCCATGGTGAGACCGGTCGTGAAGTCGATTGAGTGAAATCGATAGTGAGATCGATCGTGGGATTGATCGTCTTTTGGGAGATCGACTGTGAGATCAATAGTGGTATCGATAGCCAGATCGATAGTGATATTGATAGGGAGACCGATCGTGATGTTGACTGAATGAATTCCATAGTGAAATCGAGATCGGTAGCGAGATCGATTGGAAGATCGATCATGAGATCGGTAGTGAGGTCGGTTGAGCGAGATGGATCGTGCGACCGACCATTTGATCGAGAGTTCGATCGTGGCGTCGATCAAGACATCGATAAGGAAATCGACGGGGAACCCGGGAACCCTGCCGCCCTCCGAAATCGACCTAGAACCAGAAATTGGGAACCCAGGAACCAGGAAATTGGGAACCGGGGAACCCAGCCAGCCACAGAAATCGGCCCGGAATTTCCGCCTAATCTGTCAACATCTGCTAAGACCTTTTCAGTGCAGGCGCTGATTGGCGAATATTTATTTATACAACATAGTGGACGCGCCAGGCTGCCCGGGGCCCTGCGAGTCGCAGGGGCAGACCTTTCGTAAAACATGTCGCCCACGAGTCGGCCCTCACGAACGCTGTCATTCGACGCGAGGGGCCGTTGGCAAGTCAGCCACGACGCTGGCAGACGGTATGGGGGAAGCAATTCGTGGACCCTCCCCCGCTCCCCCAAATTCAACGTTGGCACGCGCGGGGGAGACTGCGACCGAAGTGCAACTCAGACCCACCTCCAGCTTTGAACATGGGTCAGCCACGCGCAGAGGGGGGTGGGGGGAGGGGGGAGGGCTTCTTAGAAGCACCCCTGCTTCTTAGAAGGCGCGGGCCTTCTCTACAGATGTAAGGCCGGCGCCTTCTGAGAAGAAGCAGCCTCCTTCCAAGAAGCCCCCCCCCCCCCTCCCTCCACCCCCTTGCGCGCGCCGCCAAATGGTGGGGGGGGGATGTGGGAGGCGTGGACCGATGCAGGTGGCGTGCGTGCTCGCGGTTGCCTCCCGCGGCCTCTCCGCACTCCAGGGACCGAGGGGGACTCCGGCCGGAGGGGGAGGAGGGAGGAGGGAGGGGGAGGAGGGAGGAGGGAGGAGGGAGGAGGGAGGAGGGAGGAGGAGGAGGAGGAGGAGGAGGAGGAGGAGGAGGAGGAGGAGGAGGAGGAGGAGCCCAGGAGGCCCACGCTGGCTTCGGGAGGGGGGCCCCCGGCGGGCCTGGCCGCTCCTCGAGGGCCTGGGCCGGCGGGCCTGCCTGTGTGGGCGCGCCGCGGGGGGATCGCGAGGGCAGGTCGGCCCAAGGCGCTGGCAGGAGGGCCGCCTCTTCTGCGGGGGCCCCAAGCATAGACAGACACCACCACCACGTCGACTCCTCCTCGCTCCTCTTTCCAGCGAGTCACCACCCACCAAACCACCCCAACCCAACCCGAAGGCTCAGATTTACCCTCGATTTCCAGTGGGGGGGGGTCGGGAAACATCGAAACAACACATGTGGAACCCTTACCCCCACAACCCGAAATTCGGGTCTTCGGGTTGGGTTGGGGTGGTCTGGTAGGTCGTCAGCGAGAGGGAGGTGGGGAGGTGGGGTGGTGGCGATGTCTAGTTCTGGGGCCCCCCCCTGCTGGTTTCGGGCAGGGCCCGGGCCCTCGGGCCGCTCCGCAGATGCCTCCGGGTCGGAGAGGAGGGCCTGCTCGGCGGGCGGGGCTCGCCGTGGCCACAGGGGTGGCCCCCATCGCTCTCTCGTCGGCCTTCGTTGCTCGGGGGGGGGGGGGGGGGCCCAACGCACATCCACGATTCATCGCCGACCCCCAGGACAAGATAAGGAAATATGGGAAGCGGGGGGGAAGACGAACGCCCAGAAAATATGGGAAAGCATGGGGAATCCTGGGACTTGTGTCTCTTGATGTGTGCGTCCCTGGGCCCCTTCACTTACGGTATCACGATGGTTGTGTTCAGAGCCCCCTACGGCGTTACTCATGCAGCGGTCCTTACGGTAGCACGGCTCCTCCCCAGAATTCCGACGTCGTGTCCTTGCTTCGCAGCGCGGACCCCGTTTGCTTGGACCCTCTCCCCGTGACCGCTTCTCCGCCCTGGGCCTATTTTGTGACGTCCCCAGGGCCCCCTGGAGGCCGAAAGGGCTGGGCCAGCGCTGCGCCACAGGTTTCTTCATGGCGGCCGGGACCACGGACGAGTCCCACAGGTGGGGCGGAGAGCCCGAGGCTTCTGGGGAAGTCATCCGGGAGCCGTGGTGCTCGCCCCCCGCCCACACTGCTGGCTACGTGCTCGGCCTGGACGGCCACGATCGGGCGCAAGCAGGTGCAGTGAGGGGGAGGGGAGGGATGGAGGGAAGAGGAGGACGCAGGAGGAGGAGGAGGAGGCCGTGCTCCCACCCCGGTCCCCGGCGGCGCACCCTGCCCGGGAGTCCGTGCAGTCAGCCCGCACAGTGGGGATGGGCAGCTTTCCCAGGGGCACCCCTTAAGCATCCCTGCCTCTCCTCGGACCGTCCTCGGCCACGTTCGTCGGCCGCGCCCCGCTCGAGAAGCTCCGACATGGGCGCCCAGGGCCCTTGCATCGGCGTCACCCCAACATACTTCTACTAGATGTGCGTCGCCCCCTCAGGGGCGACGCGCGCACCGAGAAATCTTATAGTATATGCGTTGTGGCGGGCGCTTTCTGGCCACACCGCTCGGGAAACTATACATTACAATATGGGTATACTATATGTTCCGGTCGGACGCGCGCCTCCAAGGAAGACATATAGTATTAGTCTGTCTCTGTGCGTCCCGTTGCATCCTTATCGCGCATCCTTATGATACGGGCCGACTGTAGGTTACGAGGAACATCCGGGAGGCCTCGCGCGCCGCGCAACGGTTGTGTCAGCTAGTCCGCACGTCCGCCCCGTCAGACACGCGACGACGTTCGCGCGGCGATGCTCCGACCCGAGTCCGGCGGACATCGGACGTGGATCCGACGTAGCTCCAACCGCAATCCGACGCGGGTCCGACGTCAAGTGCAAAGTGGGTCTCGTGTGGCCGCGCGAGGCCTCCAAGATTTTCGCCTCGTAACGGAGGGAGGCCGAGGAAGGCGCGCGTGCGCCAGCGGACCTCAACACTGCTCCTCGGCCTGCCTCTGCACCGCTGCTGCGGCCAGGGGCTCTCCGCCGGGCTCTCCTCTCGCCTCTTTCCCAGCGCGGGGGAGGGGGGCAGGCGGCAGGAGGAGGAGGAGGAGGAGGAGGAGGAGGAGGACGAGGAGGAGGGAGGAGGGGAGAGGGGGGAGGGGGGAGGGGGAGGGGGAGGAGGAGGGAGGAGGAGGAGGAGGGAGGAGGAGGGAGGGAGGAGGGAGGAGATAGGAGACAGGTGTGGGGCGGGGAGCGGGGCCGCGGCGCTCCCCCCCAGGAGGGGCCCGACCTCTGGGACAACAACTACGAGCCCTGGAGCTGCTCCCCGCTCGGCACCAAGACGCCCGGCTTCGCGAGGCGCGCGCCGCGGCCTCGGGCGCCGTGGGCGTCGTCGGCGCCGCGGGCGGCTCGTCGCCGTCGGGAGGGAGGAGGGGCGGGGGCGTCCAAGAGGCGGCCGACGACCAGGGGGGGGGGGATGGACATCGTGGCCGGGGCCATGGGTCAAGTTCTGAGCCGTGTGGCGCACGGCAGGACGCCAAGCTTCAAAAGAGCAAGCTTCAACCTTGAGCTTTAGCTTCGGAGAGCCGCTCTATCGTCGACAGAGCTTGTGCTGACGCTGATGGTTCTGCGTGCGAGCCGAATGTGGTTTGAGGAGGACCAGGGAGGTGCCAAGCGCGCAGCGCCAACCACGACGACGACAGCATCAGAGTTGGTTTTGCATTGCAGGTGTTTGCAATGCGGTTTTGGTCTGCTTCGGAGAGCCGCTGTTTCACTGCCACAGCTTGAGCTGATGCTTATGGTTCTGCGTGCGAGCCGACAGTCGTTTGAGAAGGGCCAGGGAAGTTTGAAGCGCGCATTGCTGCATTTCAGGGTTTGTTGCATTGCAACTGTTTGATTCATTGCAGTCTGTAGTTGTTTCCGCATTGCGCCATCACCAGCACCGCTTCTCGCGACGATGTCGGCGCCACCACCAACGCCTTCGCCAGCAGCATCGCCACCGCCGTGAACACGAGCACGCCGGCACCACCGCAGGCGCCTTGGCTAGTGGCGTCGCCAGCGCCGGCAGCAGGGACCACGCTGTCACGACAGCCGGCCTGCGCCAGCCTCATCGACAGCACGGTTTCTTGCGACACCGCCGGCTTCACCGCCAGCAGCACCGTGCGTAGCAGCACCAGGGCATCCAGCAGCGCCGCGCAATTAGCTTGCTGAGGTCAGGCTACTCGCGCGGACTCCCCTGTCCCTGGCGGATGGAAGCGACGTGCATGTAGTGACGTCTACCCGACCGGCCTCTCCGCCCGTGTGCCGTGCGAGAGCGGATACACCAGTACAGCCAAACCCCGGATAGGTTGGTGCAGCTGAATAAATGCATGGATGGGTCTAGGAAGTTCGACGGAAGAAGGGCGGTCTTGTGACCACCAAGACTGAGGCCAGCAGCATCGCACGCAGCCTTTCTCGGACCACTTCCAGCCCTCAACTTGTGCTTCAGGCTCTTGCCCTGGGGAGAGCGGCACCACGTGCAGCAGGTCCAGCGCAGCTTGCAGCGCCGCGCGCAGCAGCACCAGTTCACCCAGCAGCTCCAGTACGAGCCAGTCGGCTGCGCCGGCCGTCCCCGAGTCAGCGGTGCCAGTGGGACACGCCTTGGCATCGCTCGAACGTGTGACCATCGACCATCCTGGACCATCGAGCAAAAAAGCACGCACGAAACCGAAAAATGCACGAGAAATGGACGTCCGAGCGACGGCAAGAAGCAGTACAGGGTAACCACGATGGCCGAGACCAGCGGCACCACGTGCCGCAGCGACAGCTCAACCAGCGACACCACTAGCAACAGCACTGGTGCATTCGGCGACGCCAGCGAGACGATCTGGGCCTCCTAGATGGGGCGCAGGGCTCTTTACCTACCAGGGCATCCGCCGACATCAACCATCTGATCGAGTGGGGTGTCGTGCACTCTGGCGCTGACCAGCGCCGTGGGTACCTGTAGCACGACGCTGAGCAGCATCCTGGAGTGCGGCAGCTCATGATGGAACGGGCACTCACACGGTATCCACCATGACGGGGTCGGCGTTTCGGCTTGCTCCCGCACTCTGGAGTCGTGCGCAGCCGTGCCGTTCGTCACGGTGGAGTGGAGTGAGGCGTGGCGGCGTTTGGTCCAGTCCCCGTCGAGGGACGAGTCGCTGCGGCGCGGGCCAGACTGGCGGACTTGCGGCCGGGTGCGGGGGCGCGGCGCTGCCGCGATTGCTGCGCTGGGGGCCATGCGCAGGCCTTCCTTCGTGTGTCTCTCATCTCTCTCTCTCTATCTCTCTCTCTCTCTCTCTCGCAGCGACATCGGCCAACCCCTGCGCCTCCGCCCGGGCATGCCCGTGCCGCGGGCTGTCGGGGCCGAGCTCCAGCATCCATCCTGCGGCCCACGGAGGGGGAGGAGCAGGGGAAGGAGCGGCCGTGCCGCTCATCGGATGTGGCACAGCGCTACAATGCATGAGGTACACGAGTACCGTGTGTGTGTGTGTGTGTGCAACGATGTACTTGTATACCAATGGCCGTAACGCTGTAGTTCGTAATCGTCTTCGGCTCCAGGCAGGCCAGGCTCGTCTTGTGCTTGACGGCGCCATCTGGTTGTAGGCCATGTCGAAGGCCGCCTCGACGCCGAGGACGAGCTCGAACCAGGCGGCTGCGCCTGGCTGCCCTTCGGTGGCTGCCATGCCGTACATCTTTTGGACCACCACGTCGATGTGCATCGGGTCCTGGTAGCTGTACTTGCGAGCCGTCCGCTGGAACGCGAGCCCGAGCGCTCGTTTGGTCGTGAGGCCTGCGGGCCCCAGGCAGACTGTCCTGAGCCAGATGCACTCCGAGCCTGCCTCGAATGGTCTCTGCTGCCCTATCCTGGGGCCCCGAGCGCAACCTACCGCCCGTGCAGTAGCGGGCGGGCTCTGACGCCCACGAGGCCCACGGCCACGCCCGGGGGGCGAGCGTCGGGCTCCTGCTCACCTCCTGCTGCAGCTCGGCGCCGTCGGGCGGAAGCCCCTGCGCCTGCTGGTGGTCGTCGTGGCTCAGCTGGAGATCCTCGCCCTGCGCGTGGTCCTCGGAGCTGCGCTTGTGGTCCTGGCAGTTGGGCTGGTGGCCCTCGTAGGTCTGTGGAAAGCTCTGGTTGGCCCAGGTGGCTCTGCCAGTGGTCCCCGCAGGGCAGGCTGTGGTCCTGGTAGCCCTGCGGGTGGCCTTCGTAGCCTTGCTGGTGGTTCTGAGGAGCTCAGCTGGTGGCCCTGGCGCCTCTCCCGGTGCCTCTTGTGGCTCAGCTGGAGGTCCTCGTGGCCGTGCTTGTGGCTCTCGTTGCTGTGCTTGTGCTCCTCGTAGTTCAGCTGGTGGCCCCCGTAGGTCTGTTAGAAGCTATGGTAGCTCAGCAGGTGGCCTGGCTAGCTCTGCCAGTGGCTCCCGCAGCTCAGGTTGCGGTCCTCGTAGCCCTGTTGGTGGTCCTTGTAGAGTAGCCTGTGGCCTGCTCTGCTGGTGGCTCTTGTAGCTTAGCATGTGGCCCTGGTACCCTCCCTGGTGTCTGTCGCGGCTCAGCTAGAGGCCCTCATGGTGGTTTAGCTTGTGGCCCTCGTGGATCAATTGGAAACACTGGTTGCTCAGCAGGTGGCCGAGGTAGCTCTGCTGGTGGCTGTAGTAGCTCAGGCTGTGGCCCTCGTAGAGCACAGCCACTTGCCTTTGTAGCTCTGCTGGTGGTTCTTGTAGCTCAGCAGGTGGCCCTGGCACTTCTCCCGGTGCCTCTCGCGGCTCAGCTGGAGGTCCTCGTAGTTCAGCTTGTGGTCCCCGAGGGTCGTCTGGTGGCCCTGGTCGCTCTGCTGGTGGCTGTAGTAGCTCGGAGGGCACGCTCTCTGCGTAGTACCCGAGGTCCGAGTCGGAGTCGCTGGTTGCCAAGCCGTAGTGCTCAACGCCCTGAAAGCCGAAGTGGCCCTGCGGGTCGCAGGAGTACAAGGCGCTATCGAAGAAGCTGCCGTAGTCGTACTCGTAGTATGCGGCTCTGCCGTAGTCGTACTCGTCGTAGGCGGCGCGGCCGATGTCCACCGGTGCCTCCACGACAGCGTCTTCGGGCTGCTCGGTCGTGTCGTTCTTGGTGTCGCTCTTGGTGGCGAACTTAGTGTCGTAATGGTGGTGGTCGTCCTCGGGCTGCTTGCTACGCAGCTCGTGCTTGTGCTTGGGCTGCCGGATATGGCGCTCGTTCTCGCAGTAGGGTTGCATGTTACGCAGCTTGTGCCTGGACGCTCTCGCGAGGGCGGTAGTAGCAATGACAATGATGTCGCCAGGCCGAGGCTGTATCTCATGCAGGACGTTGTGCCCCACTCGTGTTGGGGCCTCGTCTGTTCGCGCCCTTGTTCCTCTATGCGTGTGTGGTCTCGGCATCCTTGGCGGTACGTCTCCACAAAAGTGGGTGAATCTCCTAGCCTTGTAGTACAACGACTGGTGGTTGATGCTGTAGTCGCGGCTGATCACCTTCGCGTCATGGCAGCGCCCCCTGTCCGTGGCCACAGATGGGGGGGGGGGCTGAGGCCGGCCCCGCCGGGCGCGCGGGGCCCGCGCGCGGGCGGGTGCTGGGGATGGATCCCGCACTTGGACTTGTCCTTGAGCCTAAATGGCCACGGATCTTTTCCTCCTCGTTCTCCTCCTAGCTTGTCACTTGCCCCCGTGGTCCGTGCTCCGCCTCTTGGCGTTGAGCATGCCGCGGCTGTGAGCCGCCGCCGTGCCACTGCCTTGCACGGCGTCCATGCAAGCTAGGCTGCTGCGCCTAGCCGCCAGGCCCCTTGCCTGGCCGACCCCACGGCCATAGTACGTTTCACCGCGAACGATGGACCCAGCCGGTCCCTGGTCACTTGTCGCTTGCCCCCACCATCGCGCTCAGCGCACCTAGCATGTCCTCCATTAGCTTGGCTGCGAGCCCGTGCGCGCCGAGGGGTGCTCTGGCGTCTGCTTGGCCGGACGGTGTCGTCGGCAGAGGTGGGCTGGGCCTCTGGCTCCCGGTGGTTGCCATCTCCGGGCGGGTCTCAACAGCTACCTCCTGTGGAGGCTGGGACGCTCGGGAAAACAACAATGCATTGCTGCTAGAGGCTAGTGCTGGTGCTCGTGATTCTGATTCTGCGCGCGAGCCGGGTATTGGTTGACGAGGCGACATGGTTTTTGCATCGCAGTTTTTTGGATTGAAGTTCGTTGTGCATTGCAGCAGTTTGGCAATGCAGTGGTGGTCTGTTTCGCAGAGCCGTTGTTTCGCTGCTGGAGTCTGAACTTATGATTCTGAATTTCTTAGCCGTGTAGCGCACGGCGGGACGTCAAGCTTCAAAAATGTAAGCTCGAAACTTCAGCCTCTGAGCTCGAGTTTCGGAGTGCCTTCGCTGCCAGAGCTTGAGCTTATGATTATGGTTCCACGTGCGAGCCGAATCTGGTTTTAGGATGTTTCGGGAGGTGCGAAGCACGCAGCGCCAGCCACCACGACGACAACAGAACTGTCGTGATTGCATCTGCTTGCGCTGCAGATGTTTTGCAATGCAGTGTGAGTCTGCTTCAGAGTGCCGCGGGTTCCCTGCTAGAGCGTTTTAGCTTGTGATTCCGACTCTGCGCGCGAGCCGAACTTGGTTCGAGGAGGTCTTGGGAGGTGCGAAGACCGCAGCGCCAGCCACGACGACAACAACAGTGCCTTTTCATTATGATGTGTTGTTGCATGCGAGTGTGTTATGCAATGCAGTCTCGGTTTGCTTCGGAGTGCCGCTGTGTGGCTGCTAGATGCTGGTGTGGCTGGCCTGTTTGGTCTGGTGGGTGTTCGTGCTGATGGCGGGCTTGCCTGATCGGCCTTGTCGGTCTACTTTGCTATTTTAACTTGCTGAATTTGCTGGCTTGCTTGGTTCAAGTTGTTTGCATTTTCGTTCGGTGAATTTCTCCTCTTCCTCCGCCCTCCTCTGTTTCCCCGGCGGTGTTGGATCACTTCAGGCATGCAATTTTTCAGCGCCGCCAGTGGGCCGTCCAGCTTTCCTGACGCAGCGTCGTTCGGTAGCACTGCCCTGTGTGACCCGACGCACAAGGACCAGAGGATTCATTAACTGAGCATGACTGCGTCGCGCTGAACAAAAATTCTCGTTCGTTTAAGTTCGCCATGTTTGGTCTGTTTCGTTGGTTTGACTTGTTGATCCTTGCGCGTGTGGTGATACTGGGGAACGTTCATTTGGTGGGTTTGTTGGTCTGTTGGATTGGTCCGAATGGTCTGGTTGATCTGGTCGGTCTGGGCGGCAATGTCGGACTGGTTCGGTTGGCCTGGTTGGTCGAATTCGTCTGCCTGGTCTTTGTTGGGTTTGGCTGGACTGGCTGGTCTGGTCTGGTCTGGTTGGCCGAGTGTTAACCTGATTGGTCTGGTTGGTCTGGTCTGGTTGGTCCGACTGGTTCGGTTGGTCTGGCTCGGTTTGCTTTGTAGGTCTAAATGGGCTGGCCGATCTGGCTGATTCGGCTGGTTTGGTTGGCTCGGTTCGCTTGGCTGGGCTAGGTCTGGTCCGCTCGTGTTGGTCGAGGACGTCGTCTGGTCCGCCTGGTCTTGTCTGATTGGTCTGGTCTGGTTGGTGGGTTTGTCTTGGTTGGTTGGTCAGTTTGCTACTGTACCTGGTCTGGCCAGTCTGGTGACTTGGCTGGTCCAACTAGTTTGGCTGGCTTTGCCTGGTCTGCCTGCTGCGCAGGACTTCCGCGAAGATGAGCAGCAGCAGGAGCAGCAGCAGCGGCGAAAGCATGACCGGCATCAACGCCCAGAATACGATTTTGGTCCGCTCTTGACAAGTCCTACCAATTCCATTTAGCAAGGCGAGTCTTTAACCGACGAGCAGATTGAAGCTAGATTCGGGTTTTCTCGGATCGGCGCTGGAGTCCCCTGGCTGCGCCTCCGGTGTTGCCCCTTGGGGCGCTCCGCGCGCCAGGGAGGGGGATCCAGCGCCAATCCGAGAAATCAGCGCGGACCTCCGAAAGTTAATGTTTGGGTATTTCTTTGCTCCCGAGTTGAATTCAGCAACGGCGCTGGCATGTCATAGTCGAAAACTACCTGCATCTGTCATTATCCCATACAAGATTGCTGAATCTCACCTGTTCGGCTTAATCAAGGTCTCATCCCAGCCTCATTCGGCTTAATGCCCTTGGAAATCTGGCTCAGCAGCCATTGATCGGAAGACCTCCCAAGAATTCCTTCCTGAGGGGCCCCCACGCGAAAGCCACGAACTTCAGCGAATCTGCGTCCAGCATCGCAACTGCCCAGTCCTCTCGCCCGAGTTATGACCACTACCTGCCCTCGAGACTGGCCTCTGTGGCCTGGTGGCTGGGCAGTCCCAGATCTCGAGCAAGTCCGGCGGCTCGAAGCGAAGCCGCCGCCCTTGGAAACCAACGAGCCCGCGCTTCCAGAATCATCGATGCGGGCCCGTCGCGTTGGTGCTGCCAGCGAGGAGGGAGGAAGCTGAGGCGGAGATCGAGCAGGATGTGGGAAGGGGGGGACGGGGGCGGGAGGGAGAAGGAAGAGGCTGGATGGAGGGTAGTAGGAGTAAGGATGAGGATGGAAGGAGGAGGGGGGTAGAGCGGGGGGACGATGAGGGTGCGGGTGAGAGTGAAGGTGAGGTGGGGTGGGGGGGGAGTAGGCGGTGGTTCCCTACCTAGGCTCTGCCTAGAAGGGTTCTTACCCTGTGCGCTTAAAGGGCCGGGCAGTGCTCCCCGCCCCGGGCGGTTCCCTCAGGATCCGCTCCGCGGTTCCCCCAGTTGCGTCCCCTTAGCTTAGCGTTGCTTATCTCATCTTAACTTAGCTTATTTAATATTAGCTCAGCTTAGCATCATCTTCGCTCAGGTTTATCCTAGCTTAGCTTACCTTACTATTAGCTTTGCTGAGCTTTAGCATCGCAGAGCACAGCAGAGCATAGCAGAGCGTAGCATAGCATAGCGCAGCACTGCATCTCATAGAAAAGCCCAGTATAGCACAGCATAGCGCAGCATAGCATAGCATAGCATAGCGCAGCACAGCACAGCACAGTACAGCATAGCACAGCGCAGCAGAGCATAGCATAGCATAGCATAGCAGAGCAGAGCAGAGCAGAGCAGAGCATAGCATAGCATAGCCAAGCACAGCATAGCATAGCATAGCATAGCATAGCGCAGCACACCATAGCATATCATAGCAGATCATATCATAGCTTAGCATAGCACAGCGCCGCATGACATAGCATATCATAGCATAGCATAGCACAACATAGCATAGCATGGCATAGCGCAACATAGCATAGCATATCATAGCATAGCATAGCATAGCGCAGCATAGCATGGCATAGCATAGCATAGCATGGCATAGCAACTAATGCTGCTTTCCTAGGGGCTCCAACTTCTAGGTAGGGTCGCACTGGGGTAATTTTGTACATGACAATGAGCAGGATCTGACATCATCGGGACCCGGCGTGGTCCTCCAAGAGCGGCAGTTCGATCATGCTGCCACATGATCGAGCGGCAGTTCCAAGGTCAACAATCGGTCGTGTGTGACGTTGTGAAGGCGCACGCGCTCATATGCCACACCAGCCGTGGACTCGTCGGAGCAGCATTCGAACCCTCTCCTTTCCTCCCACCCCGTGTTTGCGTCTGCGAGCTCATCGCTCCTCGTCCTCATATTTACTTACCTCCGGCGTGCTGCTCTTTCTTGTTCACGACGGCCCCCCCTCCCCCGGAGCCCTTGACCCCGTCGATCCCTGGGACCGGCTTCTCCTTGCGCGTCCTCTTTGCTGCTGCTTTTTGCCCAGCTGGCCACTCACTGCGACGAGACGGCCGTCGTGACGTCTGCTCCCGCTGCGCCAAGATATGTATGGCGCCTCCTCGCCCCCCTATCGACCGGGCGCCGCCAGGGGCCACACCGGCGCAGACCCCGTCTCCGACTGGGTGACGACGAAGTGCGGCGAGCAGTCGAAGGATTGCCGCAAGAATCGGTGGGCGCCGCTTTGCTGCCTCTCCGTGGCCGTCCGCGCCGCTCTCCTCCCTGCCGTCGTCGTGGAGTGGCTGGCGGCGTGCCAGTCGGCCAGTGCGGCTTGAGGTGTGAGCCTCTGGAGGGCCTGCAGTGCAAGCAGCTCGGCTTCGGAGGAACCCTCCCCCTCAGCGTGCAACCGCTTCTCGTGGTCAGCAAAAAGCAGCCCGGGATGGGACTCCACGAGGCCCGAAGAAGAGCAAGCTGCATGAACACGAGCTTGCGGAAGCCCGCGCGGACCTCCTCTGGAGGTTCTGCTCTGCTCCGCTCCTCTGCCAGCTGCTGCCGCTGCTGCGCACTGCCTGCCCAGTCTCGGTGCAGTGGCGGCCTCCGCGCCTGCGGCGCACCGCGCTAGAGCGAGGCCTCCCAGATGGGGTCAACGCAGATGCGGTCGGAGGGTCGCGACGCATCGCGGCTGCATCGGCGGCACTTTTGTTCGTCGGCAGCGAGGCAGAGGCAGTCCGCACCAGCGAAAAAGAGACAGACAGGGCGGCCGCAAAGGACGGGAGGAGGCGGAGGGCACTCGGACGTGAAAGAATCCCACCCCGAGCGCGCCGGCGCGGCCAGCAGCGGCAGCGGAAGCCGATCCACGGGCGCATCGGCGACACAGTCAAGTCATTGCAATACGGACCACTTTGGGCTCTGGAGGGGCTCTGGTTTTCGGGCTGCTCCTGAGACCTGGGTCGGGGAACCTACGCAGTCGTGGCCGAGGTTCGCCGTTGCCAGAAAAAGCACCCCTCCGTTCCTCATACAGCGTTCCTTGTGGTAGCACGATGACTGTAGTGCTCGACTCGTGTCCAGATGGTCTCCCTGCCGACGTAGCTGATGCATCGCCGATGCGTCGGCGACTCGGCGTGGTCCTCTATCCCCGTCCACTCGGACCCCATTTGGGCGGCCTCCACTCCCGTGGTGAAGCATGCGGCGGGAACCGAGATCTCACGCAGCTTGTGCAGCTGCCGCGACGGATCTCTTTTGCCACGCCTACTCGTCCTCGTCCTCCTCCTTCTCATTGCACTCCCTTTGATTGTTGAATTCGAAATGGCCTTGTCGGACCCAACCAGTGGCTGAAGGCCACTGAAAGAGACACTGGTTGGGTCCGACAAGGTCATCATGAAGGTCGTTAGCCCATGTTGGATACCCCCGAGGGGGAGAAGTATAACGATCGTCCCAGGTGCCCCTGACAGAACTCTCGGACTGCTGCATGAAGCGTCCCGTGGTAGTCTGGGACCTTTATGCGGCCTTATCGGGAAGATGATTGGTGTGTTTTTTTGTGACGATCCCCCTCCTTCTCCTGTACTTCCCTCTCATGGTGGCCTCTTGGGACGCCTCGGCGTCTTGTAAAAAACCCCTTGAGGTTCAATCGATTGGAGGCTTGTGCTTGGCGGGACTGGCGTCCAGATCTACCATTAGAGATGGCTTCGAGACGGAAGAAGAGTAGGAGGATCAGCATGGGAGGAGCATGATAAGTTGCCCAGGAGCTGGATATTGATGTGGGATTGAGCTTGAGGTTGTGGGTATACAAGTTGTGCTTTACTTGTTGTTTGCAGCTTTTCTGTATTGTACTTCAGCATGCCAGATCAACGCAGCTCCAGTTGAAGTAGGGTTGAGGTTTGGAGGAGGGTGGGGCGGGGGGGAAAAGGAGGAGGACGAGGACGCTGGAGGAGATGGTGAGTAACAACAGTGCAGTAGGAAGAGGAATCAGAAAAGAGGGAAGGAGGAGCCGAAGGAGGACCAGGAGTCAAATGAGGATTATGAAACGGGGGAGGAGGAGCAGGAGAATTGCGGAGTTGGGGGAGAAGAATGGAGAAGGAGGGATGGGAGGAGGCGGAGGGCAGGGAGGGTGGACGGGATAAACAGGAGGGAGAGGTGGAGGAAGCGGTTGAGGAAGAGGAGGGGAGCAGAAAGGGCGGGGGGAGGAGCCTTCGGCACCAGTCTGAGTCGCGCATCTCTTACCAGCATGGACCCAAACTAGTGGCGCCTTTGATTGTCGATGCGCAGTCTTTGCGGTGCAACCTGTGTGCTGTGCAGCCTGCAGTGTGTGCGCTGTGCGAAGCAGCACATGCGGTGCAACCTGTGTCTGGCAATATTCCTCGTCCTATATTTCCCAACCATCCTGTGGTGTTGGGTCCTCGTTTTGAAGAGACGGTGCCCCGCGTTCCTCCTCCTTCCTCCCGCTGCCCCCTCCCTCCTCCCTCCCCCTTGCCTCTGCCCTCCGCATGTCTCTGTTTCGGCACATCCCTCACGCGTTCCGTGGCCCCATAGGGAGCTCCACCGAAGGCCCCAGTGGCAGGGTCCGCATGGCGGCCCCGCATTTTGGCGCACCCCTCACACGGTTCGTGGCCCCATAGGGAGCTCCACCGAAGGCCCCAGTGGCAGGGTCCGCATGGCGGCCCCGCATTTTGGCGCACCCCTCACACGGTTCGTGGCCCCATAGGGAGCTCCACCGAAGGCCCCAGTAGCAGGGTCCGCATGGCGGCTCCGCATTTTGGCGCACCCCTCACACGGTTCGTGGCCCCATAGGGAGCTCCACCGAAGGCCCCAGTGGCAGGGTCCGCATGGCGGCCCCGCATTTTGGCCCGCCCCTCACACGGTTCGTGGCCCCATAGGGAGCTCCACCGAAGGCCCCAGTGGCAGGGTCCGCATGGCGGCCCCGCAGTTTGGCGCACCCCTCACACGGTTCGTGGCCCCATAAGGAGCTCCACCGAAGGCCCCAGAGGCAGGGTCCGCATGGCGGCCCCGCATTTTGGCGCACCCCTCACACGGTTCGTGGCCCCATAGGGAGCTCCACTAGGCCCCAGTGGCAGGGTCCGCATGGCGGACCCGCCCCATTTTGGCGCATTCTTCACACGGTTCGTGGCCCCATAGGGAGTTCCACCGAAGGCCCCAGTGGCAGGGTCCGCATGGCGGCCCCGCCCCATTTTGGCGCACCCCTCACACGGTTCGTGGCCCCATAGGGAGCTCCACCGAAGGCCCCAGTGGCAGGGTCCGCATGGCGGCCCCGCCCCATTTTGACGCACCCCTCGCACGGTTCGTGGCCCCATAGGGAGCTCCACCGAAGATGATGCCCGCAATTGCGGTATTAACAATTGCTTATGGTTGGGTCTTTCGCCAGGCTAATTTTATAAGCCCAGGCGGGGGGAAACCCCGCCCCCCCCCAAAAAAAAACTGGACTCCCGAGATCTGGGGCTTTGGGACCTTCCCGACGGGTCTCGAAGCGCCCCCCCGGGCCTCGCAGGGCGGTTTGCCAAGCCTTCGCAGCACACCTAGGGCGATCAGGGGGTTCCTCGGAGACGTCCCAGAGACCCCCAAGACAGCACAAGAGCGCTCCAAGAGTGACCGACGTGACCTCGAGATGGCCCAAGAGGCCTCCAGGACGGCCCAAAAGAGGACTCCAAGAGCACTCCCAAGAAGGCCCCAAGAGGCAACACTCATTGATTCTATATATAGGTTTTTGGTGAATTTTGGGGTTCTCCTCTTTTCCGCTTCCCGACGCTCCAAGACGGCGGTCTTCTGGGCGTCCGAAGCCGCCTGGGAAGCTCCCAAATCGCCCCACAACCATTCGAAAGGGCTTCCAGGCAGTCCAAGAGAGCCCCAAAACGGCACAACACGGGTCCAAGATGGCCCTCAGAGAGCCCCATGGCGGCCCAAGATGGCCCCAGGACACCCTCCGAAGCATTTAAAATCGTGACCCGGTCGTTCAGGGAGACCGCGGTTGGAGGCAGGGTGGCCCGAGGAAGCCCCCCCAGAGGCACCCAGAATACGCCCAGGAGGCCTCCAGAAGGCCCTAAGAAAGCGTGAAACAACTTTTGTGAGGCCCCCAGATGCTCTCCAAGGAGGAGCCTCCGCAAAAAAGAGCTGAGGAGGATGGGGAGAATGCGCAGGGTTTGGTGAACATGAGGAAAAAGAAGCATGGAGGAAAGATCACGAAAAGCATTGTTACAGCGGCGTTGCCGGAAAAGGCAACAAGGAGTTATCGCTAAATTGTCGGCTTGACCTTCCTGCCATTCCGCCTGCATACCAAACTTCAAGGACCAAGGTGCATGGCGCGAAGGGCCACTGCAGTTTGGTATATATGTATATATACACCTCTTCCTATATTTTTGTAAGCCCTGGCGGAGGGAAAACCCGTCCCCCCCCCTAAAACCGAACCCGCGGGATCTGGAGCTTTTGAGACCCTGCGGACGGGCCTCGAAGCGGCCCCCTGGGCCTCGCAGGGGTTTTTGCCAAGCCTTCGCAGCACACCCAGGGCGATCAGGGGGGTCACCGGAGACGTCCCAGAGACCCCCAAGACAGCACAAGAGCGCTCCAAGAAGCCGTCATACTCCGAAAGATCGCTCCAAAATGTACCAAGAGGCCTCCAAGAGCACCCCCAAGAAGGCCCCAAGAGGGACAAATCATTGATCTTATGTAGGTTTTTGGTGCATTTGGGGTTCTCCTCTTTTCGGCTTCCCGACGCTCCAAGACAGCGGTCTCCTAGGCGTCCGAAGCCGCCTGGGACGCTCCAAAGTCGCCCCACGACCATCCGAAAGGGCTTCCAGGCAGTCCAAGAGAGCCCCAAAACGGCACAACGGGGGTCCAAAATGGCCCTAAGAGAGCCCCATGGCGGCCCAAGATGGCCCCAAGACACCCTCCGAAGCATTCCAAATCGTGACTGGGGCGTTCAGGGAGACCGCGGTTAGAGGCAGTTTGGCCTTAGGAAGCCCCAGAGGCCCCCAGAACACACCCAGGAGGCCTCCAGAAGGCTTTAAGAAAGCCTGAGAACTTTGGTGAGGCCCCCAGATGCTCTCCAAGGGGGAGCCTCCGCAAAAAGAGCTGAGGAGGATGGGGGGAATGCCCAGGGTATGGCGAGAATGAGGAAAAAGACGCATGGAGGAAAGATCACGAAAAACATTGTTATAGCGGCGTTGCCGGAAAAGGCAACAAGGAGTCATCGCTAAATTGTCGGCTTGACCTTCCTGCCATTCCGCCTACATACCAAACTTCAAAGACCAAGGTGCATGGCGCGAAGCGCCACTGCAGTCTTGTATTTTTACACATATATATATATATATATACACATGAGAGAGAGAGAGAGAGAGGTGCGCACATGCTGTGCAGTCTGCCGGATGCAGGCCACGTGGTGCAATATGCGCACTGTGCCACCAGAGTGGCACTGCCAATGGCAACAGATGCCGTGCCGCCAACTTGGTGCACCCCTCCCGGTGCAGGCTGCGCGTGCGCCCTGCAACCCGCGAGCCTGCGCATCCCGCGGCCGCGAGGCGAGCACGAGGTGAGCACGTGGCCGAACCTCCGATCGCACGCCGAGCACGGCACGGGGCGGGCACGAGGCGGGCACGAGGCGCCCACCGGGCGAAGACCCAGAACGGCAGGCCAACCACCAAACCACCCCAACCCAACCCTCCATTTCCAGTGGGGGGGGGGCTCGGGGAACATCGAGAAGACACATGTGGAACCCGTACACCCCCCCAACCCGAAATTCGGGTCTTCGGGTTGGGCTGGGGTGGTCTGGCACATTCGGTGCCGATGCTGGCCAGCCCGATTGGGCCGCAGCCAGGTAGTCCGACGAGCCGATGCGGAGCGATGTGTGCGTGGCGCTGGCGCAGCTCGGCTGATCTGGTTCGATGCTGCTTCCGTGCCGACGCTGGCCGATCCGACGCGCTTCCCGATTCGACCCAGCCTCCCGATTCGACACGGACTAACTCCGACAATGCAGGAAGCCCTCTGTGCAAGCACTGCCCGGAAGCACGCCAGTATTCCCCCCTGCAAGAGCAGCGGCTCCCGGCAGGTGCTGCGCCGACCCCGGGCACGCCTGCTACGAGAAGAACGAGAACTGGGCCACGTGCATGAAGACCGCTTCCATCCTTCCTGCGGAGGAGGAGGAGGAGGAGGAGGAGGAGGAGGAGGAGGTTCTCAGGGGCACCTGAAGGGGGCGGGGACGGGCTCTGGGGCGGATCGCGCCGCGATCGCCGATGGGGGCCCGACAACCGTGCTCGCCCAGGAACGTGTGGACTGGCTATCGGGGGCATGTCGCCGACGTGTCGGCGAGGTATATCGCCGATTCCAGCTCGATGCTCGTCCCCCCGAGCCGGTCCCCCCCCCGAACGTTTCCCCTCGGGTTCGAGGTCCCGTGTGCTTGGCCGTTTCTGGTTCTCGTATGGTCTCCATGCAGAAGCCCCCAGGGACCTCCAGAAACCTCTGAGGGCCTCATGACATCTCGGGACCAGTCTCTCCAGTGCAGTCTCGGGGGCGTTGAGAGATCGCTCCCTCCTCATCCTCCCTCCTCCCCCCCTCCCCCCGCGGCCGTCTCGAGCGACGAGGATTTGATGTCGAATTCGTTGTGGGTATCCATCCCAGCAAATGCGAGGGGTGCTCCCGTCCTTGCGCGCCCCATGAGCGTGCCCGATTAACACACCCATTCAGCACGCCCAACTAGCGTGCCCGATCAGCGCGTCCGATTAGCCTGCCCGATGAGCGCCAGACTAGCGCGCCCGCCCATGAGCCAAGACTCCGGTGCAGCCACGCGCGCGCAGAGGTAGAAGATGACGGTTCAGACACCGCTCAATTTGACCAGTATTGCTCTCCGAAGGGCTTCGCGGACTTCTGGGGTCCCCCTGGGTTTGCTCCCTCTCGACATCCTCCACTTGCTCCCTTTCTCCTCCTCTTCCTCCTTCTCCTCCTCGTCCTTCTCGTCCTCCTCATCATCATTCTCCCCCTCCTCCAATTCATGTTACTCCTCGCCCCTTAATATCATCATCATGTTCAGTTTCTTCTTCCTGCTACTCATACTCTTCATCCTGCCTCACCTGCTCCCCCCTCCAACTCTTTCTCCAGCTTCCTCCTCATTATCCTTCTCCTTATTTGTTCATGATTTGACCTTATCTTCTCAATCCCTCCTCCTCCTCCTCCTCCTCCTCCTCCTCCTCCTCCTCCTCCTCATCATCATCATCATCATCATCATCATTCATCATCATCATCATCATCACCATCATCATCCCTCCTCCTCCTCCTCCTCCTCACTCCTCCCTCCTCCTCCTCCTCCTCCTCCTTCCTCCTCCTCCTCCTCCTCTCCCTCCTCCCTCCCCTCCCCCCTCCCTCCTCCCCCCTCCCTCCTCCCTCCTCCCTCCTTTCCCCCCCTTTCCCCCCCTTTTCCCCCCTTTTCCCCCCTTTCCCCCCCTTCCCTCCCCGTTCCTCCCTTTTCCTCCCGCCCTCCCGCCCTCCTGCCCCTCGGGGCCGGGTCGGGCAGGGCCGGGACGGGCGCGGCCGAGCCGGGCCTCGCCTCGAGTCTCCTCCCCCTCGCCGGTTTCAACTCCCCCTTCCCCCCGCTGCTTCGGCGGCAGGTCCTCGCCCGGGCGAGACGGCCGGAGGGTGTTCGAGGCTGAACGCCTCTCTCGTCTGACGTCTGACTGGTGTCAGAAGTCAGGGCCAAGTCGCCACGGCAGGAACCTGCGGTTCGACGGTAGCCGGTAGCGGGCTCAGAGGTGGGGGACCGGCGAGGGAGTGGATGATGGGGCCTGCGGTCGACTCAGTGCACCCTTCCTTGCCGCTCATACTGATCGCTCCCAGAGGGCCACCGACCCTCCCAAGGGCCTCTCTGAGCCGCAAAGGGGGCGAGGGGCAAGCTTTGGATGGTGCACTGGCTCGGCTCGGCCCCCCCCCGTCCCCGTTCGCTTTCCCCTCTCCTCCGCATGCCTGCAGCCAGGTCATTCGCCCCGCACCCACAGCACCCAGCCCTGCCGTGTCTGGGCCCCCTGCCAAGCGGGCACAGCCCTCGGAGTTGGAGCCGAACCTCCCGGGGGAGATGAAGCAGGAATTCGTGCTCAAGTCCTGGACGTCGCCCAGCCCATCATTCCTTCGCTCCAGCGTGTCGGCAGCGGCGGACATCAAGGCCAAACACAACCCAGGCGGGCCTTGCAAAAACACGCCAGGTTCGAGCGGCCCGTGAAGCACCAGTGGGCCTTCGTGGACCCTGGGCAGCAGGCAGCACGGCGAGCCGCGGCGGGTGCCGGCGGGCCCCCCCGGGAGGAACAGCCTGCCCTCGCCTCCCCGGTCCCCCACAGTGGCCCTGTCGACTCGGACGAGCCCTCGAGCGCTCGCCCCGGCGCCCACAGCCCAGAGTCCCCTGTGCGCCCGTGGGCGCCTGCTCTCCGCGGCCTGCCCGAGCCAGGACCTGAGCTCCGCGCCATCGTCGCGGGCCGGCCGCTGACAGGCGGGGGCCCAGGTGACGCGGGAGGGGCCATGCCAGCACGGCCTCGTCTGCGCGGAATGCAGGAGCGGCTGGGAGGCAGAGCGGGCGACGCCTCAGGAGCGCCTTCCCCACCAGGGCTACGGGCAGGCGCCCCAGCCGCACGCAGAGGCGCAGCCGGTGGCGCCCGTGACGGCGGAGGGCCCCAGCCCGCGCGCGACGCCTCGGAGGCGCAGACAAGCCCCCCGAAGCTGGAGGCCGCGGGGCTCTCAGACCCCTCGGGTGCAGAGGGGGCGCTCGAACTGCGCCCCCCTGGCCGCGCAGCGCGTGGGCTGCAGGGCCGTGGGCCTTGCGTGCGCGGCAGGTCAAGGCATTTATGAGAAGGCCTCGTATTGCGCGGCCTGCTGGACCGCCCAGAACGCCGCCCGGGCGGGAGCCACGCAGGCCCCCCGGCCCCCCCGGTTCCGGACGCCCCCGGGTGCGTCGAGCCCGCCGAGCAGCAGACAGGCCACAGCGCCCGCGGTGCATGGTCAGAGCGTGCGGGTCGACGCCAGCGGCTCGGCAGGCATCGCCTTCATGGGTGACGGGCAGCTGCGACCAACAGGCCCTCGGGGCTGATGCTCTTGCGCGGCGCCTGCGGGCCGGCCAGCCCCCGCTTCGACAACGGGGCGCTCCTCGCAGGCCCCGCCCGCGCCGGGCTCAGAGCGACGCCCAAACTTGGGGCTCGCCGCCATCAGCCGCCGCGCTCAAGCCGATCCTCCCAGGGGCGGCGCCTCCGCGCGCAGTCCCCAGCAGCACTGTACGATTGCCATCCGATTCAGTCCGACAGCATCCCGCCCAAGAAGAACAACGGCATCGCCTTTTTCATCCTTCCCTCCTTCCCTCCCCCTTCCTTCCTCCTCCTGCCCCTCCCTCCCTCCCTTCCTCCCGCTTCGCTCTCCCGTGGGGGGGTCGGGTCGGGAGGGCCGGGCTCGGGTTTGCTTGGGGTGTGCTGCTGGCGTTCCGCGTGGAGAAGGAGGCGGATCGTTTCTGGGCGCCCGCCGGCAGAAACAATCCCCCGCTCACCTCCCCTCCGTCCCTCCCTCCCCTCCTCCGCGCGGCGATCTGGGTGGTCGGGTCGGGTCGGGCTGGGCTGGGCCTCCCCTCTTTGGCTGGTCCTCTCTCCCTCCCTCTCCCCCTTTGGAATAGCTTCCTCTCCCAGTTCCTGTCGCCGCCCCGTACCAGCGCGGTGCGTCGACCAGGCAGGCAGCGCAGCTGGGATTGGACAAGCCCCGGGCAGGAGTTCCCTGCCTGGCCCCCCGTCGCACACCGCGGGGAGTCTCTGGGTCGTTTCTCCTGCTTCGCTGTGGCCGGGGTCTCGAGGAGGAGCTTGCTTGATGAGCTGACTCATCGTTTCGAGCGCAAGTGTCTTGGATGGGAACAGGACCCCCATGGCGGACCCCTTTGCGCTGGCCCGGTTTCGTTTCGCGCGCCAGTCGTGGGGCCCCAGCGCCGATCCACGAAATCCGCATTGTCCTCCGGAAGAGCTCAGCTCTGCAGGCCCTCCCTTCCTTCCTCTCCAGCGCTGGCGGTCGGACTTCCAGCGCCGTCGCAGCAAGGTCGCTTCCGAACCCTCCCTGGGGTCGTGGCCCCTTGCTGATCGAAGCTTCCGCATGCCAGTTCAATCAGAGCACACCCGCCTAGCTGCCTACACCTCCTCCCCCAGCTTTCCCCCGGACCAAAGCCCGCGAGGAGCTGCGACCCGGGCAAGCAGGAGTACGACGAGGACAACAAGCCGTGGTCGTGCAACCAGATCGGGCCGCGCACGCCTGTCCTCTGGGGACCTGGGGGGCCCTCTCCCTATACTCCCGCTTCCTCGAACAGGCCAGCCGGGTTGCCGCGCTTTCCTCCGGCAATTACAGGGTTCCCTCGTTCAGTCGGCTTGGTAGTTCGGTCCACGGGCCCTGGCCTTTAATCAGGCCGCGAAAACCGCCGAAGCACGATCGCTGCAGCCAGCGACTGGGTTGAAAGGGGGATTCTGATGATGATGGCGATGATGATGATGATCATGGTGATGATGATGGTGGTGGTGGTGATGATGACGATGACGATGACGATAACGATGACGATGACGATGCTGATGATGATGATGATGATGATGATGATGATGATGATGATGGTGATGGTGATGGTGATGGTGATGGTGATGGTGATGGTGATGGTGATGGTGATGGTGATGGTGATGGTGATGGTGAGGAGGAGGAGGAGGAGCAGGAGGAGGAGGAGGAGGAAGAGGAGGAGGCGCACGGGGTTGCGCCCTGAGTCGTCTGGGCCTCATCGGACAGAGGGGGCGCCGACCAACCCTGAGCACAAGAAGCATCGGCTACAAGGCAGACGAACAGACGCAACACTGACACACCGGCAACTGCGGTGTTGCCTCGCCGACGGCTCGCAGGCGCGTTCCAGCGAGGCACGCGCGGCGAGTCGGGTCGAGGGCGGGCGCCCGCCGGCTCGGGTGCCTCCGGGCGCCTTGCCTGTTCTCTGCCGCTGCTGATCTTCTTCCTGCTCCTCCTCCTCTGCCTCTGCCTCTCTCCTTCTCCTCCTGCTCCTTCTCCTCCTCCTGGCGCCTCCTCCTGCTTCTCTCCCTTTCCTCCTCCTCCTCCTCCTCCTCCTCCTCCTCCTCCTCCTCCGGCTCCTCGCCGCGCCCCGCTGAGGCCGGAATGCGGAAGTGGGGTCGGATTGGCCTCATCCTGGCCTCCCCAGCATGCGAGTTCCTTCCTCCTTGAACGTCTCCCTCTGGATGAGGAGCAGCAGCTTCATCTCTTCCGTGGGTGGGGTTTCTCTCATCCCTGGTCTTGGCCGCCTGCGTTCCCTGCTTTCTGGGCCCGGTGCATGCTGGTCCCTCGCGCAGGCGGTGCGCGCATGAGGGTCGAAGGGCGACGCTGGCCTCCTCTCGCAGGGCGTCGCTCTGCATCCAGGGACGGCGCTCAACTGGGAAATTGAGCGTCGCAGACGATCGTTGCTGTTGAGTTGAGCATGTCCCTCTACAGGAGGAATTCTCAAGAATACTTGAGACATATTCTGGGGACGATTTTCCGTCATCTGTTGACTAGTGTTGTTTATTTGTTGACTATTCTCATTTGTCCTCCAAAATCCGTTTGTAGGATGACATGCTTGACTTAAAGTTTATGCCGACCACAGAAAGGGGCGTGGGGCACAACTATTTCGCGCCGCCTATCCGCCGTAGGTCGTCGTCGCAACGCTCGGCGGCGATGCGCCTGCGGGCGCAAGCCTTGCTGGTGGATCTCGGTGGCCCCACCCCCGTTATCCCTCTCTGTTCCTCCCCCTCCTCCTCCTCCTCCTCCTCCTCCTCCTCCTCCTCCTTCTCTCTGTTCCTCTCTTTTCCTCCTCCTCCACCTCCTCCTCCTCCTCCTCCTCCTCCTCCTCCTCCTCACCCTCCTCTCCTCCTCTCTGTTCCTCCTCCCCATCCCCTCCTCCTCCTCTCTGTTCCTCTCCCTCATCCTCTGCTCCTCCTCCTCCTCCTCCTCCTCCCTCCTCCTCCTCCTCCTCCTCCTCCTCCTCCTCCTCCTCCTCCCCTCCTCCTGAGGTCGACTTTTGCTTCCGCTGGCTTCCGCCGAGCTGCTGCCGAAATGAGCCGAGGCAATCCGACGGAGGAACCTAAGGCGGGCCCCGTGGGCAGACTGGTGGGGCCTCCCTGCTCATTGGTGCGACGCAAAAAACGGGGCCCCCTGCGCCGACATTGGCGCGTAAGCTGCCCTCGTGAGGTCGCGCGTGAGCGCCGTCGTCTCCACTGTGGCGTGCCGAGCGCGGCCCGCGTGAGCAACCGCGTGCAGGGTTGCTGCGTCATCACTCGCGTAAGACCCGCTTTTATTCGTCGCTCGCTTGTGACTCCCCCCGAGGAGTTGTCCCTTCCTGAGGTGTATACCATGGGGGGAGGAGCATGAAGCGACCCCCTCCAGGGGACGGAGGCCTGCGATCGCTGCGGGCGGAGCCTGCGCCGGTCTGGCAGACGGCACCGGCGTCCGCCTCGAGGCTGTGCCCGACCGACCTCCTACAGTCAACCCGCACAGTAAGGATGGGCAACCTTTCAAAGGGTACCCTTGCATCCTTGCCTCCTCGGCCCATCCTTGGCCACTTTCGTTGGCCGCGCCCCGCTCGAAAAGCTTCGAAGTGGGCATCCGAGGCCCTTGCATCCTGATCGCGCATCCTTCGGATACGGGCCGACTGTACTTTGTCGCCTGCCCATGCCTGCTCCTGGCCTATCGCAGGGCAGGACGGCCAGCAGCGCCCACCCGCATCGCCCGCGGCACCTCCGCGTGGGACACGCGCCGCACCCCCCCCCCTCCCCCGGCGGTGCTCCGCAGTCTCGCGGCCCGCCGAAGTGTGCCTTGCCGAATGTGGGCTAATTGCGCGTACAATCAAGGGAGGAAAAACCACCCGGACCTGACAATTGGCGTTTACTGAACGGCCCTTTGGGCGTTTACCAAACAGCCCTGCCTTGTTCGGTTCCTTCAGTGGGGGCGTTTAGTAAACGGCCTCGCCTGTCGGGGTGGTTATTATGGGGGTGGATTTTCTGACTTCTACACGAGTGACCTCTCGCAGGAGTGACCTCTGGCGCGAGCCCACGGGGGTGCCCCCCAGCATTGGCCTGCCCGCCTGGACTTGGCGTCCCCGCGGCCGCTTGAATAAAGCCTCGCACCCAGGGCGGGAGGCAAGTGAAGAGCGGGTCGCTGGGGCCCCGGCGACCCTAGCACGGTGACCAGGGCATGTCAAAACCGGGGCCTTGCCACATGCAGCGGAGGGAGAGTGAGGAGTGGGCGATGCTTTGGCCCACGCCTGCAGCTTTCGGGGGGTGTGCCACGGCCCTGGATTGCCAGAGCTCACGGAGCCCTGAGGGCTGGCGGGTGCGGGGGAATGGCGATGGCGAAAAAGAAAGAAAGAGGGTGTGGGGCAGGAGGACGATCATCAATGATAGCAGTGTTAGCGGCAGCATGCGCCAGAGCATCACCAGGAGTTTTGAGAAAAACATGGGGGCATAGCGAAACCACTACGAGGGAGCAGACGTAGAATTTGATGAATGGTGTAGGGTGTAGGACGAGGAGGAAGGTGGACAGAAGGGTGAGGATGGGGTGACCAGAAAGGAGGAGGAGGCGGAGGAGGAGGGGAGGCGAGGGAGGGAAGGGGTGGTGGTGAACAGGATGAGGAGGGGGGGAAACACGAAGAGGTGGGCAAGATGGGAGGAACGCCGTCGCTCTTCTGCTACGCGGTCATCACGATCAACGACTACAGCAGCGAGCCGCAGCTGGTCCAGGCGGGGCGTGTGCGTCTCGCCCCTCCCGGCAAGAGCCTCCAGTCTCACGTCGCTGCCTGTCCCGCGGCAGGCTCGAGGCGCCCTAGCACCGGGGGGCCAATCCGTATGTGGTGCAAGCTGCGCGTGGCGAGCTGTGCGATGCACTGCTGGCATGGTGCACTCTGGGTGGCTCCAGCTGTACGCTGCGAGCTGCGTGGTGCAAGCTGCGGCCACGACGCAGAACGAAGGACCACCTCGAGCTCAGGAATGGCTCTACTTAGAGGTCGGGCCGCTCCCTCGATCTAGGCTCGCCGTGACCACACGCGCACCTCCGTCCCTTGGTCAATGCTCCTGACGATAGCACGATGGCTGTGGGTGATGCAAGCTATGTGGGGCATTCCAGAAAAGGCCTTGCCTTTGAGGATCGAAGGGGTTGCCATGTCTTGTGCAGCGGAAGGCGGCAGAAGGTCGGCGGAAGGCGGCGGAACTAAATCGAGGCCAGCTCGGCCGGCGGAAGCCGGCAGCAGCTCGGCGGAAGCCAGCGGAAGCAAAAGTCGACCTCAGGAGGAGGAGGGGGAGGAGGAGGAGGAGGAGGAGGAGGAGGAGGCGGAGGGGGAGGAGGAGGAGGAGGAGGAGGAGGAGCAGGAGCAGGAGGAGGAGGAGAGAGGAGAGGAGGAGGAGGAGAGGGAGGAGGAGGAGGAGGAGGAGGAGGAGGGAGCAGGAGGAGGAGGAGGAGGAGGAGAAGAAAGAGGAGGAGGAGGAGGAGGAAGGAGGAGGAGGAGGAGGAGAATGATGGAATGGATGATGAGATGATGATATGATGATGATGATGAGGAGGAGGATGATGATGAGGAGGAGGAGGAGGAGGAGGAGGAGGAGGAGGAGGAGGAGGAGGAAAAGGTGCCCAAGAGATGACAAACACTTTGGGGCTCGGGGTTGCCCGGAATCCGCCCCGTGAGGGGGACCTGAGTGGTGCGAGCCGTGCGGAGCCCACGGGTGGCCATCGAGCGGGCACGACGGGCCCACGAGGCGCCCCCACGAGGCGCGCCCGCGGGCGGGCACCGGGCGAAGCCCCGGCAGACCCGCCAAGCGCGCACGCCGCGCGTGCGCCGCGGGCGGGCACCGGGCGACGCCGCGGCAGCTGCACGCGGCCGCTGGACGTTCTCTCCTTCGCCCCGGGCCCCCCCCCCCGGCCCCCAGACCCCTTCGAGTCCTGAAAACAGGGGGGGCCGGCGGTGCTCCGCTATCTTCGGCCTCTGCGGGGCCCTTGCCGGGCCTCGGGGCCGCCAAAGAGCGACTCGGGATGAACAACCAGTCCCGGGGAAGGGGTCGAGACCTCCTGGGGTCGACGTCGTGAAAAAATCATGACGTCGGGGGTCTGGGCCCTACCCCCTTTCTATCTGGCCCTCCCCCCTTTGATGAGCAACGGCGTGGTGATGAAGGTCACGATGTCATCCACATTGATTTTGACACAGGGCTGCTGCGTCCAGTCCGCGCAGGGTGCCAGAGTGGGGGTCGCCCCACTCTCCGACGGATCATGATTCCAATCTGGCACGGACGATCGTCGCATTGGCCACGGCCGCGCGGAAGAAACCAGCAGAACACACTCGTTCACATTGATATTTGCTCGCGTAAGCCCCCCTCCAGTGGCAGCAGTGGCAGGAGGCGAGGGAGAAGCTGATCGGGAGAGCAGGGTCGGGGAGGGAGCGGGAGGCGCAGGGAGAGCGGGAGATCATGAGAGGAGGAGCAGGAAGAGAGGGGATACGAGCGAGCAGATGACGGTGATACCAGGGGGGGAGGGGGGGGCGAGCAGGAATACATTGGGGGCCTGGGCATGAGCTGGGCGAAGAGGCGGTGGCGGAGAAGCAGGAAGAGCGGCGGCAGGGAGACGGAGCGGCAGGCACAGGAGGAGGAAGGGAGGGGGCAATACGGCTGGGAGAGCACGGACAGCCACGCCGGGGAGGCTAGGGTTTAGTCGGGCCTGTCCCTCCACAGGAGGAACATTCACAAATAGTTAAAAATAGTCTGGGGACGATTTTTTGACTATTGTTGAATATGTTTCGACAATCTTTCATTTTTCGTCCAAAATCCGTCTGTAGGGGGGCATGCCCGACGTAAGGCTAGGTGGTTGGAGAGGTGGAGATTTCGAGGATCTTGCCTGGCCTCTCTCTTTCTACACTGCTAGGGGCACGCTTTGCTTGCAAGACGCGTCCCTCCGATCGTGAACTCGTGAACTCGGGGAGGTGGGGCGATGCAATCCAGGAACGCCTCGCCCCTTCGCCTGGGGGTGTTCTGGAGGGCGTTCTGGGGCGAGTTACTCCTGGATGGCCTCACTGGAGGGCGCTCCCGGACTGCACCGCGAGGCACTTTTGGCGGAGGGGGTCCCCCTCCGCCAACGCTGCAAATTCCCGGTATGTGCTCGCGGCTGTCCAAATGTCACATCGGATTTTTTCCACGTGGCGAGGGTATTCGAGGGTGGACACATCTCTTACCTTGACACGTCGATCAGTGAATTGGCCGTTTTCGGTTCGCGAGAGGGCGTCTCGGCCGACATTTTTGCGGGTCCAGGTCCGTCGGTTTCGGTCCCAGGCCGTTTTCACTAAAGGGTGGTTCACTAAAGGGAGGCTTGTCCTCCGCCGAGGTATTGTTCTATCCGTTTCTTCCAGCCAGTCTTGCTCCGAGGACCTAGGCGTGCCGCGCGGGGCATCCGCACATGGCCGCCCCCTTTGGCCCGCGGGGCCGCGGCGCGGAGAGGCCCGGGCAGCGAGGCAGTGAGCGTCGGCCCCTTCCGCCGTCGAAGGTCGGCGTGCTCGGCGCGCTTTCCGACGCCTGCCCGTGGGAGCGTCCGTGAAGCAATCGTGCCTCCCGTGCAGAGCCTGCCTCGCTCTGGGGAACTTGCTGCCCGCAGCCCCACCTTCCGATGACGACACGTCTCTTGGCCACTCGCCCGCGCCCCGGGCCATGATGCGCGCCTCCCCTCGGCCTGACCCTGCTCTTCGGCGCAGCCGGCGTACCACAGCGAGGGAGGCGCTGCCATCCGCTATCCTCGAGGTCCCTGCACCCCCCCGGCCAGGCGTGATCCTACTGGAGCGTTCCGGATTGCGCCAGTGAAGCGAGCGATATCCTGCACGTTGTGCCCTCTCCGCGCTGGGCCCCGCATGATTGATTCTAGCTTCGCCAGCTGCCCGAGTGATCAGGTCCCCCCTCTGTATATGCGCTGACAATGCATTGCTAGATGTATCTTCGCGATCCTAACGCACGGGCGTCATCGTTAGCGCATGCACCCATATGCACCCAGTACCCAACTTGTGTGTTTCTCTCACGCATGAATTGGTGGTGTGTGGTGCGCCATATGTTCGATGCACGACTCGGGACTTGTAATGAATTATGAAGAGCGCATGCATCTAGCACAGCCTAACTGACGCCATTCCTCAGGTGTGGACCAAGGGAGTCTCCATGCATGCGCACAGTGCTCGATCGGACGCGGGTCTCAAGTCGAGAACCTCAATCCGGAGGGGTGCGCATCATCTCTTTCGCAGGGCGAGCCAACGAACACACTTTGGATGAGCATGGCAGTCATGTGGGTTACCAGAGGCATTTGGGATGCTGGCGGAAGGCATGGGGAGCGAACGGGGCGAACCATGAGCCAGCGCATCGAAACGAATTTGTGCATTCCCACGCCGCCGCTGTCCACTGAAAGCGTGAGATACATATTATCCCGTTCTGCCCGAGGGCCGTGGGACCTCCAGAACATTAAATTTGGACCCTTCCTCCTCCTCTTCCTCCTCATCCTCTTCCTCGTCTGGTGTTCCTGTGATTCCTGCTCCCCCTCCGCCATTTCTTCTGTTCGTGCCCCAAGCCAGCCGACCTAGACAGTCGTTGTTTGGATTCCCAACCATCCTGCGGTGTTGGGTCCTCGTTCTGAAGAGATAGCGCCCCGCGTCTCACTCCCTCCTCCCCCCCCTGCCCTCACTCCCCCTCCTTGTGCTTTCCGCATCAGTCGACCATGTCGGCACACCCCCTCACACGCTTCGTTGCCCCATAGGTAGCTCCTCCAAAGACCCCTAGTGGCAAAGTTCGCATGGTCCCCCCCCGCCCAGTACAGCGCCTCGTCGCCCCGTAGGGAGTTCCACCGAAGGCCCCGGTGGGAAAGTGCACATGCGCCCCCCCCCCGCCCAGTACAGCGCTTCGTGGGGAGCTCAATCGAAGGCCCGTGTGGCAAATCTCGCATGCGTCCCCACCACCCAGGACAGCGCCTAGTGGCCCCACAGGGAGCTCCACCGAATGCCCCAGAAGCAAAGTTCGCATGCGCCCCCCCCCCCCACCCAGTTCATCGTTTCGTGGCCCCGTAAACAGGTGGCCCCTAAGGCCCCAGTGGCACAGTTCGCATACGTCTCCCCCACCCAGTACAGCGCTTTGTGGCCCCATCAGGAGCTCCACCGAAATCGCCAATGGCCCCGGTCGCATGCGCCCCTCCCACCCATTACGGCACACCCCTCACGCGCGTCGTGGCCCCATAAAGGAGCTCCACCGAGCGCGTCCCACAACGCGGCATTCACAACTATATATGGTTGGGCCCATCGCATGGATAATGTTTGAAATCGGTGTCTCTGAACTTTTATTTGGACGCGGGCTGACGACTAGCCTCAGCTCCCTGCAAAGCCGACGAGCGGCGAAGGGCCCGAAGGCCGAAAGGGACGAGGGCCGAAACGCTGGACCACTTTCCTGGGACCAGTTGTTGTCCCCGATCGTGTTCTGATAATAGTGGGGCCCGCCGAGGGCCTGAAGAGGCTGAGAACGGCGAAACTACGCGTTCGTGACTTTGTTTCAATTTCTCGTTTTGAAGAGACACGGCATCGCGTCCCCTCCTTCGTCCCTCTCGCTGCCACATCCTCCCTCTCCTCTCATCCTTCCCTCAGCCCTCCGCATGTCCTCATCGTCATCGGCATCACTGTTATCATCCTCATTCTCGTTTCCATCCGCGTCACCACCACCACCATCATCATCATCATCATCATCATCATCATCATCATCATCATCATCATCATCATCATCATCACCACCACCACCACCACCACCACCACCAGCACCACCACCACCACCACCAACATCACCGTCACCGTCTTCGTCACCATCACCATCACCATCACCATCACCTCCACCATCATCAACATTAGCACTACTCCTCCTCCCCCATGCCTCGGCTTCGGCAGACCCATCACACGTTTCGGGGGCCCAGAAGGAGCTTCGCCGAAGGACGTCACGGCAGGGTCCGCAGGGCGGCGCCGCATTCATTTCGGACATCACTCGCACGCTTCGTGGTCCCATTGGGAGCTCCACCGAAGGCCCCAGCGGCATGGTCTGCATGCTGTTCCCCCTCAATTTCGGCGCACCCCTCTTACGCGCCGTGGCGCCACAAGGAGCTCCACCGAAGGCAACAGTGGCAGGGTCCCCACGCATCCCTATCGCCGCACTCCCCCACGCTTCGTGGCCCCACATGAGCTCCACCGAATGCCTCAGTGGCAGAGTCTGTATGCAGTTCCACCCCACATGTCGGCGCACCCCTCCCACGTCTCGTTGGGCCAGAAGGAGCTTCACCTAGGGCCCCAGTGGCAGAGTCCGCATGCGGTTCCACCCCAACTACGTTGCCTCCATCACACGCTCCGTGGTCCCTCAGGAAATTCTACCGAAGGCCCCAGTGGCAAGGTCCGCATGCAGTTCCACCCCCCATGTCGGCGCACCCCATAGGAAGCTCCACCGAAGGCTTCAGTGGCAGGGTCCGCATGCAGTTCCACATCCCTTTCGGCGCACAGCTCTCACGGTTCGTGGCCCCGTAAGGATCTCAACCGAACGCTCCAATGACAGGGTCCGCATGCGGTTCCCCTCACACGCTTCGTTGCCCCGTTGTGGGTCCCACCGAAGGCCCCATGGGCAGGAACCTCATGTGGTACCTGCCCAGTTTCGGCATACCCGTCACACGAGTCGTGGCCCAAAAAGTAGCCCACCGAAGGACTCAGTGGCAGGGTTCGCATGCGGTTCCACACCTCATTTCGGTGCACTTTTCTGACGACCGTGGCCCCATCAGAAGTTCCACCGAAGGCCTCAGTGGCAGGATCCGCATGCGGCTCTACCCCCCGTTTGGGGATTCTCCTCACACGCTTCGTTGCTCCACAGAGAGCTTCACCAGAGGCCCCAGTGGCGCGGTCCGCGTGCTGTGTCTGCGCAAGTTGGGCACACCCTCTGCATGCTTCGTGCCCATGTCGTAGTCAGCTTCACCCGAGGCCCCAGTGGCAGGCTCCGCATGCGGCACCCCCCCAAATCGGCACGCACCATCACACGTGTTCGCAGCCCCGCAGGGAGCTCCACCGAAGGCCTCAGTGGCAGGGCCCGCAGGCGGTGCCCGCCAAATTTCGGCACACCCGTCACGCGTTTCGTGGCCACATTGGGAGTTTCACCGAAGGCCTCGGTGACTTGGCCCGCATGCAGTTCCACCCGCCGCAGCCCTCACACGTTTCGTGGCCCCACAGCGAGGCCCACCGAAGGCCCCAGTGGCAGGGTTCGCATGAGGTACCCGCCCAATGTCGGAGCACCCTTCACATGTATGTTTCGTGGCCCCATAGGCGGCTCCACCAAATGCCCCAGTGGCAGGGTCCGCATGCAGTTCCACCCCCATTTCGGCACACCCCTCACACGCTTTGTGGCCCCATAGGGAGCTCCACCGAAGGCTATATTCACGAGATCAGTGTTCACAACTGCATGTGGTTGGGCCCTTCGCTGAGATGAGTCAATACTTTGGAGGTCCGGGGAAGAAGGACGCTCCGCCTCCCCATCTTTGCTCTCGTGGATCCTTCATATGCCGTGCGATGGTTATTCCGAAGCCGTGCGATGTTCCTCTTTATCCTCCTCCTTCTCCTCCTCATCCTCCTCATCCTCCTCCTCTTCTTGCCTTCCTTTCTTTTCCTCCTCCTCCGCCAACTGTGGTGTCCGTCCCCAGAGCCTCTCGAAGCAGAATCCTCCACCTCCCTGCCCTGGCTCTCACGGACCTGCCTCCTTTTCGCAAGGCCAGATCGAGCGTGGCTCCAGCATCTTCGAGTGCGACGACTAACTCTCGTTCTCCTTCCTTTTCTCCTCCTCCGCCCAGTCTACCGTCCGTCCCCAAGACCTCTCGACGCAGGATTCTGAACCTCCCCGCCCTGGCTCTCATGGGTATGCCTCCCACGCAGGGCCAGATCGAGCGCGGCTCTGGCATCTTCGAGTGCGACGAGTACGCCGTATACAGCACCGCCGAGCCCACTGTCGTTGGCATCGGGCCCTCAGGCAAGGTGACAACCATCCAGGACCCGCACTGTTTTCTGCCGGGGAGGCGTCGGGCGCTGCTGCAGCAACAGCAGCAACAGTAGGAGGAGGAGGAGGAGGACCAGGAGGAGGAGGAGGAGGAGGAGGAGGAGGAGGAGGAGGAGGAGCGCGTGCACCCGCACGTTGACCCCTCATGTGCAGCGAGCGGCATCGGCGGCACAGCAAGAAACATCGGAGACGCCTCAGTTTGAGCCCGCCGAGATCACGACCAGCAAGGACGGCACCTCCGGCAACGCCGAGCTCTTCATGCATGTCCTGCCTTCCCCCGCGGCCTTTTGCAGAGTCCCGCGCTAGTAACTGTTCCGACGGCCCCGTGGTAAACGGTGGTGTTGTTTGCCCTGGCGTTCGCGGAGTATATGGTACTCGAAAAGACCATATCAGACAGGCTTGTTTTTGTTCGCATCCGCTCGCCAGCGTCAACGCATGCAGGTCAACTATGTGCGTCGTGCGTTCTATTGGGTGCAGTCCACTCTGCTGATCTTGAAGTCGTCATCTCCACTGCTCGCGCAAACATCCCACCCACCCACCCGCAACTTGGTTTGCAAAACCTCTTAAGACCGACTACGACGACACCGACGACAACGACTACGACGACACCGACGACGTCTCCGACGACTTCGACGACGACAACGACGCCGACGCCGACGACGACGAAGAAGACGACGACGACGCCAACGAAGGCGACGACGAGGGAGGAGGAAGGACGACGACGGCGACAACGACGACAACGACGACAACGACGAGGGAGGAGGGAGGACGGCAACGACGCGAACGACGAAGAAGGAGGAAGGACGGCAACGCCGACGACGACAACGACGAGGGAGGAGGGAAGACGACGACGACAACGACGACGACGACGACGGCGACGAAATAGGAGGGACGACGACGAGACGCCGACGACGGACGACGACGACGACCACGAGGGAAGAGGAGGAAGGACGACCACGGCGACAACGACGACGGAAACGACCACGACGCCAAAGAGGAGGACGACGACGAACTCGAGGAAAGACAGAGGACGACGTAGGCGACGACGACGACGACGCGGGAGGAGGGAGGACGGCGACGACGTCGACGACGACGCAAGAGCGCGCGCGCACGCTTTTGTTGAAAATCCGTGTTGCGAAACCTTGGGTTTTTGTAGGTTTTTTGGGTACACGATTTTGGAATCCTTCCGAAACCTATGGGTTTGGAAGGTTTTCGGCGTACGCCCGCGACGACGCGCGCGTCTGCACTTCGTCCAGTTTTTTGCAGAGGATTCTCGCGACTGCACACGCGCAAGGGCGTTCGACAGATTTCGACATGCGCGCGCGAAGCCCGTTGGCATTTTGTGAAAATCTTGAAGAACCTATGGTTTTCTTAAGATTTCGCAAGAGCTCGCGCGGAAGCTTTTTTAGCAAACCAGTGTTGCGAAACCCAGTGTTGTTGTATGTTTTACTCGATTGCGAAATCCTTCCGGCACCGAAGGTTTTTGAAGGATTGTGGCATGCGCGCGCGACAACGCGCGCGTGTGCACTTCGCCCCACGTTTTGCAAGGGATTCGCGAACAAGTGCTATGATAGAACAAAACAAGTCACCGCATAGTGTTTTTTTATCAGGGAACCTCGGGGGGGCATACCGGCCGGCCTGGAATAGTGTAAATTCACATTTCGGGTGGACACGTGGTCAGAAGCATATTTGATTTACATACCTGAAAGGGGTACCGATAACGCCAGGGGGGGATCCTATTCTGTTTCTAGAAAGGAGAATGGTTTTAGCAAACGAGTTGGCACATCCCATGCTCTTGCAAACATCCCACCTACCTGCAATTCGGTTTGCAAACCCATGCGGTGGCGATTGCGATGCATGCTTGGCGTTGGCTGGTCCATTTCTGCGGCCGCGCCCACCCTAGCACGCGCGCGCGCAGCGGCCAGCTAGTTTGGCGCCTTCGACGCGGCCGCGGCGGTGCTGACCTCTGGGCGCATCCCAACGGGCACTTCACTGCGAGTTGGCGACTTGGGCGGGCGCGGTACCATAGCAATAGTCGGTAGACACGATGATCGCACCGACGATGTTCGCACCGATGCTCGCACCGACGAAGGGCGGTGCTGGGGACGATGTTATCACCGACGAAGGCGCGGCCAGTGCGGGCGCTGATGCTGATCACGCCGACGACGATGACGGCGTCCTCGCGTCGGTGATGAACGTTTTGGAGACAGTTCGACATGCACGCGCGGCCGACGCGCGAGAGTGGCCCGCATGGTTTTATTCGACACGGATCGTGCCCCGCCAGCACGAGCGCAAGGGCGTGCGAATGATGTCGTCATGCGGCGCCAGAGGCCCGTTTGACAGAATTCTATGACCATGTTGAAACCTTCTTCAGAGTTCGCAAGAGCGTGCGCGCAATCTGTTTGGACAGCTGGTGTTGCGAAACCATGTGTGTTTGCATGCTGTTTGGGCGCTCGGCTTGCAAATCGTGACGAAACCGAAGGTTCGTGAAGGATTTAGGCATACGCGCGCGACGACGCGCGCGCGTGCACTTCACCTTTTTTTTTGGGGGGGCAACGAATTTTCGCGACGGCAGGCGCGCAAGGGCGTTCGAACGATTTCGACATGCGCGCGCGAAGCCAATTTGGTAGCATGCTCTGAAAATGTTGGGCAACTTTTTTCCCCAAGAATTCGCAAGAGCGCGCGTACGTTTGTTTGCAAATCCGTGGTGTGAAACTACGTGCGTGTGTGTTTATTGTTATGCGCGCGCGACGACGCGAGCGTGCCCACTTCGTTTCTTGTGCTGCAACGCATTATTGCAAACGTATGACCTTCGATCAGCGAGCGTGCACGCATAGTAGATTGTTGCAGAGGGTGACAGGGGGGTCGGTGCCGGTCGGGCTGGTATGAGCTCATATTTCGGATGGGCGATGGGGCACAATCATATGCAAGTTGCAATGGGAAAAAGGGGTACCGATAATCCCGCGGGGGGTGAGTCTATTGTTTTCTGAGAAATAAGAATCGACCTTGTTCATCCTAGGAGGTGCAATTAAGTTTGCCCGCGCCCGCGCGTGTGACCACCTCCGCTGCTCCTACAAATTCTAGACGCTTCGCGCAACCCCGCCAGCCCATCCAGAAACGATGTCCAGAGGAGTTGCCTCGATCAGGGAAGTGGGCAGCACACAGAGAAAGGGTCCCCCAGTGAAGGTCTCGTGGAGCGTTTTGGGTGCCTCTTGGCGGTCCCTGGGGCCTCTTGGAGCGTCTTGGGGGCATCGTGGAGCTTCTCGGGCCGCTTGGAGGTCACTTGGGAGCCTCTCGGATGCCTCTTAGGCGCCTCTTGGGCGCATCTTGGGGCCGTCTTGAGGGGCCCTTGAGAGCCTTGGGGTCGTTCTTGGGGATCGCGTCTTGGGCCCCTCTTGGGGCGCTCTTGGAGCGCTCTTGGGCGCCCTCGGGCCCGTCTTGTTGCTCTCTTGGGCCTCTCTTGGGGCCCACATGGGCCCTCCTGGAGCCATCTTGAGGCCTCGGAAGGCCACCGAAAGCAAAACAATCGAGAAAGCCACATTCATTGATGTGCCTTAGGTTTTTGAAGGATTCTTGCCTCTTGGCGGCTTCCTGGGGAGGTTCCGTGGCCACTTGAAGCCGTCTTGGAGCGGCCTTGGGGCTTCTAGGGGCATCTTGGGAGCCTTCTGGAACCAGCTTAGGCTAGCTTGAGCCATATTGGAGGTCATCTTGGGCTCTCTGAGGCCCTCTTGGAACCATCTTGGGCCACCTTAGACGCCCCAACGCCTCGCGCCCCCCCCCCCTCTTCAGGCCAAGGGGAGGGGGTATGGTAAGACCCTTCCCGAAGGGGAAGAAGGGGGTTGGAAGATAAAGCTCGCCCGACCACCTGGGCCCAGAGGGCTGGTGGGACTTCCCACCCACCCGCCCGCAACTCATTCGCAACTGTCAGCATGGCTGCAACCACGATAATTTTGACGATGCTGATGGCCATGATGACGGTGGGGACGATATTCGCGATGCCGATGGCCATGGTGATGAAGTTGATAGTGATGATATTGGCAGTGGCAATGATGACTCTGGTGATGACGGTGAGGAAGTAATCGTGCAGAGCTTTGACGAGGACGGTATCGACGATGACGAGGATGAGGACGGTGGTGATGGTGACGACGACGATAATGCTGGTTATGGTAAAGATGACAATGCTGATGCTGGTGATGGTGAGAATGACGGAGCTGGTGAGGATGGTGGGAACATGCGCGCGCAGAAATTATGATTGCATCTGTCTCTGCCACCCTGTTGTGCTGGGTCCTCGTCTTGAATCAGAAGGTTCCCGCGTAGATCCTCGCATCTCCCCTCCTCTCTTCCTCCCTCCTCCTCTTGTTGCTTCTGCCTCCGCACGTCTCTACTTCGGCACATACACACACCTCACACGCTTCGTGTCCCCACAGGGGACCCACATGAGGCCCACATGACAGGATTCGCCTGCCTGGCCAAGCCCATTCTGGCACATTCTTCACACTCTTCGTGGCCCCATAGAAGAATGACAGGCGGCCCACGTGGCACTTTTCGTATGCTTGACCAAAGCCACTTTGGCAAACTGATCACATGATGCGTGGCCCCGTAGAAGCTCTACATAATGACCACAAGGCAGGGGTCGCATGCCTTACCACGGCCATCTTGGCACATCTCCCACACGTTGCGTGGCACCATGGAGGATCCACACCATACTCACATGGCATGGCTTGTATCGTTGGCCGTGCCAAGCTTGGCAAACCCTCCCCACACGACCCGTGGTCCCTGAGAAGCTCTACACAAGGCCCACATGGCAAGATTCAATGCTTGGCCACTCCCAGTCTGGCACACCCATCAAACGCTCCGTGGCCCCGTAGGAGCTCCGCGGACGGCCCACATGGCTGGATTTGTAAAATGGCATACCCTGCACACGTTTCGTAGCCACGTAGGAAATCCTCAGTGGGTGCGTCCGTACGCAGCGCCGCCGCCCATTTCGCTCGCCCCTGCCACGTTTTCCAGGCTCCATCAGGAGCTCCACCCAAGGCCTCAGTGGGGCCGTAAACATACGGCCCCCGCCCATGTCGCTCGCCTGCCTCGTTTTCCAGGCCCAGTAGGCAGCTCCACCGAATGCACATATGGGTGAGTGCTTGCACCCATTTCAGCACATACCGCCCAGTCATTTTGCCAGTGGCATGTCCAGGAATTTGGGGTATATTCCAGAGGATGAGGTACTGTGTTGTGTTGTGGTCCTTGTTTCATGTCTTGTCATGCCCGTTTATATGAATGATCGTTCGGATCATGGGGAAATGCACAACGGTTCAATCTATCCATCCGTTATCCTCTCGCTCTTATGTTCTCCTCCGTCTCTCTCCTCTTCCCCCCTCGCGGCTGGTGCATTTTGTCTTCTGGCATCAGTTTGAATCCTCATGTGCAGCATCGGCATTCACCCAGCAAATGAGGTTGCGGATTTGCGTCGCGACCTCGCTCGTGATGCGAACGGCACGTGCGTTTGCTAACACCATGTTGATATACGGCAGTTTCGCGTCGTGTCGACCCGCGGCGACCCCGCCGCGGACGTTCAAGCTTGAACGCCGCCAGTGGCCCAGAATCGGCCCTCATGGAACGAGCGGGCGATCTAAAGGCCGCTGGTCGTTCAAGGTTGAACGGTCCACGCAGTGGCAGAAGCCAGCGCAGGGGTTGTCACGACACGAACTTGCCGTAATTACTCCCGCGGGAAGAAGGAACAGGGAGCTCCGCCGAAGGCCTCAGTGCGTCCACACGGCCTGCAGTGCGTCCACACGGCTCGCCCCTGCCACGTCTTTCAGGCCGCATAAAGGCGGCGCCACCAGAGGCCCCAGCGGGTGCGTCCACATGCGGCCCCCGCCCATGTCGCTCGCCCTTGCCACATTTTTCAGGCCCCACAACGAGCTCCATTGGCGTTGGCGGTGACGGCATGGCGGCCTCCCGCCCACCTCGCCCGCTCCTTCCACGTCTTCAAGCCACCAGTGGTAGCTCCAACTACCGCCCTCAGAAAGAGCTCCACCTCTGACCCGGGTGGCACCCCTGACGAGGACAGCGACCCCACAGGCATCTCCGCCTACAGCCCCAATGGCAGGGTCAGCATGGTGCCCACCCCCCCGGGCGTGTGTCTCCCGAGGTCTGGAGGGGTGGACGGGATGCCATCCAGGCGGCGCGTCGGCGAGCTGCTCGGCGAGGGGGGGCGGGGAGGGAAGGCCGAGGCGCGGCAGGCGGGACGCTGCCGGGTCGAGCTCGGCTGCGGACTGCTCGCGTCCATGGTCGAGGTCTGCGGCGGCGGGTGGAGGCGGACTGGCCTCGGACACCGCCAGGACCCGGGGTAACCGGAGCTGGTCAGTGATCGGGCCCCGAAGCGCAAGAAGTGCGCGGGACGCACGAGCCCAGGTCTGCCGCACGTAGCTGGCGTTTCTTCGAGTGGCGACAGTTCCGGTCTGTGGGACGGGGTTGGCGGCGGGGGGGCGCCCCCGAGCACACTTCACTGAGCACGGCCTCAGCTGGCCTGGGGGTCCTCCGCGGCGGCTGGCTTCTTGGCGGCGACGGCGGCGGCGCTGCTGGTCCCCGGCTCCGCCCGAGAGCGCGGCACGGCGGTCCTCGGGCGCCGCTGCTGCTGCGCGCAAGGGTGGGCGCGGACGCCGGCAGCGGCAGGGGCGGCGGTCGTCCGGCCGTGGGCCCGCCTGGCGGGGGCAGCGGAGTGGCTAAGCACGCGTGGTTTCTGTTTTGAGGTCGGCGAGTGCGCAGCCTGTTGTCAAACAGCAGAGTTGTTGGGCACCCGCTGGCTGTTGCGTGTGTGTACGTATGTATGTATGCATGCATGCATGTATTCAATGATGCATGTATGCATGTCTGTGTATGTGTGCATGTACGCAAGCATGCATGCATACGTGCATGCATGCCTGCATGCACGCACGTACGTATGTATGTAGGTATATCGGTATGTCTGTGTGTATGTATGTGTGTATGTATGCATGCACGCATGAATGGATGAATACATACCTGCATGCATGTATGTGCATGTGCATGTGTATGTGTATGTGTTCTGTGTATGTGTATGCGTATGGGTAGTGGTATGGGTATGGGTATGGGAATGAATGTGTGTATACATGTAGGTATGTATTTATATATGCATGCATGCATGCATGTGTGCATGAATGCATGGATGTATGTTTGGTGTATATATATGCATATATGCATGTATGCATATGTTCATATATACATGTATGTACATGGATGCATGTATGGATGTACGTGTGTGTATAGATTCATGTATGTATGCGTGTATGTAGGGATATGTGTATGTATGCATGCATGTATGCACATACGTACGTATGTATGTGTGTATGTCTGTAGACAAGTGTGTATGCAGGCACGCATCTATGCATGTATGCATGTATGCAAGCATCTATGTATGTACGTACGCATGCACGTATGTACGCACGTATGGATGCATGCGTGTCTACGTGTATGCATGTGTGTCTATGGATTCATGCAAGCATGCATGTGTGTGTGTTTGTATGTTTGTACGTACGTGCGTATGTATGTATGGTTGTATGTATGCATGCATGTATGTATGTATGTATATATGCACGTATGTATAAGTGTATGCGTGTGTATGTGTATGCATGTATATACGTATGTATGTATATATATATATGCGCGGTATGTCTGTCATGCATGCATGCGTGTATGCATGCATGTAAGCAGGTATGCATGTATGCATGCATGTATGGATGGATGGATTAGTGGATGGATGAATGTATGTACGTATGTATGTGTGTATGTACGTTTGTATGTATTTATGGTTGGATGGATGGATGGGCGGATGGATGCATGTGTACATGTATGTGCTTGTGTATGCGCGTCGCGGCGTGCATGTTACCCTCATAGTTGTTGTGGCAAGGGGTTGTTACAACACGCACGTCTTCGATCAACACGTGTGCACCGTATTGTTCTGGGCATGGGATGGGAGGCTCCATACCAGGGTAGGCTGGGATGGTACTGTGTTCTGGGATGAGCGATCGCGCAGGATAGATATGACAATGCAGCATGTGGAGGGGAACCGCCAACCCTGGCCTCGGGGCGAGGGGCGAGTCCAAGTCTTGTCAAGGCTAAGGAATCCATCCCCGTGGCGCGCGCGGGCGCACGGGCGCCACCAGGCGAATGCCCAGAAAGTCAGCCAGCGCACGCGGCGCCCGCGCGGGGCCCACGGGCGCCTGCCGGGCGAGAGCCCAGGAAAGCCCAGCCAGCGCGCGGGGCGATCATAGGCGCCCCTACGAGGCCACAACGCGAGGGGCCGCACGGGGCGCCCCCGAGGCGTCCACCGGAGCACCCGGCCACCGCACGGGGGCCCCCTTCGAGGCGTCAGCGACCGCCCACCCTGAAGAGCAATCGGGGCATTGAAAGAAATACCAACAGCCACTTGCTTTGGGACGCCATCCCCATTGACCATGTCGGTATCGTTTAACCGATCCCCATCCCCATCCCCTTCGAACCCCCAGTTGGGGATACACCCGTCGAAACCCGAAGGGAACGACCTATATCCCCATCTAGGGGGATAAGTCGGCCAGTGGGGCCCAGGCCACGCCGCTGGGGATGGGGATCGGATCAACGATATTCATCATGTGCGCAGTCACACGTCACAGTTCCCCGCGGAACCGTGGACTTCGCAGGCCCACGTGCAGGACCATCGCACGGTGGGTACCAGATCTGTCGACCTTGCCTCGCGATCAGTCATGGGATGCTCTATGACCCGCTGAGAGCTGTTGTCGTCACACCTTCTAGGGGGATGCCGTCCCACCTCCACGCATTGAGTTTAGGGGGTTGCGGAGAGGAGGAGAAAGCCCTCTCACACTCCAGCGAACTCCTTTTCGCTTCCGCGTTTCCCTGCAGATCTAACCTACTCAAGCTACGCGGCGGGCTGCATCCAGGCACGTCTGCCCGCGCCGCGCTTCTTTTTATGCAGCTGGTGGGCCTATGGACAAATTCGTAGCAAGCCCGGCAAGCCCTGGTGACGATAAAGATAACAATAACGATCATAACGATAAAGCTCACAAGGATAACGATCACTACGATCACATCGACAACGATGACAATGATCATTGGTATTCCTGTTATTGTTGTTATCGTTGTTGTTAATCGCTGTTATCGCTGTCAAAGGGCATTCAGGGCAAACCAGTTATTCCCCCTCTTCTTCCTCCTCGACCTCGTGTTGCCTCCCCTCGCCCAAATCATGCCGCCAGAGCGTGCAGGTCTGGGACGCCGTGAAGGCGGACAATCGCTGGAGCACGACAGACTGGACGGTGAAAGTGGATCCGGACGCGGTGCTCATCCCCTTCAGGCCTCCAAGGGGGGTGTGTCAGGCGATGGTTTTTGCTGTGCTGGTCTGTGCTTCCTTTTTTTCCGACGTGGGCTTCCGGAGGACCTCTGTCTGGTTCCGCCGCAAGGCCATCCACAAAGACCCATAGCCCATAGCGGAAAGAGCACGGGCCTCGGGAGTAGAATCGATCGTTCTGGGGGTGCACGCCGTGAGCAAGAATGCGACGTCGCAGATTTGGGGGGAGGGGGGGACCAGATAATATGATATGAATCATTGTACGGTAGGTTCGCGTCGTGTTGACTCGGCGACGACCGCACCACTGGCGTTCAAGGCTGCCGCCACCGGCGGCCATCCGTCCAACGTTGGCTTCTCGGGGATTTCGGCGAGCCGCGATCATTCGAGGCTGAACGGTCCACGCGGTGTCAGAGGCCAGCGCCCACGTTGTCACGACACGAACTTGCCGCAGTTCTGCGCCCGTCTCTGGAAGTCGCCGACGACGATCGAGGATCGAGGATCGAGACAGGGAGGGAGAGGAGGGAGGTGGAGGAGGAGGAAGAGGAGGAGGCGCAGGACGACGACGACGACGACGACGACGACGACGAGGACGGCGAGGACGACAAGGATCGAGGATCGAGGATTGAGGGGGGGGGGTACTGGACTGAACTGAAGCCTTGCGCCGACGGGAGCGTGGGTGGTAAAAGTGCGAACTTCAGGAATTCCCAGCCACTGCGCCTGCTGAACAGGGCGCAACTGTGAGAGAACTGGTTGGGGGGGGGGGGGGGAAGTGTGAGAACGATGCCTGCGCCGCCGGGTCACCCTGCAGGGAGGCCGGGACGGCGAGGAGCCTGCGGCCCTGCCCCAGTCTCACCATCCTCGTGGGGCACGGGTGGACAGCCACACGCCCCACGCCCGAAGCTCGGTCCCCTGGGGGCCCCGCAGGCGCACGCCCCCCCCGCAGGACTACGTTTCTAGGGGGACACGGCCCCCCCCCCCCACCCCCGAGAGCACCCGGCGCGCAGCCAGCGCCCGCAGGGGCAAAACGTGAGGGGTCCCCCGCCCCCCCCCCCCCTCTGAGCCGGTCTTCTCCTGACGGCGTTCCCCCTCGAGGCGTGCAGCGAGTACCGTCCTCCCCTCCCGATCCCCTCTTCCTGGCCTCCCCTGGGCCCTCATATGGGAGGCGGGGGTGTATATATATATATATATATATATATATACACATACGTGTGTATATATATATATATATATAGAGAGAGAGAGAGAGAAAGAGTCATAGGTATACACGTATATATCTACACATACAAGATTGACCTAAGGGGAGGAGTGGGGACGCGAGGAAAAGGAGGGAGAGGAGATGACGAGATGGGGTGGGGGGCGAGAGAGCGGGGAAGGGGCCCGAAGGGAGCAGGAATGTTCTGCTCTCGGGGGCGTGAACTCAGAAGTGGCCGGCCCAACCTCACCATGTCATGCACTTTATTCGCAAAGCATAGAAATACGCATTTGTTCATCCACCTACTGATTCAGATCCGTTTCCTTTCGAGCTATTTATGACTTTGCTTTTAGCTACGTAGACCTTGAACGCACGCGCGCGAGGAACACGCACGACTGGTGTAGCTTGATTTATGTGTGCAAGCTGTTGCTGGGCATTCCCTTTATTTGACGCTGCCCTTGCCGTTGCCGTTGCGGCAAGAAAGCAGTCATATGACGCGCTGGAAGTTTTACATGTACCCCCTTTGTTCTTGCAGCAGGTTGGAATGGTAGCGTCTTTGCATCTTCATCCAACTGGGGAGTGATTGATATTGATATTTGCCAGGCTCCGCCAGCACTTGAAGGACCATACAGGTGAGAAGGCCTACATCGTGAACTGCAACAAGCCGTTGCTGCCCGAAGGCTCGCGCAGCTACAGCGCGTACCGAATACGTGAGGTCCATATTCTCTAGACAACAAAGGTAGTAAGAAGTCATTGGAATGAAGGTGCACGCGCTAATGCACCGGCCGTTGTGGTGCCACGTGAGCTCTTGCGCAATTTGTGGCGCGTAGCCTATTGCACAACCTATGGAATGTAGACAGGTGGAGGCAGTCGCGACTTGATGCCCCGTGGGAACAGGCGCAACCTACTGCGCGCAACCCATGGCGCCCGCGTGGGGTCCGCTTCATATTGCACCATGTAGTTCATACCGTGCATTTTTGTACCACGCAGCGTGCACCAGATAGATTGCACCACAATTTGCACCACATAACTTCACCACATAGCTTGCACCTCTTAGATTGTCTTACCTGTTGTGCGCCACCTAGATCGCACCGCGTATCTTGGAACTCATACGTTGCACCACGTAAGTTGCGCCACAGAGAGTGCACCCCATATATTGCGCATCCAGAGCGCACTGATGCGCTGTTTGGGCGTCACGTTGGCAATACTAGTGTTTTGATAAGGTTGACAGGGATTTGGTGGTTCGCAGACCGAGCAGCTATGTTTACCATATCTGTCACCCGTGTTGGCGATGTGAATCATCGTGCCTCGTCGCCAATCGTGTGGAGGCACTGCTTTCAAAAGTATAGCTCGGTAGTTCCATGGGCCACCGTATGTCTCCAATCAGTGTCCCCATCCCCCTTGCAACATCGCGCTGCCCGTGATATGAAAACACGATGTGGAGTGTGGAGCTCGTTTCGCGTGGCCGTGAGTTCTGGCTTGATTTGCAAGTCCGAGGCGAGGCCTTCGCTGGCGCAGGCCCGAGAGGGCAGACGGGGCGCGGAGATGCTCGCACAGGCCACCTCGTGCCGTAGGGCTCCCGTTTCCCTCCCAGGGGCGTCGCCTGCTTCGTGGACGGGGGCGCCCACTGTGGCCTGTGCCGCCTCGCTTGCAGTCACAAGTCGAGGCCAGGACGGACGGGGGGCACACAGAAGTATGCAGGTGCCTTGTACAGGCGGCAGGCCACTGGGGATGGGGGGAAGGCCGAGAGGAGGCGGGCCTTCGCAGAAGGCGGCGGGGCTTCCTTCTCAGAGGCCCTCTCTGCTTTCCGAGAAGCCGTCTGTGGCTTCGGGGAAGGTCTGGACGTCCTTTTAGAGGGTGGGACGGTTCTGAGAAGCATCGACGCCTGCTGAGGAAGCCGGCCCCCTCTGCGTTCCTGCCCGGGCGCGCGGCCGATTTTCCCGTGGCTCGCAGGAGAAGGGGGCAGGGGAGGAGCTGTGGCAGTGCTGGGCGATTTGGAGAGAGGTTCTCCTGAGCCGGAGATTGTGTGGGCATTATGCCCCCGCTCCGGTGGGTGGACTACGAGTGTCCACACGTGTCTCGCCGAGACCTGGAGTCATTCGAGTACGTCGGAGCAACGTGTATGCCCCCCTTCCCCTAAATTCAAGGTTGACGGGTTGTGGCGGTAGGCCAAATGCCAGGGACAAAGTGTGGACACTTCAACTTTGGGTTTAGGGGGGAGGGGTGCGAATCAAGGGCATTTCGCAGTTGTGGTTGTTATCATGTTGCGTCGCCTTCCCGCCATGGGTGTGGACACTTTTTGTCCGGGCACCGTCCCCCCCGCGAAATCGATACTGGCGGCATCTGGGTGGTCGTCTCTGACCACCCAGATGCCACCAGACACAGGCCCGGACTCCCCATCGCATTGAGACTCACACGACGGAGTTTTCTCGCTGTGTTCGGCGGTTGGGGGGCCTCGCAGGGCCCCAGGACCGCAAGCCATCCATCCAGGACGGGAAACCGGTCACTGTGAAGTGGCCCACATTTCTGGGGACCCCGCATCTTTCGGGGGCGGAAAAGAGGGGGGTGATGACTCGGGGGGGTGGATATCATGGCGGGGGCCATGATATTTCCCCAGATTTCATGGCGCCTCTTCTCATTTCATTACGTCCCTGGCCCCCTCGCTGGGCCGCGCACATGCCGCCGGTCATGATTTGCACCCCCCCCTCTTGGACCCCCCCTCTTGGCCTCTCCCGAATCTTCAAAGTCCAGACGTCGGAGACTCGGGGGCATCGATTGGCATGCCAGCTCTCTGCGGCTTGAGGCGCCGCCGCCGCAGCGTCTGTGCGTCCTCGGCGGGCGCCGAGGACCCATGATGTTCGGGGCGCTGGAGGCGTTTAGCCAGTCTGCCCTGGGCGAGTATTTCGCCAGGGAGCAGGAGTGCATCGGCGGCATGTACTGGAAGGATCGGGAGCCCGGCACGGGTTGCGACGGGGCCCATTGAGCGGAGAGATGGGGGGGGGTCTCTCCCGCAGGTTCCTCCGACGAGGGCGCAGGCGCCCTCGTCTGTTTGGGTAACCATCCACGTCGTAGCGCCCTCCCCCTCCACCCCTCGCGCGGCCGCCCTCGTCTTCGCCTCGCTCTCTGGCACACCGGACGAACTGCCGATCGGTTGCCCCGATTAGCCCCACGTTGGTGCGGATTGCCTCCGCCTCGCCGCCGACGGAAAAATTTAGGAAATCATTTTTCGAATACACCTTTCACTGCAAGCCATCAGCCATCGGCACCACGGCCGTGCTAGACAGTTGAAGTGGATGTAGCCGCCTGAGCGCTACCCGGAGCCGAGAAGTGCCCTCTCGGAGGGTCCCGAGAGGGCCCCAATAGGCTCGAAAGAGCGGCCCATCAGCGGGAACGCGAGAGCTCTTGAGCGTAGCCGCGGTCCAGCCATCGGACAATTCTTGGAGCTAGTTCGGAGCCCCCATCAGCGCTACACGGAGCTTAAAAGTGGCGTCTCGGAGGCCCCCGAGAGAGCGCCAAGAGGTTTCCCGGGGTTGAGTGTTTCCTACACTGTAGATCTTCGCGCCAGGGCCATAAGAGGTCCAATTTGTGGGGGCATCGCAGACGATGAGATCTTGGGAGGGGGCCCTCCAAGCCCTCGCAGTGTGTGCCGCTTGCAGGACGCGTGCCTCTGTGCATATGGAGGAGCGGTGCTCCCAAGAGCAACGGCTTTTCTGGGGGCTCCCCTGGGGTTTGTGTTCGCTCAACATGGCCTCAAGATTGCCACAGGCCCCAGATGCACGAAGATTGCCTCCGAGGTAGCGCAAGATGATGCAACTCGGCCCCACAGGCTCGGAAACCTGTCTTCCCACGCCACACCGAGGCCCCGAGAGCGACCGCAAGACCGAAAGACCATCCGTATAGCACTCTTGGCTCTCGAGGCCCCCTGTCTGCGCGATGCCGATGGAGCCGTGCCGCGGGCCCGGGCTCGCGCTCGGTCTCCTCGGCCTGCTCGGCGCGGCGGCCACCGCCCCCCAGGGCGACTGCGCCTCGGAGGGCGACGAGGCCGGCCTCGTGCAGCTGAGGCCCGCGGCGCGGTCCGCGTGCGTGCCCTGCGGAGAGACGGCGTGGCTGCGGGCGGGCGAGGAGCGGCGGTGCTGCTCGCAGGCGTGCCACATGGGAGCGTACGGTTCGGGCGCCGGCGGCACCGCCCTGGACTGCAGCGGCTCCCCGAGGGTCTCGCTGCTCCAGGCCCGCAGGGACAACCAGACGGCCCAGTGCTGCGACCGCAGCGGCTGCAGGGAGTTCACCCCGAGCACGCAGAACTGCTGCATGTTCTCGGTCACGTCGACGATCTGTGGGAAGGGGCTGCGCTGCTGCGGCGCCGGGTATAACGAGGCCATGTGCTACGATCCCGTCTATCAGAGCTGCTGCAGAGATCCTGCCGACCCCACCTCGGTCGCCTTGCGCCCGCCGTCCCTGGCCTCGTCGACGTGGGGCTGCAACGAGGGTTTCTTGCCCACGAACGGGGAGTACCCCGATTTCGACAAGCTCGACACGAATGGCGACGGCAAGCTTGATGAGGCGGAATTCGGGGCGGCGCTAAAAGAGGCACCCGACCACGTGTGGGCCCCGCCGACCCCTTGAGTGCGGTTCTGATGTGGCGTGGATTCAGCTGTCGTCGTAGCGTCATCGGGCTTCGTGGCCCTTGTCAAGCTAGCCAGCTAGTCTGCGGAAGGAGATTCTTGCATCGCCATTCCAGCTTGTCATACAGATCGACCCCATCGGCGTATGGATCTGCAAGTTGAGTTTTCATGACTTTCAGGAGCATTGGAAATTGGAGTGCGGAACAAAAAAACGAAAGACAAACGAAACCTTCCGCACCCATCCCCGTCCGCCTCACCGGACATGTGGTCTAAACGCGCCCCCCTATAAAATTCTAACCGGGCTCGCGCCGGGGGGGGGGACCCGGGGTGATCCACTCTCAAAATTGCAATGTTCTTAAGGAGAGTAGGTGGAGCCTGGCTTGGGCGATTCTGCTGGGGACGTCCTCAAAATCTGCCTGGTTTGGGCCCTGGTTTGGCCTGCTTTCGCTTGGTTGGGCGGCGCAAACCGCCTGAGACTTCCTCCGAATTTTCTTGGTTTGGCCTCTGGTTTGAACTGGTTTTGGCTTGGTTTGCCTGAGTCGGCGCCGCGGCCGTCGTTGATTGGAATGGGGCGCAGGCCATTTGCAGGGGATGTCCCCCGCGATTCTTTTGTTTGGGACCTGTTTGGGGCCAGATTCCACGTGTATTTCCAAGGACGTCTCAAGCGAAACGCTCGTTTTCCAATTGTTCGGAGCCCACTTCCCTTGTTTGGAACCATTTGGAACCGTCAAGAAAGCCATTTTGGCGAGGACGCCCCACGCGGTTTGGCATTTTGGAACCGCCATCCCACTGTGCGGAACCAGGTTCCAATCGTATTTTGAAGGAAGTCCCAAGCGAAATGCGTCTTCGAAGTATTTGGAACCATATTCTATTGTTTCGAACCGAGTTCGAACCGTCAAGACAGCAATTGTTGTGAGGATGTTCCACGCGATATGCCGTTTTCGAACCGCCATTCTTTGTTTCGAACCAGGTCAGACGCCGTATTTTGCGGGAAATCCCACGCGAAACGCTCATATGTTGCTTTTGTGTCGAACCGGATTCTATTGTTTCGAACCGAGTTCGAACCGTCAATTCAGCCATTTTTGTGAGGATGTCCCACGCGGTTTGCCGTTTCCGAACCGCCATCCTGTTTGGCGTAATATAGCTTTGAAAAAAGGTACCAAATCCCAGGCTGTCCTCCGCCCCGGAAGCAAGGCACCTGCCCCGTAAGATTGTACCAGGCTCCACGTCCCTCACAGGGCGACTAGCGACTTGTGCTCGCATTGCGGACGCAGGATGCACTTTTGCCGATCCGTCAAAATGGGGCAATCTTTAATCACTGCGCAGTAACCGGGGTAGTGGGTGTGGACATCCGAAGCGCAGTGTGTTCGGCCACTGTGGCACATAGTGCAACCATCGCTCACACAAAGCCTCCTGCTATGCGGCATTGGACCTTGTGGCGGCGTTGGGAGAAAAACTTCCCCAGCCTGTAGACGGTTTGAAATGCATTTCCAGAAGCCCGTAGACGGCCTCAAACTGCCCCTTCTGGGGCGCCAAGAGGGCCCAGGATGAAGATCCACTCTGTAGACCTTCACGCCGTGGCCCCAAGAGGCCTAAAGTTTGGAACCTCGGGGGCGAGACGATCCTGGGGGGGGAGCAAAGAATTTGATTCACTGGGGGAGCCACACTGGAGCGCAAAGGGGGCCCAGGATGAAGATCCACACTGTTGATCTTCAAGCTGCAGCCCCAAGAGGGCTCTCAGCTCAGTCCGAGGCCGGCACTTCCAGGAGGATGAGCTCCTGGGGGGGGGGGGGAGGGAGGCTCACTGGGCCGCCAGGGGAGCACGCGGGGGCCCCAAGAGTTTCGTATCCGTGGGGCCCAGAGGGAACAACTCGTTGTTTGGGTGGGGGAGGCAACCCGTTGGGGCCCCCACTAGGGGGCGCCGAGGGCGCTCGGGAGGAAGCTCTGCACTGTAGATTGCCACGCTGGGGCCCCAAGAAAGCTTCTACTTGGGGACCCGATACAAACAAATCCCCACATTTGACAAACAACATCCTGTGGGGACCTCGGGGAAGAAGAGATCCCTGGGTGGAGTGGCCAAGGGGCCCACTTTGGACACCGCCGGCGCGCCAAGAGAGCACAGGTCGACGATCTACGCCGTCGATCTCCAGGCTGGGGCGGGTCCACATGCGGAGATTTCGGAGAGAACGAAACCCTGGGCAGGCCCAAGATGGCTCAGTGAGGACCCCGATGGCGCGCCAAAGGAGCCCAGGACGAAGACCTGCACTGCGCATCTTCACAATGGGGGCCACGAGAATCCACATTTTTAGGGGCAGCGATAGGGAGGGGGGCAGGCATAGGGGGGATGCATCGACACGCAAGTGCCCATTGACCGCCGATAGGGGCCCGATAGCTCCAACCTGCCCAGGAAGGTGCGGATTCACTAGCAGGGGCCGATCGCCGATCTATCGGCGATGTATCGCCGATTCCAGGTCGATGCAACCCCCCCTATGCCAGTCCCCCCCGATCGTTGCCCCTCACATTTTGGGAACTCGAGGAAGAGACCCTGGGAGCGTGGGCAAGGTAACCCATTGGGGTCCTGACTCGGGAGTTGAGGAGGCCCAACACGAAGACCCACACTCTGGTGCCCCAAAAGGGGCCACACTTTGGGGGAGGGGGACGAGAAAACCGTGAGGGGCGAGTCCTGTCAGAATCAACCGGGTACCCCATTGGGGCGCCAAGGGAGCCCAGGATGAAACTCTACATTGTAGATCTTCACGCTGGCGCCCCAAGAGGACCCACTGTTTGATAGAAGATCCGCGGGAAGGCACCATGGGCCGCCAGGGAGCGCTCTAGGGCCCGAAGACGCTCGCATTTTCGGACCCGGGGGGGTGAAACACTGGGGGGGGAGGGGCAGGTAACCATTGGGCCCCCACTGGAGCGCCAAGAGCGCCCCGTATGAAATTCTACACTGTAGATCTCCACGCCGGCGCCGCGAGAAAGCGCACATCTCGAGATCTGGGGGAGAGAGATGTCCCGGGGGGGGGGGGCGGAGGGGACCCAGGACCCACTAGGAGCGCCACTGGGGCGCCATAAGGGAGCCCGGGTCGAAGATCTGCACTGTAGATCTTCAAGCTGGGGAGGGTCCGCATTTTGGAAGGGCCCCATCAGCGCTAAGTGCCCGGGGGCCGAAAAGAAGTGAGGGTCACGAGGGGGCCCCAAGAGAGGCCCCCAAGAGGGGCCCCAAAAGCGGTCATGCGGGAGCTCTTGCGCGTGACCCCTGTTCGGTCCTTTTTGGTCTCGAAGCTATAGGTCGGAGCCCCTAAGCGCCACCCGGGAACAACAAGTGCCGTCCCGAAGGGTCCCGAGAGAGCCCCAAGAGGCTCTCAACTCTCAAGAGGAGCCCCAAGAGCGGCCACACGAGAGCTCTGGCGCGTGACCGCTCGAGGGCCTCCCCTGAAGACGCCTTGGACTCGGAGGGTTCTGACAGGGCTCCAACAGGGCGTCCGTGTTGCCCCCTGTCGCTTCCGTGGGTCGCCCCCTCTCGCTTTCCGTGGTTGAGTGGCTGGCTTTCCCTGGGTCGTCCTTCGGGAATCCGAGGGTTGTGCCTGCCCGATCCTTGGGTCACAGCTTATCCTTTTTATGGTTGTGACCCGCAGTGCTACTCACCCACCGAATGTTGACGACGGGAAGGAGGAAGGAGGAGGATTTCGGAGGGGGAGGGAGATCATCAGGCGAATCGTCGTCAGAGTCGTTCCCTTTCCAGAGTCTTATCCAGGCTGGCAAGGCGGGGATTTGAGCGACGGGCTCCTGATCACCGGACGGGAGGGGTGAGAGAGAAGAGAGGACGGAGGAGGGAGGATGAGGGATTTTGGAAAGGAGCGAGGAGGAGGAGGAGGAGGAGGAGGAGGAGGAGGAGGAGGAGGAGGAGGAGGAGGAGCGCTCGTTCTCTGTCATTCTCCGCGGCGCCCGCCAGGTGTTTTTTGACCCGAGTGTTTTTTTTTCCGCCACCACTAACGCCACAGCTTCACGCTCAGATCGGTCTAACGTAAAAAGGAAGAGGAGGACAAATTATGTCGATCGGCCTCGGCAATGCATCAGTCTGCACGCCGTCTTTACGAAGGCTTTCAGACTGACCTACCCTTACAGTCAACCCGCATAGTAAGGACGGGCACCCTTCCCATGGGTACCCTTGCATCCTTGTCCCTTCGGCCCATCCTTGGCCGCTTTCGCTGGCCGCGCCCCGCTCGCAAGGTGTCGACATGGCCTTCCAAGGCCCTTGCGTCCTTATCGCGCATCCTCCTGATACGGGTTGACTGTATGAGGGAGTGTCGTTGGGCTCCGGCGGTAATCCGGGCTATTGGGTCCCAGCCACACACACACACACACACACCCTGCCAGGTGACAGTTTCCGGGGCTGGGGGCGGGGCACGCCAGGCAGGCCTGCGCCGCTGCGCGACGCAAGCGTCACAGGCGCGGTGGTGCTCACAGGCACACGGTGGTGCACTGCCCCTCCCCAGACCTCCGCCGTCAAGACGTTGTCGATGCGTGCTGCCCAGGCCTCTCGGATCTCTCCAGGGCCAGGTGTCTCATCCCACATCGTTCTCTGAGGGCCCAGGTGCCCAGACGCGGCTTCGGGAGGCCCGAGCGATTGATGGAGCATCGCACGCGTCAAGGGAAACTCATACTAAGTTAGGGGGTGAGGTCCTCCCTCGCCCCTCGCCCTCCTCGTCATCCCCCCGTCCCCCTCCCCAGCCTCCGTGGGCATGTTGTAACCCGTTGTGAGGGGCGGGGCGCTCTGGGGCTGGGGTGCCGTGGCAGTGTGTGAAAGTGCAGAAGAGGGACGTGCAGGTGGAGGACGAGGGATATGGATATGGAGGAGGAAGAGAAAGAGGGGAATGCGGAGGAGGAGGAGAGGGAGGGGGTGGAGAAGCCCCCATTCTCGTGCCAGGACTGTGTGGCAAGAGGCGCGGGGGGAAGAGCTGTCAAGCTGGGCAAAGCTTGTCGCCCTGATAGAGTAGGCGGCTGGGGCAAGATGGTGCTTCAGGCCCTTGCCGCTGGAAGGCTTTCTCCTGGTTCCGAGGCCTGGTCCGAGCCAGGCGTCTAGGTTTCGGTTTCGGCGTGCCCGTTTGAGGGATCTTTCGCTGGGGTTCTGGACGTGGACGAGGAGCCCCCTTCTCGTCGAGCCTCTTCTTGTTGATCCCTCGGGGGAATCCCCCCGTGCGGGACGCGTCTCTTACAGAAATGCGCCCTCACCACAAGGAGCGCGTACGCTGGGATTCAGACCTTGGGCTCTCACCGCACCGCACGGCGAACCGGTCAGTGAGCGGTAGCTTTCGTCTCATCATCCTCCTCATCCACCTCGTTCTCTTCCTCGCCATCCTCATCGACAGCAACATCAGCGCCAGCATCAGCATCATCATCATCATCGTCATCATCATCTCATCATCATCATCATCATCATCATCATCATCATCATCATCATCATCATCATCATCATCATCATTATCATCATCATCATCATCATCATCATCATCATCATCATCATCATCAGCATCAGCATCAGCATCAGCATCAGCATCAGCAGCACCATCATCATCATCATCATCATCATCATCATCATCAGCATCACCATCGGCATCATCATCATCATCATAACCATCATCAGCATCATCGTGGTTGGTGGGGGGGGTGTTTGGTTGGCGATGCTTCGTTTCCGCCCATTCCTCCGAACGCGCGTCTCCACGTCGCAGCGCGAGATCATATACGGGTGTGGGCTGAAGCTGGTTCAGCACGGCACGGATGCTCAAGTATCTAAGGGCAGCAAGATGCGGAGGAGGAGGAGGGGAAGGAGGAGGGGGAGGAGGGCACGGACAAGCATGGTGAATGGCAACGTGTGGAGACGCACTTTGAATCGTCCGGGTGTTCCCTGGATCAATCATCAAGGGAGCTTGCAAAACGCTGGATCCCATAGAGAGACGTGCGATCTTGGATGTGTCCCGTTCCATGCTCTGGCTTCGTGTGCGGACGCCAGGACTGGGGCGAAGATTGGTACATGGGCCACTGCCTTGACTACCTGGGCGTGCAGTCGGTGGGCGTGGGGAGCTGGCAGATGGAGGCAGTAGGAGAGCCCTCCTGCCAATCGTCCATCGCCTCCCCGCTCCGAATGCGCAGGAGTGCGCAGCCAAGCGTTCCTCGGCCCCCGTTGCAGGCCACATGCCTTGGAAGTCTTAATTCTCGGATCTCTAAACTAAATAGTTGCCTGGCCTTGACGCACTTTCTGGTCGCCGCTATGGGTGCTTATTGACTCCCGTGGGTCGCGTACAGCCCGGTCGCCGCCTGGACTCTCGTGTATACATTGGGTACGCATTGTCTGGTCGCCGTGTTGCGCATTTTCAGTTCGCCGTGTGGCCCCCGATGTATCCCGAGGACTTTCTATGGGTTGGGCATTTCCAGGTGAACGCTTTAGTTCTCACGGATTCCTCTGGGTGGTGCGCCGTCTGGTCGCCGCTTGGGTTGTTACCGATCGTCCTGCATTCGCACGGCCATCTCACAGGCATGGTGCTTGCGTGCAGTTGATACGCTCGCATCATGATTGCCTTCTCCTGCATAGGGCGAGGAGGTGTATTTTGCGAAGGTCAGGTGGTGGCCTCTTCCAATGGCTTGCATGCTTGACGCGACTTCCCCCTTCTCTGACTCTCTCTCTCTCTCTCTCTTTCTCTCTTTCCCTCTCTCTCTCTCTATACAGGTATCTTTGTTTCAGAGGTGGGTGATGGCATGGGCACCTCCTTCACTTACGAAACATATTACCGCGCTACCCATACATTGTCGAAGACGCCTGCGGCCAATCACCGCCGCCCCCAGCCTTTGAATCGCCAATGTGGCCCATGTGTTCCCCCAGCCTTTGTGGAAACCCTTCGGGGAGCACGCGGAGAAGACAGAGGAAGCGGAAGAGAGGGAGGACGAGTACATAAGGAGAAGGAGGATGAGGAGGACCAGTGTAAACCCGAGATCCATGAAGAATCTTGGATTGCACCCTCCCTCCAAATTCCCTCCTCACAGGCGCCTACAGCCTACAAGGACGCATTACATTTACACCGAGGGAAGTGCCCCGCTGGGAGTCAACCGTTTGAAGATCCTGAAGCGTCCCCAAACACCATTCTTGGGACTTCAGCGCCACGAATCAGCACGACTGTTGCGTATTTGCGATCCGGACTCGTGGCAGATCGCCATTCCTGAGATTTCGGCACCGCGAATGAACTTAAGTGCTGCGCTCTAGCAAGTTTAACTCGCCCCAAAACATTGTTGCTGGTTCTTCTCTAACCATGGGAATATCTGAAACTCTTGCAACTGTTGAGGACGAATGTGCGCGGCGCTATGGCAAGGGCCACATATGGAAAATGAGCCACCTTCCATCTGTGAAGCTCTTGCAAATATTTAATACAAGAGCGCGCGGCGCTAAGGCGAGAACCACATGTTGAAAAAGACCTGTCCTCAATCTGTAAAGTTCGCACCAATGTTTAAAGACGATTGTGCGCGGCGCTCAGGCGAGAGCCACATTTTCGAAGCAACCCGCCCTCCATCTGCGAAACTGCTGCCAATTTTCAGCGTCAGGATCATAAACGGAAAAGGAATTGAGGATGAGGAGGAGGAGGAAAAGGAGGCGGAGGAGGCTGAGGAGGAGGAAGAGAAGGACTCTTGGGGCCTTCTGGGAGCTTGTCGTTGGCCTCTCGAAGGCCTACTGGAAGACCTCCAGAGCGCCCCAAGAGATCTCCAAGAGGCCCCCAGGAGCCACCCAGAGGCCCCCAAGATCGCCCGAAGTGGCCCCGGGACCGCCCAAAAGAACCTCAAGACAGTTCAACAGAACACCAAGACACCCCCAAGAGAGCCCCCACAGACCCTCGAGAAGGGAGAGTAGTATTCATATTGTTCAATTGTATGATGTTCTGACCTTTCGAGGCTGGTTGGTATAGAGCATGGTACGGGCATTGTCACGCTTGCACAGGATAGCAGTTCACAATCGGTTTGGCATCACTGTCGTCACGCATGGCCTTTGTACACCTCGGTATTCGGCGTTGTGTGTGTGTGTGTGTTCGATGTTCTTCCTCTTCATTCCCCCTGTCGTCCTCCAGTCGCGTAAGCCCGGTGGGGAGATTCACGACTACGATATCTACAGTGACGGTGTGTGCACTGGCGTGGATTGCAGCAATCCGGTTGCGGCAGCGTTCCATCCAAAGAAGGCGCATGGGTTGGGAGGCGGGGGAAGGGCGTCCATGTCCTTCATCATCTTGCTTCTGCATCTTTTTCCCCGTGTTGGTCATCCTATTCTTGTTCCTCCTCCTGCTCCTCGACTTCTTTTTCACAACCTTCCCGTGCCGGGGTCTCGTTTTGCACAGAGCATTGCTCGCGCGTCTCCGTCCATCCTTCCTCCTGCCTGCTCCCCCTACCTGCCTCCTCCTCCTCCTCCTCCTCCTCCTCCTCCTCCTCCGCCCACCTCATGCATCTCGTGCGCTCCCGCGGGGGCTGCAAACAACGCAACCGTCGCCGCTTTCGTGGGCCCCGACCGAGCCGCGAGACCTCGCGGCTCGGTCGGGGACTGCAAACTGTGCATCCCCGTGGGACGCCGGACCCCCCCGCGGGGCGCCAGACCCCCCCCCCGTCGGACGCTGGACCGCTGGACCCCCTCCGTGGGCTCTTGGGAGGCACGGCGGGGTGCAGGGCAGCGCGGGTGAAGGCGAAACCTGGCGGCTCCGTCGGCGTCTGCGAACTGCGCAACCGTTGCCATTTTCGTGCGGATGAAGGTGAGACCTCGCGCTCTGAGCTGCGCAAGTATCGCCACTTGCAGAAGCTCATGTGATGCACGGCGAAGTGCAAGGCAGCGCGGACGAAGGCGAGACCTCGCGGCTGCGTCTTGATTTTCGGGCGGGCCGAGCCTGAATACAGCAGTTTAGTCCTGGGTATGGTTTCTACGTTGTCGTGTTGGCCCAGCTCCGAGGCCCATCTCAAGCGTGTTCGGAGGCCTGCGAGGACCAACGCCCAAAGTAGTTCACCATGTCCTGATCCATCACGGATCGAGCTTTCGATGCCGCAGATGCCTGCGACTCGTGAGACCCGACGCCTCCACTGAGTGTTTGAGGCCGAGGCCTACCCTGTTCGCTCTGCTGAGAGGCCAAGGAGGCGAGCGGCATGTGTTCCACTGGGCCAGGAGGGTGGAGACGGATGTCCCTGTAGTTCTCTGCGTGACCTGCGGAGGTTACGCAACATGCAAAGCAGCCGCCCGCCTCGCTGCTCGGTGTGAGCCCCCCGAGAAGTCGCCGGAGCAATCCAAGTTCCTCGGGGGGCTCCTCCCAAGGACTAAGTTCAGGTTGGGTTCGTCCTTTCCCCTTTCGTCGCTTCCCTTCTTCCCCCTCCCTGCCCGTGCTTTCCCTTCCTCGTCCTCCTTGGGGCCACCTGAGCAGCACTGGAGGGATGAGGACGCTGGGTGGACGTGGATGTGGGTGGCTTGCGTTGCCGGGTCACGACGGAGGAGGAGCAGAAAGAGGATAGGGAGGGGGAGGAAGATGAGGAGGAAGAGGAGGAGAAGAGGAAGAGGACGAGGAGGAAGAACAGGGAGGAGGAGGAGGAGGAGGAGGAGGAGGAGGAGGAGGAGGAGGACAGCTCGGTTCGTTGATTGTGATTGTCTACCTGCCGGTGTGATCCCGCACTGCAGTTGCCCGACCCTGCGACCGACAGTCTGCCACCCCCCCCCCCTCTCTGGCGCTTTCCCTGGGATGTGTCCTGGAGGCCTCCTGGACAGAGCCCTGGTCCTGGAGGTGTCCTGGCGGGTATCCTGACACCCTGGAGGTGCCGTCCTGGAGGACGGCCTGGACGTATCCCGGCGCTCTCCCTGGAGGGCTATTCCGACCGTGCGAGCAATCGTCCGGTGCACATGCCGCCTCTGGGCGCGCCCACCCTGGCGGGTTCTGTTTACCGTGCGATCGAGCGTTTGGCGCCCCCCCCCCCTCAGCGCCCTCCCAGGAGGATGAACTGCTGGCCCAGACATCCGGCGTGTCGAAGAATCAAGTTGTCTTCGGCCCCTCGGGGCCCCGACAGGGCCTCGGGACCGTCAGAAAGCAGCTCGCGAAGAAGAGCCGGCCGTGGGCAGGTGGCCGAGAGGTCGGAGGTCCATGCGGCCAACCGTCCAGCAGCGCTTCTCCCCCACCTCGCCCCCCAACATGGAAACAGAACACGAAGCAGAAAAACATCGGAACGGGATCGGGGATCTCCGAGATCCAGCGGTTCTGGAGGATGCGTCGGGCGCCGTGGTCTTCCCAGAGCGCTCGTGAACTCTCCTGAGAGCGTCCTATGACGCTCTGGAGCGACTCATCCCGGTGCTGGCCTTGAGTCGGGCCTGTCCTTCTACAGGAAGAATATTCAAAAATAGCCAAAAATTAGTATGGGGACGCTTCCTTGAGCATTTCCTGGCGATTTTTGCATATTTTTTGACTGTTTAAAATTTTTCCTCGAAAATCCCCCTGTAGGGGGAAAGCCCGACTTAATGCTGGCCTCGCTCGAGGCTTTGCCGCGGACCGTGCGGCGCCCCTCCCCCCCCCGGCGCCGCCGTCACTCCGACCACCGTGCCACCGAGCGTCCGGCGCCGGCCTACCCCCCCCCCGCCCTGGAAGGTCATTCTTTGGGCCGCTCCATGGTACCAGGAACACAGCCTTTGCGAAAAACCTGGGAAAAAAGAAAAAAGAAAAAAGAAAAAATAGACAAGAACAAAACAAATAAACATAAAACAATAACACATACAACTAATCAATGAAAACAACATGTTTCAGAAACAATCTAAAAAGAAATAATAATACAAAATAGTAATTCGTCGATTTTCAAACGCTGCAAGAAAATCATTATCCCAGGAGAAAAATATTTCGTTTTTCCAGCGCCCTGCACTGAAAACAGGGGGGGGGCACGACGGACGATGGAATCGTTGCGCTGAACAGAATTATTTTTGAAAGCGGTGGAGCTTTCAATTGTTCCAAGGCTGTTTTTTTTTGATTTCGCCCAGGACTGCGAAAATGAGGTGGCAGAGATACCATATAATTGGCATATTTGAAGGGGGAAATGCTGTCAATTTTTTAAAAACATCGTTTTGGGCAGCCTTTTCAGATTGACGACGGAAATGATCAGGAATCTTATAGGATTGCGTGTATTTGTATATGTCGCGCCTGCCTTTTCAAACCGCAGCTTTTGCGATGTTTCATGCCTCTTTATCTTTTTCTGGAAAACGTTTTTTTTCTTAGGATCCAGACAGTTTGATTATGAGCTCTTGGTGTGTGCATATCTTACGGGAGCGCGCTATCGCACCCAAACGATATGACGTCTCAACGATTTTGTTCGTGCACGCAAGCGCTGTCATCCGCGACCAATCAGTAGGTGAATTTGCGCGCATGGCAAAACATGTGAAACATGAGAATCAGCGTGCAAAAAAAAAAAGATTTTGATCATATCTCCGCACCGTGGCAGCCAACTGCGCGGAACGGTTTTGACATGTGGTGTGTTTCTTTCTGCGTTTTATCCGTTTCTGTTACATTCTGACGAAGCAGAAGTCAACGTGTTGTTCATTTGTATAGCACTTGCGCTACAAATTGGATCGCGACGGATTGCATAAAATTGCAGTTCCGCTGGCGACGCGACCATTTTCTGTACCATTCCCTTATAGTAAGGAAAGTGGCGTTAACCACGTATCGATGTATGTAAAATCGGTTGCGCACCAGGTTCTGCATTGGTTGTGTTCTATAGCGAAATGCAATACTTTTTGGTATCGGGCTGTTCGCCGAGAGCGCGTTTGATCAATCTTTATGTTTCCTTTCAGCCCAAACAGCGCTTTTGTACAAAACCGTTCAGCGCGCCTGCGTGAAAAATGTGGCAACGCCTCTATGAAAACGAATTCGGCCCGCCTTGCGAAGGAAGCCTGCATGGTCGTCGGCACGCCGTTGAACTCCCAAAGCTTTCTGACATATTTGCAGCTGGTCCCTGCCACACTTCCTCTTCTTAGTGATAGTCTTTCTTCTGCGAGCCACTTGAAGGAATCTTGGGGCTATCCCAGGCGCTCCGGGGGATAGGTTGCGTGTCTTTGGGCGCTTTGGGGTCTTCGTGGTGCCTCTTAAGGCTCTCCCGGAGCGTTGTCGGGGCCTTCTTGGGGCTCTGGCACGGTCCCTCATGTAGTCGACGCCGCCCCCGCGCCGCCCCACCCACCCTGGGTGATGCTGAAACGCCTGCCCCCTAGAGGATTGCTGAAGCGTCCGGTCGCATCTATTGCCATCGTCGTCATCGGCAGCCATGGACTTGTCAGATTTGTATGCTGGCCTCCACGCGCTGGGATGTGCCCCTAGAGACACTGATGGCGATCGGCCTCGCAGGCCAGAGCCGCAGGGGCACCCTGATGCGCAGGCTGGCGGCGCGCCAACCTTGGCTTCTCTCACACGAGGCCTCCATCTAGTTTCGTCTTCGCCGACATCGTCGAAGTCTTCTTTTAGCGGTTCGTTGTACGGCGGCCCAGCGCACTCCCAGTTTCTGCACGCTTGCAAGAGGCTGAAGAGATCGGAAGACCAGCGCCGCGAGGACGCAGATGCCTACGAGCCGTTGCAGACGGCATGGAACGAAGAACGCCTGCGATCTGGAACCATGGTTGGGCACGGCGACCACGCTTTGCATTGCAACCAGTACAGCCCGCACCAGGTGCTGATCAACAGCTGGCTCCAGATTGGTAAAAATAAATGCTTGAGAGAAGGCATCGATGGGCACCACCGTGGGTTGGATATGGTGGCAGCTGTGTCCGCGGCTGCCATCGAGGACCAGACCGAGTGGCTTTCGGCGGAGCTCTCACGCATGCAGTGTCTGCGAGCGTCCCCCGTGATATCAAAGTTCTACGACTGCACGCCACATCGATTTCGATTTGGTCGACTTCAGGCTGTTCTTCACCCCCACGCTCGCTACCCACTCCTCGTAGATGATCGCTGGACCACGGTGACTCTTGATGATTACCTCGCGGCCAAGCCCGATGCTGGGCCCATGCGGTTCGGCATTCTGGAGTTGCTTGCGCAGGGCATCACGTGTTCGTACACGTCGCCAGTGACGGATCAGATGCACGCCGTGCGCGTCCTTTGCAGGCCACGGATTCTTCAAAGCTGTAATGCGTCGTGCTTGTTCTCAGGTACAGAGATGGAAGCTCCTGAGTTTGCTGCCTCGGGCCTGGCAGCGTTGAGCAGGACCTGTCCTTACGTGCTTGTCAATGAACAGCCTGACGCACATTCGGCAAACCTTCGGAAGGTTGCGAAGTCGTCTTTGGACTTGCCGTCGAACTGCTTTCACGTTGCTGGCAAGTGCTCGTCCCACCAGATACAGCGTTGCATTGAGATTAACGAGGAGAGGATCCTTGGCGACGTCCACGCCATCGCTTTCTCATGTGCATGCCCAAGTGTGCAGAACAAGCTGCAGGTTGCGCTGAAAAAGGTTCTCGAGCATATGGTGTTCGTGCGCGGCAACCCCGATCAGACTCTTGAAAAGCAGCACGCGTTGATCATCAAGCATGCGTTGAGACGCAGGTCGTCTTGCATTGCCAATGACCCTGATGCGCCTGGAGAGCGCGACCTTGATGAGCATGCAAAGTGCTTCCTCAAGTTCTGGAACGGAGATTGGTCCAGCCATGCCATAGTTCACGTTTGTAACGGCTGCTGCGCCGACAAGGAAGATGCGCAACGAAATTTGTTCGCTGCCGCCATCGGCATCGATCTTCTCCAGTCGCGGGAGTGCGACATCCCATGCAAAGATGATTGGGGCACGTGCGGGGCGGCTTGCGGGAAATCTTCAACGGGCATTCTCTGCCACTTCGTGCTCGTGCAAGTCTTCGACGTGTGCTTCCCAGATTGGCACGCGATGGAACCAGACGACCTCGGGGGGAACTATGATGATATTAACGCGCAGCCGGCGCGTATGAAGGTTCAAAAGAAGACATGGCGATCCAAGAAAGTCCTGCACAATGAGCAGCAGACCATCGACATAGTTTTGATGTGCTGGATTGGTGCTCCTCTCGAACGTTTGTCTTCAGAGTTACAGTGGTTGGACGAAGCTGGCAGGGGGCTATATGATATTGTACTCAGGAATGGCTTGAATCCATTCTTCGTCTGCCGCCGCAAGTTGACCGCGCTGGTCACCGATGGGCCCACTGGGCAGATGAAGCCGATCTTCGATTCGTTCCCAGACCGCTTGAAGCGCGTGATGATGGAGAGGCTCCGAGGACTCGGGCTTGATTTCGCTAGCCAGATGTATTGGCGCTTCCTGCACTACGAGGACTTCCCATACCAATGGGCTCGCATGATCCACCCAGGCGTGAGCAAGGCCGACCAGGATGCGGTCGCTGACTTCTTCTTCTCGGACGCCAGGAAGCCGTGTTGCCGCCACCGAGGTTTCTGCGCGAAGGTTGCGAACATCTTTGCCGATGCGCAGGCGCTGCGGCAGGACCCATGGGGGGCGCCGAAGCGCAGACGCCCAGCGGGGGGAAGGATGAAGGAGAGGAGGTTGGGGATGAGGAGGCGGCGTAGAACTGCGGCCCGATGATCACATCTTGCGTCGGCGCTTGCTCTTCGGCGCCCCCCCCCCCCCGCAGGATCTGGATTTCAGGAGGCTTCTAGTAACGTGGGCGACGAATTACCACTTCACGGACATGTGGACTGAGAGGCTTCTCGCCCAGATACGCCAGTCAACGGACGATGGCGACGTCGACGTAGAACGAGTGTGTAGCAACGGGTTCCTGTCGCAGCTGCTCCGGGAGCACGCTGCCAAAGGATTCGCAACTCCTGTTTCCAAGTCCAGGCCCGCACATGTAAACAGCACCCAGAACTGCCTCCCAGATTGTTTCCAGCTCCCGTTCATTCGATTTGGGCAGTCGTTTCGACTGGTAAGCTTCGAGTGACCGAGGGTCGCGTGTCCTTCGAAGGGGCTCGAGACGTCCTCGGGGGGCGCCGGGGAGCCGAAGCCGAGCCCAAGAGGGTTCAACGGGGTTTCAAGAGAGCGTCATGATGGGCCATGGTCTCGACCTGGAGCTTTTTTTTTCGAAAGCTGGAGGTTGCGAGAGCCAAGGCAAACGCTTGCCCCAAACCGCACCAGGAAGGCCCACGCGGGCCCCAACAGGGTCCGACCCCCTTCTGTCATGATTGCGGCCGTCGCCCTTGCAACTGAGGGGAAGGGGTGGAGGTTTATCCGAGGGCTCTCGCGGAGCCCCCTCGAAGGATTCTTGGGGGTCCTCTCGGAGCCGCGGCCCAAGGCGCGCGTAATGGTTATCGAACGGGGTCTTTTCCCAGCAGGAATGTTTCGGGTTTGCCTGTCCCCTGCGAGGAGGGCGAGTCGCTGATTTCGTATCTTAGTGTGCAGGTAGCTTACATGTGTCTCCTTGAAAGGCAGCAGCTGGTAGAGGATGGAGTAGCCCTTCGTTGCGTCGAGCGAGAGCGAACCCCCAAGCCTCGGGGGCCATTCGTGAATTTCATGATGAAGGCCGAGGGGGCTCGCAAGGAACAGCTGGCACTTGAGGGGGCGACCATGACTAAGTGCCAGTACAGAGCTTGGCAGGCAGCGAAGGGTGAAGAGTTCAGGCAATTGGGGGAGCAGGCAAGGAAAGTCGAGCAGGCCGAAGCGCAGCTGGCGTTCGCTGGCAGGTTGGCCAGAGAGCAGGGGGAGGAGTTCGACGGCGACGACCTTCTGCTTTCTCCGAGCAGACAGCGTTTCGTCGCAGTCGACGGGGCCATCATGAATAGCGAGCAGTACGCGGCGTGGCGGACAGCCAGCGGCGAGAAGTTCCAACCGCCAGGGGCGCAGCCCTATCGCGTTGATCATTCCGATGTCATCAGGGGCGAACCACCGTGCGTGGGCAGGCGGCGGTTCGCCACGTTCGTCGACTCCGTCGGCGACGCCCGGACGCCTTACACGACGGAGTCTTTCGAGCGGCGCGTTCGCATCAAGCTGGGGCAGGATTCGAAGGGCAAGCCAGCAGGATTTACGCGCTATGCGCCTTGCTTCCGAGATAGTCATGTCGATGGCCTGTTCATTCCTGATCGCAAGGCCATCAAGGAGTCAGATGTGTTCGAATATTACATTCCGTGCCCTCTGGCGCATCCTGGACTATGTGCAGAGACCAACGCTTGGGTTGTGCAGCGAGCCAAGGAATGCGAGAAGGATCTCGCCAGGGCAATGGGCCGTCACCCTCGTGGTTCTTTCCATCGCTTGCGGTTTGTCACTGGGCCTGACTGGCACGTTGTCACTTGGGTTGCCTTGGGGCACCTGCGAGGCGGCAACCCGCGGGTGTCGTTGTTTTTGCCTTGTACTTTCGACCCGGCTTCGAGGCGCCTCAGCATCGACATCGAGGACGCCGACGGCATCTTCCCCTGCATCACTGGCGTGTCCCTCGTGGGCTCTGTGATCATGGAGTCTCCTCGAGACCACCCTCTTGAATTGCATGTGTCACCTGCGCCAGTGGATCGGGATCGCGCAGTCGATTCAGCGAGGGAGGTATTCTTGCAAACGGATGTTGATGATAACCTTCTCCAGACGGAGCAGCGCGTGCACCCGTGCATCAAGGCGCGCGCTCCAGTGGACAGGGGGCTGAAGCTCATGAAGGACGGCTTCAAGGCCGCCTGCGGCCCGGCAGTCGCGAAGCGGCGACGACGGCCAGGCGTCAGAGCCGTCGGCCCGCTCGCGCACCCAGGCCCAGGAGCTGGAGACCCTGTGCACCTGGGCCCAGCTGGAGCCGAGGAGGGCGAGGGTTCGTCGTCCGACCATCGGGGCAGCGCTCCGAGCAGGGAGGGCTCTGATGTCGACAGCGATGCTGGCGTTCCCCCGCCCCCACTTCTACCTCCGCATGAACCGCCGCATCTTCCAGGCGGTCTTGCCGTTGAAGGGGCGCCTGCCGAGGGCGAGCCGCCGCCGCCTCCTGCGCCCCCGCCGCCTGCTGCTGGGCCGTGGGCGCGCTGGCCGATCGGTGATCACGGCTCGTACATCGTCTACGATGCCATTGATGACCAGTTGGGGGCCCATTGTAAATTCCCAGGCCACGGTCTTTGCAGGGCTAACAAAAAATGCAACCGCTTAGGCTTAGGATACTTGGTAGCTTTTCTCCAGCACCCTCACCTGCATCCAGAATGCGACACTCGTGCGAAGCACTCGGGCATTCTAGGGGAGTTGCGTTCTGCCGCCCAGTGGCAGACGAGAATCGACGCCCGGAAGTGGTTGGTTGATCGCGAAACTGAGAACAATTATAAGGAGCTCCTCGAATTAGAACGGCGGCACCACCCTGCGGGGTCTTTCGAGGAACCATTGCGCATTCGGCACAATTAGTCGCCCCAGCCGAGTTGAGTTTGGCATGGAGCATGGATGAGACAGGGGAGGGGGGTCATGGGAGGGGGAGGGGGAGGGGTGCGTCACCTGGAACCATGGCCATTGTCTCTTCGGCCAGCGAGTCTTACATTACATTCAGGGGTTGGGTTGTCATTCTCAGTAATGCACGTCGTACAGGCACTTCCTCTCCGCGCAGGCACGGCCTCGTGCGTCAGCATCGGTCTGGCTATCATTTGCGAGGGCTCGCCGCGACAACGCGTCAGCCATTGGCAGAGTTCATTGAGAAAGCGCTGCGAGGGACGGTCGTAGTTCGGAAAACAAGCCACTTGCCGAGTTGCTGGTCGCGCCGTTCGGCATGGCCCATGGCCCCATGGCCAACCCTCCCCCGCCCGAGGTCCTAGGTTAGGCCTCCGAGGGTTTCTGGGTTTCCAGGGGTCTGGAGAGCTGGAGGTCTTCAGAGTCTCAGGGCAAGGCCGCGGGGGCCATGGGTCTCCAGAGCCTCTGGGCTTTTCAGGGCCCTTGGGCTCTGGCGTCAGGCGCGAGGGGATCTCGGGACTCGGACTCTCCATAGCCTCAGGGTTTCTCGGGGCATATCAAGGCCCGGGGTCAAGCGTCGGGAGCTCCAAGGGCCCGGGGCCCCCGCAGTGTCAGGGCCTCCCAGAGCCTTGGTGTCAGGCGTGAGGGGGGGGGGGGGGGGGAGAGGTCTTCGGGGGGTATTGAGAGCCTCCAAAAGGCCATGAGGTGTGTGAAACCACGAGGGCTCGGGGCCACCACAGTTTCAGGGCCTCCCGCTGCCCATAGGGATTGAGGCGTTGGAGGCGCCATGCAAGTCCAAGACGGCCCGATTCACTTCCAAGACGTATCAGCTTGGAACGCATGTTGTTGCATGCGTCTTGGTCCTTGCGGCGCGCCCCTTGGATGTCGATCGGCTTTCCGACGGTCATCGCGCTGTCGCCGCCCCTCGCGCCTCGTTGCCGCCTCGCGCGCCAGGCAAGCCCACAGAGGCTCAGTCGCGCTCGGCCTATTGCAATGCAGTCGTGGCTGGATGCAGCGCGCTGCGAGTAGATTGCACCGAATAGCTCGCAGCTCCTTGCTCGCCAAGCGTATCTATCGAACCCATCGTGCCAGTCATCGTTGTACTTGGCCGACGGTGGCGCGCACTCCTCCCCATCGTCCATAGCCATTCGGCTTCAAACAGATTTGGCAATATGGCCAAGCGGGCCAGGAAGCAAGCGAATCCCACCTCTCCATCTCGAGGCTCTGGGGATGGCGGAGACACTTCGCAGGACAAGAGACAGAGGGCGAGCGACGTCACAGGCGCAGGGTCAGTTCAGGCGCAGAGCTCAGCTGCAGACGGAGGAGAGGAGCAGGGGGCATTTGGCAAAATCAGGGTCTCACTAGCAGACGCTAAGACCTACACCGAGGAGGGCATCGACGCTATTGTCGAGACCGCCATCGCCCGGGTGAGGAAGTGGCAAGAGAAGAAGAAGGCGGCGCTGCGCAAGCACAGAGATGATCCAGGCGGCGTTGCGATAGCAATGGCGCATACAGACCCGCAGGATGATGCCGATCGTCAGCCGCCAAGCTTCGAGGAGTTGACTAAAGCGTTACTTGCACCGCCTGTGTGCGTGGCAGTGCGGCCGCAGGTGAGCGGCCTCCCACCCTTGAGGAAGGTGCAGAGCGCGGTGGCCAATGAGGATGGCGAGCTCGGAGCGTCGGCCCCGGCGCTGACCGCTGCCGCCTCGCCGTCGCCGCCGCAGCCCGAGGGCCGCGAGGATGCGGGGTCGGAGAACCAGACCGAGCAGCTCGCTGTCGAGTCCTCGGTCGGCGCGCCAGCCCCAGCGCCCCCAGCCTCGGCGGTCCGTGGCGCCTGCGAGCGCGAACCAGCGTCGCCCAGCGTCCTCGGGGATGACGACGACGCGGTCGGCGCCATCGCGGCGGTGGGCGGCAGCTTGGCCGACGCCTTGGGCGCGGACTTCGGCGACTCCAAGAGCTGCATGGGGGACGAGGAGGGCGGCGCCGATGACGATCACTGCCAGGTCGTTGGCTAGCTCCCCAACTCGCGCGTTCATCTCCATTTCCGTCTGCTCTTCCTTCCCTCCCCCCTCCTCCACCCGCCCGTCCCTCATCGTGCTTATCCTCCTGCCGCTGCTTCTCCCCCTCTTCATCCCATCCCTTAATCTCCTCCTCGCCCCACTGGGCGGCATGTTTCTGAGGTTGCGCAGCAAGGCTTGGGCTTTTCAGGCCGCGCGCGAAACATTGCGGACCTGGAAGAGGAGGAAGAGGAGGACGAGTTACGTTTCACATGCAGGATGATGAGGAGAATGAAGAGGAGGAGGAGGCGGAGGAGCGGCGTTGAACACTAACTCTTGGACAAGGGGGGAAGGGGCGAGGAGGGGGGGGGGGCAGGGGGGGTCGGAGCAGGGCCCCCTCCCAGGAGAATCGCATCATGGCGCGGGATGTCTTTTGAGGTTAGCAGGCGCTGGCGCGTGATATAAGCATGATACAAAAATGTTTTTGAATATCTTAATTGTTTTATTTAATAGTTGCTTGATTTAATAAATCATTTTTCTCAGAGGATTTTCTGAGATTTTGGTTCGCGCGGTTTGCGAGGATGTCTCAGGCGTTTCGCCTGTTCAGAATCCCCCGAGGATTTTCGGAGATTTTCGTAAATAATGTATTTGATGGTTTTAAAAAGATTTAATATATCGATGTGAATAAAAAGTGCTGACTGGATTTAAGGTTTGAGAGATTTCTGGTTTGCTATTGGTAAGTATCCGCAGCGACGATCGATTGAGAGCGACCCCCCCGATGTAGACAGTTCGCAAGCGTTGGCCCCCTGTGAATGGCAGCGCCTCAGAACTTGACGCCCCGCCCCTCAGGTCGACGACCCGCTGGAGCGGGAGGCTGGCGCCGAGGGCGACGAGGACGCCGTGCAGATCATCGGGGAGTCCTTCTCCACGCCCCGGAGGAAGCTGCGACCCCACGTGAGCGCGTGCTCAGAGTTTGAGCCTCGGAATCTGGCCGAGCACATGGTGCGCCGCTGGCTCACGGAGCTCGGCCCTGAAGTCGAAATCGATTGCATCAACGGCTTGAGGAGCTTCGCTTCCAAGGTCCCGGAGGGCATTGCCGCGCGCTGGAGTTTGTTCGCAGGTAGCGGGGTGGGGACGCATTTCTACTCGGCGCTGCAGACCGTGTTGAACAGGGAGTTCGGAATCGAAGTGGTATTCGACACGACGGTGTACAGCGAGCTCAACCCAGAGAAGCAGCAGCACATCATGGACCAGTTCAGCCCTCGCTTCTTGGTCGGGGACGTGAAGAAGCTCAAATCTCCTTCGAGTGACAACGACGCCCGCGGCGGCACCGAGGAGCTATTGCCGTGGTGCTTCATTTTAGACGCCGGGCCGCCTTGCACTTCGAGGACGCCGTTGTCGCGCCGGCGGGCTGCCAACCTTGGCTGCGTCCAGGAGAGCCGCGAGGCGACGGGCGTCGGTTTCAATGAGACCCTCAGCGTCATCAAGCAGCATTGGCCGACTATCGTTCACTTGGAGTGCGTTAAGGAATTGAATCCGGAGGGTGGCGTTCAGCAGGATTCGGATGCTTCTTGGGTTACCAGCGAGCTGAAGAAGATGGGGTACTGGGCTCACCACGGCACGCTTGACTCCTGCGACTTCGGGGCTTACCCGCGGCGCGTGCGGACGTATTGGACTGGAATGCTGCACATGAAAGGTTCGCCGGATGAGATCGCTCACCATTTCAATCGAGTGCTGGTGGCGTGCAGGCTGCCCAACGCCAGCGATGCCGACAACCCGAAAACCTGGCTGTGTATTGAAACCAACGACGAGTTTCTCAAGCGCATGTCGACAGTCTCTGGGATCCCACTGTGGTCCGACTTCGGCGTTGGCAGGGAGAGCAAGTCGAAGAAGGATGATCCGAATTGGAAGCACGAGCACAGGGAGATCTTCCAGGCGAATGGCATTCAGTGGCCATTTGACCATGCGGCGCCGCCCGTTGGCGGCGATGTCATCCATAGGTCGGGAATGCTGCCTCGCGAGTTCGAGCTCGCAGTTATGTCGCACGTCCTCTTCCCGATGGCGATCGGCACCCAGATGGAGTTCTTCGACGTGAACCAGAGCACGCAGCGGACCATCAAGCGGCACCTGGACGAGGACACTTACCGCCCGAAAAGTGTTACTGGTGATGCTGTTGCGCCGTCGCCGTGGTCATCGAGGCCCCCGACATTGGTTGGCAGCATGACGATGATCGTGCGGTACCGCAGCAGTGGCGTCGTCCATGTCAGGGCGGTTGAGCCGATCGAGCTCTTCACGATGATCGGCTGGGACGCCGATGTGGAAGCGCAGGAATGACCAAACCAAGGATTTCAGCTACCTCGACATGATCTCGAACATGGCGGGCAATGCGTATTCGCTCTTCCACCTGGGCCCGTGGGCGATCGCAAGTCTTTCGACGTTCGGCCGATTCTATGAGCCGAGCCCGTAGCAGGGCGACAGTGGCGCCCCGGATGAGGGGGGCGCTGAAGATGTTGTCGATTCCAGCGACGTTTCGGCCAGCAGCGACTGAGGGGTCGCAGCTCCATTCTCGGCGCCGCATGTCGCGGCGTTCTCCGCTTGCAGCCGCTTTCAGCGCTTAGACGTTTCTTGTCCAGGCGATCGCGATCATAAGACGGAGTGACATATCGTTTCGGGAGTTCAGGGGGGGCCAAGCGTCCTCCCCAATTTCTCCTCCCCCTCTCCTCCCCATTGCTTCTCGCCCAATGCCTTTTTGCGGACCGTGCCTGGGTCGTGGGCATGCGGCCGCGTGCTTGTGCGCGGGTCGGCCGTCTGGGTTTTGTATTGGGGGCCTTGGGGGCCATCTTGGGGGCCTCTTGGGAGTCTTGGGCCGTCGGAAACCGAAAAGAAGAGATTGCCCCAATCTCCAATTCTGATGTAAACTCGCATGTTCTATTATACGGGGCCTCCTGGGCCGCTTGTCCGCTCTCGCGTGCCTGGGCGCGGGTCTCAACTCGCGCGCCTGGGCGCGGGTCAGATGGTCTTTGGGTCCGCGTCGGTCGTCTTGGGTTCAGCTTGTCCCCTGCCTGGGCCGTGGGATGTGGAGCCCGCGCCTGGTTGTTCTCAGTCTCTCCTGTGATTGGGCGCTGGTCGGTCGTCTTGGGCTCAGTCTCTGTGGATTGTCTTGGCGCTTTGCCTGGGCGCGCGTCGCTTAGACGCATCGTTCCATGACGTGGGCAGTTCGATAGCGAGTTGCCTTAAACGTTTTCGATTGCATCCTGGTTCAGTTGAGCCCGAATCCTCTTGGGCCCCATCGCGTTTGTAGCAAGCCTTTTTGGCTGAGTTTGCCGAGCCCCGACGGCCCTGCGAGTTGCGTCGCCGGGCCATGGGGGAGCCCTCGCAGCCCTCGCAGATGGGCTTGGCTCTCGGGCCAGGACAGAGCATGTCGAGACATGGCGCGCGGAGTGGCGGGTCCAGGAGAGCTGCGTCGCGCGCGTCTGCCGGGGAGGAGGAGATGGAGCGGGCGCTGGCCGATGCCAACCCCGAACCAGTCCCTGCGGTGCGGAGGCCGTCCCACAAGAAGTGCCTCATTTGTGTATTCCATGACGATGACGAAGACCCAGTCGAGAAGCACTTCGGGCGGACCGTGTATATGTCCTGGGGCAAGCCGGCGGGGGCCAACGGCGAGACCCAAGGCAAGTCTTTGCGCTTCGCGCACCCCCGCCAGCCCATTCCCAAACAACAGCCGTTGCGGCGCGATCGTGGCACCAGAAACGGTCGCACTTGAGACGGCTAGTCCAGACCAAGTTTGGTCTAGACTAGCCGTCTCAAGCGCGACCGTTTCTGAGGCCGCGGTCGTTGGCCATGGAGCAAGCGAAGGGGGCTTGGGGTTCTGCGGATAGATGCGGGAGGTCTCTGGGCGTCATCTTGGAGGGCATCGATCTGGCCACGGAGGGCTTGTATTAGGCCCTAATGCAAGCCCGCGTCGTATTTTGGGCGGGCAGGCACCGTTACTAAAACAGCGTTTTCTTGAGTGGATGTCAACTTTTGCGCGCGTCGTTGGCTGACCTTGGATGCTCCATGCCCTGGGGGAGAGGGCATGGGGGGGTTAACCTTAGAATCAGGGCCTTGATCAGAGCTGGCAACCTAACCCACTCAAGCCCTGAAGGGCTCGCTGGATTTTTGCTTCTACTGCCAGCGAATCTTCACCTCCAGGCTCAGGGGCATCAAAGGCTTGACGATGACGGTGTACGCTAACAACCTGGGCCGGGACGACGCCCGGCACCAGCTGCACCTCAGCTTGCAGAAGACGCTGATCAAGGCCATCATCGATCGCGGTGGCAGTCGCAATGGCCACGTTGACTGGGAGTCCGTGGAGGATGATGCGTGGGTTGGCAAACGGCACAGACATTGTAATGCGTCAGATCCGTCGGGGGGAGGAGGAGGAGGAGGAGGTGCAGGAGGAGGGGGAAGGGCGGGGGAGGAGGTGGAGGAGGAGGAGGAAGAGGCCTCCTCCTCTTCCTCCTCCTCCTCCTCATGCTCGTGAGGTGGCGGTGGATTGACGCCTTTATGTTTGTCTCTGTTGGATTTGCCTCGGGGCTGCGTTTGGTCCCTGCTGGACTGGCTTTGGGGCTGTTGTTCGCGAAAATTATTGGGCAAATCTTCTAATTGGGATCTCTTCTGGATCTGCGTCGGTGCCTTTTTTCTTGTCCTCGCGGGAGGAGGAGGAGGAGGTGGGGGAGGAGGGGGGGGGGGGGGGGGGGGGGGGGGGGGCGGGGGGGGCGGGGGGGAGGAGGAGGAGGAGGAGGAGGAGGGAGGAGAGGAGGAGGGAGGGAGGAGGAGGAGGAGGAGGAGGAGGAGGAGGAGGGAGGAGGAGGAGGAGGAGGAGGAGGAGGAGGAGGAGGAGGAGGAGTATGACCCGATGCCGTAATGCGAACCCTGCCGATGAGGCCTTCGGTGGGGTTTCCTCGTCTCGGGACTCTCTGGAGGTCGCAAGAAGTAATCTTTTGGGCCCCATTTGGCTCCAGGAGGGCTCGGGAGAGCGCGAGGGGCTTCTCGCGTGGCCGCATTGGGCGCCCTCTCGTCGCCATCTTGGGATTACATATGAGCCTTCCTAAGGGCCCCGAGACTGCCTTTGGCCCCATGGGCAGGCCCGTGACGGGCCTCGAGGGTTTCAAGAGGTTCCCAGGTGGGGTGGCCCCAGCGGTGGCCAGTGAGAGGCCGATGTGGGGGTGGGGGAGCTCCCCTCAGGATCGCGCGATCACGTGCGCCTTTCGGGGGAATCTTCACTCTTGGGGAGCCCTCCTCGGGATCGCGTGATCGCGTTATCGTGCGCTTCTCGGGGGGGCCCTTCCTCGGGGTCGCGTGATCCATTCCCCCCAGGCTGCTGCGCAGATGGACGTCACGGAGAGCTTGCAGGCTGTCACGAAGAAGCCTGGGTACGAGGAGTGGGACTACGACGAATACATGGCTGAGAACGACGGGAAAATTCAAACGCAGAAGGGCCACTACAAGTCTGTCGACAGCGGGGGCGCAACGGTCGTTATCGTCCCAGACAAGAAGTTCAAGCGAGTAGAATTCAATTCCGTGCAGAGCGTCAACAAGAAGATCAAGCTCGGCCAAGTGGCGGACGAGGGGGGCAACGTCGACACGCGCATGAGGGCCATTGCGGATTCGTTCGTCCCAGACTTCGGCGGCACGTTCTTGCAGGGCGATGCCGTGGGCGCCGTGCTCGCGGCTTCCGACGGCGACCCCGCCACGTCGCCGCCGACGTCGGCACGGGCGAAGGGGGCTGGCATCAGTGGATCTATGCTGGGCGCGCGCCTCGCCCCGCAGCAGGCCGACGATGGAGGGCGCCCGACGATTGCCGGGGAGGAGTCCAGCAACGCGGCCGCGGCCAAGCCGAAGGCGAAGCCGAAGGGCAAATCCAACCAAGGGCAAGGACCCCGCGGCCGCCCGAAGAAGCCCTTGGTTCAAAAGGTTGAGGAGTACGAGGAGCAGTTCTCTTCGTCCCTGCCGACAGACGCTTGCTGGTGGGGGTCCGAGGTCAAGTCCATCCTCGGCAGCTTGAGGGACATCGCCAAGGACATCGACAACCGCTTGAAAAAGGAGCCCGACAGTGAGGAGATCGATAAACTGACGATCGCCAGGAAGAAGCTCACAGCGATCATGGCCATCGTGGAACAGGCACTGATGCCTTCCATTCTTTTTCATCCACATTCCAGATCTTCTGTTTCGCCTCCCTCCTCCTCCTCCGTTTCGCCTTGCCCTCCGATCGCTTTGCCCCTCGCTCTCGCGCAGGCGAGCAAGACGAGCTTGGACGACGACTCCTTCAAGGACACTTACGACATGACCGTCACGAAGCTCCAGTTAGAGCCAACGGCCACCCTGCAGTTTCCACCGCACGTATCTTATGCGCGGCACAAGTTCGACATCCGTAGCGTCTCATCGATTGACGCGTGGCTAGTGCAAGTGAGTTCAGCGTCGTTGCGGAAGGCTGGCCTGGCGAACGTCTCAGAGGAGCAGGAACGCTTGTGGTCCGAGCGTATGTCTACAATTTTGAAGATGAAGGACGCTGACATGAACTCGACCTTCGACGAGCTGTTCGCCGAGGACCGCGACTTCGACTTAGAGGATGACGCCATGTCGTTCCTCACCGCCTTCGGGGTGTGCTGGTGCATGTTCTCGTATGTCGACCTGGACCTGCTCGTCGAGCTGGGGAAGGAGGCCGTGGATACGCTTGACAAGGCCGCGAAGCCCACGACTGGAACCCAGCTCGGGGGCGCGCTCATGGGCCTCCCCAGGGGGCGGAAGCTGCTCGAGTCGTTCCGGGCGCACGTGGCCAAAGCAGAGCATACGCAGGGGATCATTGCATCTCTGGCAGCCCCCATGAACAAGTTCAAGGAGACCGCGGACGCCGTATTGCCACACATCGGCGCAACCAACGTCGCGTCGCTCGGCGAGCTCCGCGCGGCGTTACTTGAGCTGCGTTCGGACTTCGAGGCGAAGGTGCCGCTGTGCCTGGCGTCGTTCAAGCCCGACTTCTCGAAGGGCGAGCGTTGCGAGCACTTCTTGCACCTGGCGTCAAGCGTGCGCCTCGCGTGGGTTGACGTCTTGAAGCCCGTCATGAGCGGGGGGGCCACCTTGGAGACCTTGGCGACTTGGGTTGAGCAGTCCAGCGCATCACGAAACAGGATGCTCGACCTCACTTCCACGCTTGTGCAGTGCAAGGTGGTCTTCGGCAGTAGCGCTGACCTAACAGCCTGCGACTTCTTCCTGAAGTTGATTGAGTGCCTGGTCGAGTGCGGTGCAACGATCACCAAGCAAGATGCCACGATTGAGGACGCCCAGAAGATGCAGAAAAACTTCGAGGCTGTCTTCCGTTCGAGCAACGACGCCGTCGGGGAGGAGTTCAAGAAGTCCATGCAGGATCTTGCGTCTTCGCCATTGTTCTCGCCTGATGGGGCTTTTCATCAGAAGATAGCATCGTGTCTGCATGCCCACGGGCGCCCCGTCGTTCAGGCCTTGGCTGACGAAGTTCAGAAGATCTTCAAGGAGTTCCCACTCGATAATTTTTCTCTGGCAGGGGCAGACGCGCAGAAGGCCGCGGCGCTGGCCGACAGCGTCCTCCCGGACCCGATCGTGAACAACGTCGTTAAGTGGGCCACGTCATGTGGAGATCCCGTGCTCCTGCAGCAAGCGCTCTACCTGTCCAACTCGCACGCGTTCGCGAAGTCGCTGGCCGCGGCTCGCGTCCTGGGCGAAGAGGTACTCAACCATGCCAAGATCGACAAGAGGGCGATCACGCAGGCGCAGGTTAACGTCTTGAAAGACACGCGGGCTCGCCATGCTGGATTCGAGGCCTTCCTGAAGGAGAATGCCAAGCAGCTCGGCGACTGCGAGTCCGTGGACGTGGCTTCCCACATTCCGATCTTAAAGCAGTTCGTCAATCCCAAAGCTCTCGGGCCTGTCTTGTTGGAACAATCGCTGACTATCCAAAGTCGGTTCGCAGAGACCTGGACCAAGGACCTCGAGTCCCTCTGCGAGCAGGTTGAGGCGTCTTGCCCCAATTATGCACCAGTGAGGGAGTCATTACTCAGTAATGACGTGATGATTGAGACATTGACGAACAATCCCAAGTACGGCGGCATCGGCAAGCTCACGTCTTTGATGAAGGAGTACAGGCGCTTGGTCAAAGTCCTTCACGCCGATCGTCAGCCCGCCTTGATATCAGCGGAGGTGATGAAGAAAACCAAGGAGCTCATCGACCTTGGAGTTGAGACAGTGGCCTTTACATTCTTCATATGGAAAGTGAAGGTCGCGTGGAAGGACGTGGTCAACCCCACGCTGGCCAAGAAGAACGTCGAGCAGCTTCGGCTCGAGCTCAAGCCGAGCGGCGTGACGCTGACCCAGCAGATGGAGGACTACTTGAAGGCGTGGGAGGACGGCGTCGCGCCGTCGGACGCGGTCGCCGACCGCGACGGCACCGCGAAGGCTCGGTGGCGCGCCGAAGGGCAGGCGAATGGGGAGTAGCTTCACCACAGATGTGCTGTTCCAGCGGGCCCTGGGGGCTTCTTATAACCGCGTCTTCGGTGGCGAGGCCTTCCCCCGTTCACCATCGCCCCTCGGCGTCCCGCCGAAAGGCTGCAGACGTCGCCTCTACCCCCGCCAGTTCGACGAGCGGGCCTCCTGCCGCGGCCGGGGCTGCGCCGCCAGCTGAGGCCGCCGTCGGGAAGAAGAAGTCGCTCGCCGAGCGAGCCAAGGAGGCCAGGGCCAAGAGGATCCGCGCGGCTTGAGGGCCTCGGCAGGGTTTGGCGGCAGTGGGCGCCTCTGCCGCCGCAGCTAGGGCCTGCTGCGGGCGGCGGCGCTCAGGGGTTGGGCGCGCAGAGTTGCGCTCAGAGAGATCTTGCTGGGGAGCACGTTCGGATGTGTTGAGATCGTTCCTCTCCATCGTTGATGTTACCATCGATGTCTTCTTGCTCGTGGACCCTCCCCGCTCGACTGAGAGGGGCGGGCCAGTGGCGTCGCGGCGGCGGCGGCGATGCGGGCAGGCCATCTACGTTGGCCAATTCTGGGGTCTGAAGGCTGCGAAGGGGGTGGGTGGGAAAGAGGGCTGAGACGAACGGGGCCCCGCCTTTCCCAGATGCACTCTGTGAGATCAGAACAACTTGCCGCCACCCGGCGCCATCCCGTGGTCGCAATTTCCAAGTCGTTGTTTGCACTTAAGACGGGCATCGTTACTCCGTGGGGCTTGCGCCATCCCGCCGATCAGAGGGAAGTTTGAAAGCTTGAGGCTGTGGTGGCAAAGATGTAGCGGCCTTCGGTTCAAATGCCGCTGTGCTTGGCCGATGGGTTCAGGGTTAGGGGGTTCCTGGGCAACGCGATGTCTATCCTGACCTGTCTGCGTCCTTGGGTGGAGCTTCCTTACAGAAGTAAGCTTTGCAATCGCACCTGGGAGGTGTGTAGTTGCTTGTTGGGGTGCTGTATGATTCCTGTGACATATATCATAACTGTCCGTGCGTGAAACGCATTGAGGTCTTCGGGTGGCTCTTGCGGCGCCCATGGGGCTTTGAGGCTCCAGATGTGGGCTCGGGAGCCTTAAGTTTGTCGCCATGCTATCGGTGGTGCCATGCGTCCCACTATCGTAAGTAGAATGAGATCTTTTCGTGTGTTGCATGATCCAGGTTTGTATGAATAGTAATGCTGCAATGGCAGAATCGTATTTCACTATCATTCATAATTTATGATCAATGGTATCCATAATTATATATGCTAATAAATACTACTATTGGTATTTATAATATAAGAACCTCAATTATATTTAATCCTATGCATTATTAATAATACCGCATATTTGTTTATCACGCAGGTTTTTTTTGGTGATGTTTTTGTATTTTCCCCGACCCTTCTGCGTTGTGGTATGATCGGGCGCACCAAGTCATTCTTCAAGCAGTGTAAGGCGGGCCTGTCCCTCTGCAGGGGGAATATCCAGAAATAGTCAGAAACTACATAGTCAGGGGACTATTGTTTGAGTATGTTTGGGCATCTGTTGAGCATTGTCTGCGTATTTTTTAATTCTTCGCCCAAAATCCGCCTGTAGCGGGACACGCCCGACCTAAAAGCAGTGGCGAAGCGTCCCGGCTCGCCTATAGGCCCACCAAAGATTGCTCCAAGAGCCGTTCGTGGTCTGCACGGAATGCTCTTAGAACACTTCTGGCTGAGGCTGTCTTGCTTTCAGCACGTCGGGTCCATGCGTTCCAAGAACATTGTTTTCATGATTCGAACACTTTGGCGGTCGAAGAAGATTTCGTGGTAGGCCTATAGAAATGCCGGGACGGTCGGTCCCTGCCCAAGGCCTAAGTCCTGGCCGTGTGACCGCTCGTCCAGCGGCCCCCCTGTTGAGTGTGTGATCGACCGTCTGGCGCTCCACCACCCCTTTACCCCACACGCCGCCCGCGTTGGAGGATTATTCCAGCCGTGCGACCGACTGTCTGGAGCCCCCCCCGCCCCCCCCTTCCCAGACTGGCGCTCCCGCCTGGAGGATCATTCCAATCGTGCGACCGACCGTCCAGCGCCCCCTCCCCCCTCCCGGCGCCTCCACGGGAGGGCATCCTCGGGGCGTCCTGGACGGCGTCATGCAGGTGTCCTGGCGTTTGCGTCGCCTCATCCCCTGGGTCCCGTTCGGGGGGAAGCTAACTAGTTGCTTCAATCTGTTCGATCCAGAAGAAGCGCAAAGATAGTTGATCTTGTAAACGATGGAATGGCTCACACGGGAGGCCCACGTCATAATAGAATAACAAAGTAATTACATCATGTCAGCAGATTCGCATGTGCAAGGTCCTCCAATCCGGACGTGATTCAAGTGAGAGCCCCTCAGTTGAGACAGCAATGCCTTCACAAGGCAAGTCACGGAACTGCCGAAGTCACGAAAGACAAGTACAGTATGTGTTCGAAGACGTATCAGCATCATGCTTTTGTGTGACCTACTGAAGAAAAAGTGCACGGCACTCGGGAAAGAGCTCAAGTGTGCAAGAAAAGAAACGTCATCCATCCTGCCGCTATCCAAGTGCTTGCGGCAATTCGCTACCATGCCCCCTTGGGCCATCTTAATCTCGGGGCCGCCCTATGTCGTCCAAAGATCTCGCGGTTTTCACTGGGCCTTTGAGGCTTCCGAAGACCGCAATTTTGCTGATCTTGGACTGACAATCGCGAACAACTTCATACCTTGGAAGACCAAACGAAGATCAATGTGTTTTGTTTCTCGAGGACCTCATCAGGGAACGTCTTGGAGGTGTATTGGGGCTTGTTGGAGGCCTCTGGGGACCTATCGGGCGACTGCGAGAAGCTCCTGGGAGCGTCTTGAAGCGATCTGGAGCCAATGGTGGCGCCTTTCGTGGCCTTCAGGGGCAGTCTTGGAAGACGTCTTCGGTGTTTTGGAGGCCCTCGAGAGCTCCAGTGAGCCGTCGGGTTGCCCATGAGCCCTGGGGATTGGGTGAGGGGCCGACGCCTGCGACTAGGCATTGGGATCCGGCGAGGTGCCCTAGCAACTAGACTGCAGGATCCCTACCAGACAGCACTTGGCGTTCTACCACGCCCGAGCGTGGCAGGGGTCACGGCGGCAGAGCTGAGACGTCGAAGCAGGACGTGCGCCGTGCCACCGCGAGAGCATGTGCGTTGAACAGGGACTGCTTGTTTCTCTCTGTATACTTCCCGTTGGCTGTCCAGACGGGGGGTGCGCGTCACCCGCGCGAGAACCACCTTCGGAAGTTGTGCCGCCCTCCATCCGAGCAGTTGCTGGAGATTCCAAGCGTCAGTGCAACGGCGAGGGGGTAGATAGAGAAGAGGAGCTGGAGGTGAATCAGGAGAAGAAGAAGAAGAAGAAGAAGAAGAAGAAGGAGGAGAAGAAGAAATGGTGGTCTGGGAGGAGTCGGGGGGGATGATGGAGGAGGGACGGACGTGGATGGGCGGAGGGTGAGGGCCGAAGGGCAGAGGGATGAGGACGGGGGAGGTGAACGAGGCGACCAGACGGTGGCAGGAGGAACAGTGGCATGGCCAGGCGGGCCCAGGACCACGAGGATCGTTCAAGGGCGCTCAGGACCACTCCCAGAGCGTTCCGGAGCGCTCTGGAACGACCGCGGCGCCAGTACGCCGTCCAGAGCCACTGGGTCTCAGAGGTCCCGAATTCATCCTGGTCCGCTTGTGTCCTGGCTTTGGGGGTCGTCTCAAGTAGGGACGGGTGGTGGTACGCCGAGTCGCGAGGGCAGGGCGACGGAGAGGATCACACTCGAGATCGCCCCCTCCAGCGCCGCCGCTGTTGAGTGCTCGTTCTCGGGTGTTGACAGAACGCGCACCCAGACAAGTCGACGGAGGAGATCCGCACCCGTGAACTCGACACTGGCATTCGAGTGCGCCTGAGCAGTTCCCAGGCCGTTTCGCTGAGCGACGCGTGTTCAGCTGTGGCACATCCGCTTGTGTTTGGACGCCCATATGTGCTGTCCCGCCTGCATCCGCTCCGAAATGCGTTGCCGTGCGCCCGTGGAGTGCCCCCCTGGGAGCCTTTCACGCAAGGGCGCTCTGCTGAAGCTCGTCGGCGCGCCCGGGGGGGGGGGGGGGACGCGAGAGGGACCGGGCCTTGTCAGAAGGCGGCAGGGCCTGGCAGGAGCCCTCCGGCCTTCGGGCGCCCCGTCCACGTCTTCGGAGAGCTTGGCATCGCGGGGGCCATGGAAGAGCAGTCTGGAGCATCGAGAGAAAGAAAGCACGCACGGAACCGACAGATGCACGGGGAAGGGACGTCCGAGCGATGGCGAGGCGCAGAAGGTTTCGAAAGCTCCTCAGAGGGTCGGAGGCCTGCGGTCCGCCCCCTCTGCCTTCCCCCCGGTGCTCGCCGCCGGAGAAAGGAGGCCTGGTGCCTCCTCGCAGCAGCGGCGGCGGTGGCGGCAAGCAGCTCCCGCCCCTGGGGGGCCCGAGGACATCGGCAGCTGGAGCGCCTGCTACGAGGAGGTGCTGCCCCCCCCCCCCTTCCGAGCGCGGCTGTGGCGCAAAGTGCGCTCCGTTGCCCAGACCTCTGAGGCATCTACAGAAATCAGTGGGGAGGCGTTCGGTGATGATGATGATGATGATGATGATGATGATGATGATGATGATGATGATGATGATGATGATGATGATGATGATGATAATGATGATGGTGATGATGCTGATGATGATGATGATGATGATGATGCTGATGCTGATGCTGATGCTGATGCTGATGCTGATGCTGATGCTGATGCTGATGATGATGATGATGATGATGAGGAGGAGGAGGAGGAGGAGGAGGAGGATGATGAGCATCAGCATCAGCATCATCATCGTCATCGTCATCGTCATCATTGTCTTGGGGCCCTCGCTGGACCCCCGGAAGGCCGGCAAAGCAAGATGCCGAAGGGAGATCCGGTCCAGGTGGGAAGTGGCCCAGAGCTCTGGGGGAGCTGGCACTGAAACAAGCAAGGCGCAGGAGGTCCAAGAGCGATGCACGGAGGAGGAGGAGGGAGGAGGGAGGAGGAGGAGGGAGGAGGAGGAGGAGGAGGAGGAGGGAGGGAGAGGAGGAGGAGGAGGAGGGAGGAGAGGAGGAGGAGGAGGAGGAGGAGGGAGGAGGGAGGTGGCCTCATTCCCAGCACGGAGGGGGGCGATCCAAGAGCGGCCCCGCCTTCGAGGAGCGGAGTCCGAGGCGGGGGGATTGGTTAGTCACCGCTCAGCGGATCGATCTCCGGGGACCTCGGCAGGGGGTGGATGCTGGTGCACTCGGGCCTTGGGGGGGCCAAGCAGACCCATGTCCGCCCCCTGCCGAGGTCCCCGCAGATGGATCCCCCAGGCGGTGGTGGTGGATAACTCTCCACCTCGCACCGAGCACTGATGTCTCGCCCTCGGCGAAGGTCAGATGAAGGCCCGCGGGAGCTCGCGGGAGTACAACGAGTATGGCTCCACCGGTTGAAGTTCGGAAGGGTCCAGGGGAAGTTGAAGTAGACCTTTGGATCAATGCCGTGTTTTCAATGGCGTTTTACAGAGCCATGCTGAGGCTCAGAATCTGCTGAGCACCTGCATCCTCTTGCGTATGATCTCCCGAACTTCGTCCGTCCAGGGCTCCTGGAATCGCATAAGACCGTGTGTATGTCTAGTTAGCTTCGGTGCGTGGACTTATCGGCGGTGATACACCAAGACGTTACACGCATGGGCCGAAGCAGATGGCAGTCATAACTACAAGTGATTCACCGCTCGCCTTCCAGCTCAGCTCCTCTTGTTGCAGCGCTCGGTTATGATTGCAGCATGCGGTCGTTGCCAACGATTCTCGCTGAAAACGTGGCAAGATGTTTTTTTTTGCGAATTTGGACAGTGACAATGCCGATTATAATATTGAAATGGCGTTGGCGACCGCAACACTGATGACGTCAACACATACTAGGAATTACAACGTACATGCGCAGACATGCTGACAGCAGTACGGCAGTGATTTGGGTAGCCGTTTCACTCACACCGAAGCGGTGGCGTTCCATTCATTCGGGTTGCTCTTAGCACCAGGAAGAATAAGACGACGAGTATCATGATTAGGCAGGAGGCCCCCTGGCACAAGGCAGATGAAAGGAACGTCTAGACGACGACGACGACGACGATGATCCCCACCCCTTGCGCCGACAAGCGACGACGACGACGACGACAACGATTACCCCCCCTTCGACTGGCAAACGACGACGTCGACGGCGACGACGATGACCCCCCTACCCGGCGCGGGCACACGACGACGATGGCCCTCCCCTGGCCCAAATCGGCAAACGACGATACCAGCGACGACGACGGCCTGCGCCAGACGGGGGTGGGGGAGTTTGACCCCTCCCTGGCGCGGGACGACGACGACCACCACCACCTGCGCCACTGGGGGCGCAGGGTTGTGCCCCCCCACCCCCGTGGTGTGTGAAGGGGGTGGGCCGGTCGGATTCGCTGGATACTCGGGATGTCGGCGGGTGGAGGTGGAAGGCCAGTTGTCGACGCGCCGAGGGGTGTTTTGCATCCAGGCTCCCGTGAAACGCGCGTTGTTTGTTTTTGTTGTTTGTTCTCTCTTTCTCTCTCTCTCTCTCTATCTGTCTCTCTCGTTCTCTCTCTCCCTCTCTCTCTATATATATATATATCTAGATAGAGTATCCCCCTCTCTCTTTCTTGTTTGTTTTCTCTCGCTCATTCTTTCTCGCCATTCTCTCCCCGCCTCTTAATTACTCATACGCGCAGAGCATGGAGCAACTAGCAGGAAGCATGTGGAAGATGTCGCGGAGGAGGAGGATGCAGATGGGGGGAGGCAGGGTGAAGAGGAGGAGGAAGGGGTGAGGCGGAGGGTGGAGGACGCGGAGGGGGTGGAGCAGCGACGTGGAGTAATTCGGAGGAAGTCGAGTGGGCGCAGGATGAGGTAGAATGGGAGGAGGGGGCAAGCCAGAGCAGGCGGACGAAGGGGAGGAGGAAAATGAAGAGGAGGAGGAGATGCACGTGCCAGACGGCGATCCCCTGGCGCAGACAAACGACGACGATGCCACGCCCCCTGGAGCAGGCAAACCACGACAACGTACACCACGACGACGACGACGACGACGACGACGACGACCAGACGGGGGGGGCTTGAACCCCCCACCCCCCCCTGGCGCCGGAAGGCAACGACGACGACGACGACCACCACCACCGTCACTGGCGCTTGGGGTGTGTTTGAACCCCCTCCCCTCCCTTGCGCGAGGGGGGGAGGTAAAACGAACTCCTCCTCTGCGCAAAGGGAGGGGGAGGGGGGTGGTTGTGGGGAGGGGAGGTTCTGTGTGAAGGGGGGGGTCGGGCTCGCCAGACACTTGGGATAGTGCGTGTGGCCAGTTTTGGACGTGCCGGAGAACGTTTCGCATCCAAGCGCCCATGCAACGTGCTCTCTGTCTCTCTCTCTCTCTCTAACTCGCTCTCGCTCTCGCTCTCGCTTTTTTTCCACTCTCTCTCTCTCTCTGTCTGCCTGCCTGTCTGTCTGTCTGTCCATCTGTCTGTCTGTCTGTCTGTCTGTCTGTCTGTCTGCCTGCCTGTCTGTCTGTCTGTCTGTCTGTCTGTCTGTCTGTCTGTCTGTATGTCTCTCTGTCTGTCTTTACCGGTCTCTCTCCCTCTCTACCATGTACACATTTTTACATGCATATCTGCGCACTCAGGGAGCATATGAAGGGTCGTGGAGGGGGAGGAGGAGGAGGAGGAGGAGGAGGAGGAGGAGGAGGAGGAGGAGGAGGAGGAGGAGGAGGACGAAGAGGAAGTGGAAGGGGAGGAGGAGGAGGATGCAGATGCAGATGCAGATACAGAAGAAGCAGGGTGAACAGGAGGAGGAGGAGGAGGAGGAGGAAGCAAAGGAGGAGGCAGCAAGGAAGGAGAAAAAGGAAGAGGAGGAGGAGGAGGAGGAGGAGGACGAGTTAGAGAAGCTGGCAGAGGTGGAAATTCGAGGCGCAGGGTGCCGGGCACAGGTTGGCGGTGCAGGGACGTGGAGCAGGAGGAAAGCGAGCAGGCGCAGGATGATCAGGAGGTCGCAACATGGGAAGGGGGCAAGCCGGAGCAGGCGGACGAGGGGTCGGCGGACGACAGGGAGGAGGCGTGAAGGAGGCTGGGAAGGAGCGGGGGGGCGGAGGAGGTGTCTGAAGGCCCCTGGAGGTCTCTTGAGGCTTTTTTCTGTCCCAGATCCGTTTCTGATGGCCCCGCGGCCCGAAACCGGCCAGCGAGGTATGAGAAATCGTGCACAAAACCACCAGGACTAACAAAATCAGATCGTCGAGTACGTGGGGAGGCGGAGGCGGATTAGGGCGCGCAGTGCGAGTCCAAGAATATCAAATTCTGTATCATGTAAGAAACCTGTAGGGCCCAAACTTCAAAATTCTTGAGCGGCCCAGGATCGCTGGAGCCGCGTCCCTCGACACCACACGAGTCACCATGGCAGGCAGCATAAACTGAAGCGCAGACGTGGGGTCACAATACCGAGGGGAAGAGTATTGAATCTGTCGCCGCAAGGAGCACTGGTCCCCCCTCTGAGAGAGCACGGGGGAGGCACATTACGGTCGGGAACTCTTTTGGTACGCGTGTCGCTCCGCCAGTTCTGGCCCACCACGCTGCGTCGTGGCACACTATCCACCCCGCGGCTCCCAAGCGTCAACGTCCCGAGCCTTCCTGAGCCTCCCAGCCCACGAACTGGAGCGAGACGCGATCCACTCGCAAGTCATAGCGTGTCCCCTAGGGCCGCCGTGGCGACACGCTGCCCAACGGTTCCCGACCGTAGCGTGTCGCCTGCCCGCCAGCGTCGGCCGGCGCCCCCCGCGCGGACGAGGCGCTGGCCGCAGGAAACACCAAGCAGGAAGCAGAGGCCAAGGCCGCCGCGGAGAAGGCCGCCGCGGAGGCGGAGGACCCGCGGGGCCTGCGGCTGTTGGCCCTGGCAGCGGAGGAGGATGGCCTCCATCGGGCTCCTCCTCCTCCTCTGCCTTCCTCCTCCTCCTCCTCCTCCTCCTCCTCCTCCTCCTCCTCCTCCTCCTCCTCTCTTCCTCCTCCTCCTCCTCCTCCTCCTCCTCCTCCTCCTCCTCATCCTGGCGTTGCTGCTCTCAGTAAGACAGTTCTCTGGTTGGGAGGATGGGGCTGGGAGAGATGATCAGATCATCCGTGGGGGGAGGCGATGGATCGGAGGGTGAAGCAGGGTGCACCTCTCGTCGTGCCCCTCGGGGGCCCTGGAAAGGGACCCCGGGGCCCAAGAGGGGCACGAGAGGTGCACGCTGCTTCGCTCCCAGTTGATCGCCCCCCCCATGAAAAGCAGCGCCCCGATTCCATGATGTTCGGAGGCCCCCAGGCGGTGTGTGGTGGCCACGCCGCGCGCGGTTTTTGTTGGGACTCTGGCCGTGCTCCGAGGACGTCTCTCGAGCGACGGGGGCCTCCGAGGCTCCAGAGCCGTGCGGTGACTGACCGCGCGGCGAGGCCGCTGCGGACTCCGAGGTCACCGCGCGGTCCGCCACCGCAAACCACCCCAGAGGCGGATCCTGGAGTTTTTGGATGGCTCTGGCCCTTTCTTGCACCGCCGGAACCCTCGAGGGACATCCCGTGGACCTGCAGAGGACCGCTGCGGACTTCCAGCACCACTGAGAAATCGCGACGGCTCGTTTTGTTTCTTGGAGCGTTCGGTCTCTCGGCTCTCTCTGGGGCTGTGAGTGCCCTTCCTCTGTCTCCCGCCCTCCGCGGCCGCTCTCTGGCCCCTTCCCCTCTCCTGCAGCCGGACAGATCCTGACAACTGGTGCCTGCCCGAGCCCGGCCTAGTGGTGCGCTCGTGCGGATCGCCTCTGCCTTGCTGCGATGAAAATAGCTCGGTCTCTGGAGGGCCTGTGTCGGGCTCTGGGATCATCACGGCACGACCCAGGATAAAAAGCACCGGTCCCGAGGGGGCAGAGCTCCAGGGCCGGCGCCGCGCAGCAGTCCTGACATCGGATGGGTGGTAGGGGCTGTGCACGATTCGATGATTCGTGCGGATGCCCGCGCCCGATAACTTCGCATATCCTCGAATGGCCAAGGATGGCCTCGGGTGGCTGGCCCTGGCCAAAGATCCACCGATGTCGGCCTCGTGATAAGAACTCGACGTCATGAGGAAATCGCGACCCACATCTTCGGATCGGAGGTGGCGAGACGAATCGGCCCGCGAGGGCGAAAACGGTGGCTTGAAGCACTCGGGCTTGCAGGCAGTCCAGACATGCAGCCGCGACCGTCATGGTTGCTCATAGGGTGCTCGCTCTGCTGCAAGCGGCGGGAGGGACGCCCTACGTGAGCGCGCTCCGCCATCCGACTCTTCCTGCCCCCCCCTCTCGTTTTTCTGCGTTCCCATCCTCCGCCGACTCTTCCTCCTCCCGCCTCCCCATCGTCCTCACCACCACAATCCCGGGCCCTCCTCCTCCCCCCTCCTCCCCCCTCCTCCCCCCTCCTCCCCCTCCTCCTCCTCCTCCTCCCTCCCTCCTCCTCCTCTTCTCCCTGCTCCTTCTCCTCCTACCTGCTCCTCCCTCCACCCTGCTTCCGCCGCATCCCTCCGCCCCGCCCCCACCCCACCCCACCCGCTGCTCGCCTTCCTCTCATCGCTATCTCCCGCCCCCGCCGCATGCCCTCCTTCACGTCCTGCCTCCTCCTCCTCCTCCTCCTCGTCCTCAGCCTCTCTTCGTCTCCCCACACGGGTCATGGAGCACAGTCAGGACGTGGGACTATGGACCACCTCGGGTTCGCGAGGGGCTCGGATGTTCGTGCCGTTCCTCGGTGGATCTATTGTCGGCCAGCCGACTAGTGGGAGAGGCTGGCATTGGCCAGAACAGCGAAGCCTTTCTGTCTTGTCTCTCCGTGTGGTAGTGCGATGGTTGTGCGGCTGTGCGGGCAAGCAGGTGCTGAGTCAAGCCCTTGAGATGCCACCGATTGTGCCCCAAGGCGGTCGGGTTAGGGTAATTGTTTCTTGCGTCTTCCGAGGCACCTTGGAGCTTTGGGAACCCCGAGTAGGGATTGCGCCAGCGTGGATTTTTAGGTCTGGAGAGGCCACGCGCGCTGCAGAAATCAGATCTTCTATTCCTCAACAGCTGAGCCTGGTGACTGGCGAATGAATGGTTGCCGAGCTGCTGAGACCCTGAGACTATTGCGACGTCGCAGCTTGCCTGACTGTGGTAGTGCAGCCATCGGAACCGAACCCACGTTGCATGATGGCCCCTGCAAGACGGGCCAGCAGGTTCTTCCCCTTCTCTCTTCCCACCTCCCTCCTCACTCGTCCCTCCTCCCTCCCCCTCCCTCCGCCCTCCTCCCTCCCCCTCCCTCCCCCTCCCTCCCCCTCCCTCCCCCTCCTCACTCGTCCCTCCTCCCTCCTCCTTCCTCCCCCAGATCTCCCCCCTCCCTCAATACTCCCTCCGCGTCCTCCGGACCTGCTCCCTCGTCCTCCCCTGAGCCCCCTCCCGCATTCCTCTTCTCTTCCCGCCCCTTTCCTCATGCCCCCGCGCCCCCCCCCCTCCCCAAGGAGGGCGGCGATGGTGGCGAGGAGGGCGGCGAGGGCGGCGAGGGCGGCGGCGATGGCGGCGAGGATGGCGGCGAGGGTGGCGGCGAGGGCGGCGGCGAGGGCGAGGGCGGCGAGGGCGGCGGCGAGGGCGAGGGCGGCGGCGAGGGCGAGGGCGACGAGAGCAACTGATGGCCGCGGGGAAGGCGCAGGGGGCCAGCGGGGACCTGCCGGCACTGGCCGTCCCCGCCCCAGCCGCTGGGAATTTACCAGCGGACCGGCCAGGCGGATGCGCCGTGCGAATTTGTGCATTTCGAGCGAAGGCGGCTACGTAGCTCTGTCGAGGAAGAATACACAGGAAAAGCATGTAAGTTGTCGGAGTGTCGTGCGGATGTCCTGGATCGGCGCTGGGCCCCCCCGGCGGTGCCTCTGGTGCCGCGAGTGGGCCGGCGCAACTCCAAGAAGTCGGTGCGGACCTGTGACAGTTTATGGCTATGATGTCTTTTCTCTCCTCTGGAGCGAAGGCGGCTACGTGGTTAATTATCGCTGGGTCAGCCAGGGCCACGGTGGCAGTGAGATTCACGACTTGGTCGTCGGCTGGTGCTGGTTTTCCCAGAGCATTATGATGCTCCAACCTACTTTAGCTTTGACCACTTGAAAGAATTTCGAGCGCCCAAAAAGAATCCGAAACTCAAGGGTTTTCACGTGTCGGGCCCTGGGAGACACTCGCCCGACACTGTTTCGACACTCTTTTTTGGCACTCTTCGGGTGCTCAAAAGTATTCCTGGGATGTGGTCCTGAAGCCGGATGGTCACCACAGAACCAGAGCAGAGGGCCTGGCTCGTCTCAGCGTTGGGGGCCCTCGTCGGATCTCCGCGGGCGTGTGAGGCTCCAGGGGGCCCGCCTCGCGCAGCCGAGCCCGCTGGAGCCACGCGCGGTTGCCCGCCCGTCGAGCGGGCGCCCCTTCCCCCAGCATCTCCTGCCGGTAGTCTTCAGGAGGGGGGAGAAAGAACACACAGACGCAGTGAATCGTCGATCCCCCAGAAAAAATGTGGGAAACTATGGGAAGTGGGGGGGAAGAGAAAGCCCAGAAGATTGGGGGAAAGATGGGGAATCCTTTTATTTGTGTCTATTTATTTGTGTGTCCCAGGGCCCCTTCGAAGCTCCCTCGTTCCCATCAGGCTTCAGTTCAGGGGAGGGGGTCCTCCAGGAAGTTCCGAAAAGGGGTTCTGGCACGGCGGCGGGTCTCTCATATCTCAGGATTGCCCGGCACTTCCCCCTTGTCATCACTCTCGGAGTTGGAGCGTAAGGATCAGCGAATTTTGCGGGCTGGAGTTGCCCATGATAAGGAAAGTGGTCGATCCGATGTTTGCAAAAGCCCGTCTTGGAATGACCCGTAATGGGGATCGGCGGGTGCTGGCGCATCCTCCTCCTCATCCATGCGGGCGAACGTCATTGTCATCCCCTGTCTTTGGCTGACCCTTACCTAGGCCGTCGCGCTGCACGCGGGGATTCTACGTGGCCGAGGTTGGGCATTGGGCATTGGGATGGGCAAGGAAGACCAAGGGGTCCAGCAGCACTGTGGCAGGAGGAAGAGGAGAAGGAGGAGCATGACTTGGCTTCTTCTGCAGTGGTCTCCGCTGTTCGGTCGTTCCTTCTTCCGTCTTTCTCTACCAGTTGGCTTCCTTTACCCCATCCCCCCGGTGTTGGCCGGGGGTAGGGTCACCGAGGGCCCCAGTGCATTGCACAGGCAGGTCCCCAGCTTCAACTTCAGCAGGAATTGGCAGCGGAGGAGGAGGACGACGAAGGTATCTCAGCATGATGCCGAGGAGTAGGAGAAGTAAGGAGGGTGGAAAAATGGGGATGGGGAGTTGGAGTGAGGACGAGGATAATAACGAGGATGAAGAGATCTTTCGAGGACGAGGTCGTGAAGGAGGGGGAGGCAGAAAGAGGAGGAACGAAGAGGATTGTGATGAAGAAGACAAGGGGGCGCAGCACGAGGAGCACAGGAGGACGGAGGACGGAGGAGGAGGAGGAGGAGGAGGAGGAGGAGGAGGAGGAGGAGGAGGGAGGAGGAGGAGGAGGCGGAGGAGGAGATGCGATAGCAGAGCGGCCAGGCCGCTTCCTCACACGGGGCAGCGGGGTCAGCTCGCACTTTTCAGGGCAGCGACGCGGGCGACAGACACTGCAGCACGGGGCGTTCCCCCCATTGCTCTCCTCCTCCAGCTCCTGGACCCCCCTCCCCCCTAGGGCAGGTTTGTTCCGCCTCAGCGCCCTGGCGACGCCGCTTCGGCCGCGTCCGAGATGCCGACGCCCCCGGCGGGAGGACGGCGTACGCGGCGTAGGCTGAGTTGCGGGGGCGGCCGCGCCGCAAGGAGCTCGAGGGCTGCCACGCGGCGGCGGAGGTGTCGGCCTTGGGCGGGGCTCTCGACGGAGCGCCGGGGACGGGCCTGCAGAGTACTGTGACCAACTCTGCGCGGCCAGCTGTTTGGCGTGCCTGCGCGTCTACGTGTCCATGGATGGAGGCAGGTAGCATTACACTGCGTGCAGAGGGCAGACGGTTGGCTTCGTCCCAGGAGCCAGGCGGCCGCTGAGTCGAAGAGAAGTTTCGACTGCGTGTTGCCCGAGCAGCAGTTCCACCTAGACCTCTCCGGGAGCAGCATCGACGAGGCGGGCGGCGGGGTCCTGTTTGGACGGCGCAGGGGATGGCGAAGGGGATCTCGTCAGCGTCGGTCCCTGGGCTGGCTTCTCCGCTCTCGTGGATTACCGCGGCGGGGTGGCGCTCGACATACCTCTTCGGAGGCTTTCTCGCGTGAGCGGATCAACTTGCATGCGCCGTCTCGACCTGGTGGCGCCCCAGCTTCATCGCTTGATTGGCGCGGGCCAGTTTAAGCAGGTCGCGGGCAGCAGTTCGCATCAGTCCCAGCTGCATTGAGATTTGCGGCGAACGCTACCTCGCTCGCCAGCGAGTCGGCTCGCTTCGATCCGAGGGGAATCAAGCTAGAGAGCGAGCTGCGCACCATGTGGCTGCAGCGTAGCCAGGCAGTGGCGACCTGGCGAGGGGGGAGCGGGATTGCGCAGGGTGCATGCAGCGAGCAGCTCAGGCGGACCGCCTGTGACCCCAGCGACGACGGCAGAGCGGTCTTACGCCTCGTTGGCAGGAAGCTTCCCCTGGGCCACGGGGCTGGCTCAACCTCGGAGAGGAAGGGATAGGACCGACTGCGGAGTGGAGCTTGCTCCCCCGCTCTGCGCGGAGGTGGTCAGTATGCGCGCGAAGGGGCCGCGAGAGGCGCGCTCGAAGTCGTCGGCAGCTGCGGCGCGAGCCCGCCTCGACGAGCCCAGGGTGCCTAGATCGACCAGAACGAGGGCCGCGAGGGCCCCAGCTGGGCGCCGGAGTTCCAGCAAGGAGGTGTTTTTCTTTAGAGCTGGCGATCAAACAGCGGGGGCCGAGCATGCCTGCGTCCGACGACGACGAGAGGCAGCAGCTATCGGTCATCACTGCGACCAAGAAGGCGGAGCAGGCGGGGCGTTCCAGGCTGGCCTGGGCCGCGTCAGCCCGCATTGCAAGGATGCGCCGCCGGCCCCGATGGGGCCGCCAGTTCTAGGATCGGATTTCTTCAGCGACGAGAAGCTCTCGATTGTTCATCGTGGCCTGTCTGCCCGCCATCTTCCAGCGACTTCAAGCATGCCCGAGCTCTTGTCATATTTCGGCACTGCATTGCGCAGTGCCCTGGGCGTTCTGGGAGTTTGGCAGGGCCGACTCTCCCTCGGCCGCCCGAAGGCGCCGTCGGAGTGGCCTGCGCGGTCGCGTGGCTGAGCTGGTTGCTGCTCCTCGCGCGCGCGCGCGTCGCTGATGGACTGCCTCGACCGTTTCGGGGCCGAGGCTGCAGGGGGGGCGTCGAGCGCGGCGGCCAAGTCCCCGGCATGGCCGAGCGCCACCTGCCCTGGCTTCGCATCGACGACTACGACGCGGCCGCGCCCGCGCGGTAGACAGGGCTGGGGGCCGCAAGTGGGCGCCGCTCGCGGGGATGCCGACTGGAACACAGCCGCGAGGGACGACGTCTTCGAGGAGGATGCGACGCGACGACGGGGCTCAGAGCGACGGGGGCGACCTGGCGCGGCGGTGCTGTTCGCGGACTCGGTCGCGCTGGCGGAACCCATCGGGCCCGATTCCTTTGGCCCCCGGCCCGCCCCGAGCCGCGGGCTATCGATGACGGGGCGCGGCGCGACTTTTGCTGCGCCTGCCGACGCTCGCGAGGGCCGCCCTGCGGACCAGGCAGGGCGAGCTGGAGCAAGCTCCGGCGGATCCTCGCAGGCCCACCGAGTTTTCGCGAGCCGAGCTCCTCAGGCTCAGAGCTTCTGACCGCCTGCGGAGAGCCCCAGGCCCGGGGGGGGCGGGCAAGAGGCAGGCGAAACAAATGGCTCGCAGAGGGCGCCCGCGCCGATCGAGGCGCGCGCCTGCCCTGGCGGTCGGCGCCCCGCGTGTCCTCGGTAGCTCGGGGTCGATCCTCCCGCGGCTACTGCCCGAGATGCCACTTCGCTCTCGCGGCGGGGCGGGCGCCTGGACCCATCCCGCCAGTTCGGCGCCCCCGGAAGCAGCTGGACCGACTCCCGACGTCGACGACGACGACGACGACGACGACGACGACGACGACGACGACGACGACGACGACGACGACGACGACCCCGCCGCCGAGCCTAGGCGGCAGGCCCCACAGCCAGCGCCGCCCGTGGTGGTGGAGTGGATCAGCGCGGATCGCCAGGCAACGGCGCCCGCAGGTTCCGGGGCGCGTCGAGCTCAACGGCGCTTTGGGGGGGCCAGGCCGCGGTGGTGGCGTTCGGGCACCTGGCGAGCACTGGCTGATCGCGGTTTCGCGAGCCCCCATCTTCGCCGACTTCTTCATCGTGGCGGGCATCTCCTGCAATGGCGCGGCGTCGTCGCATCGACCAATCGGCGCACGGGGCGCGCGCCAGAGCGTGATAGCGGTTTCCAGCGAGGGCAATCGCGGCAGATGGGTCGTCTTGGAGAGGCACCGATGCCGGGGGCGCTGGCGCGGCGCGAGGACATCTTGCACCCGGTCCACCGAGGCCCTCGATAGCTTTCGCGTCTTCGTGGCCGAAGCGCGCGGCAGGTGGCGACCCGCGGGCGTCCCTCATCTTGGCTGCCGGGCATTTCACCGGGCGGCGCGTCCCTCGCCGATGGCGAGACGCCCGCGCCAGCGGGCACGCCGCGCAGGGCGTTCTCGAGAGCTCGACCGAGCGCGGCGCCGCCGTGGAGGAACCGAGGGGCTCGGGCGCGTCAAGCAGGGAGGTGAGCCGCATGTTGCCGGGCACGCGCCGCCAGGATGACCCATTTTTTCAGCGCCCGCAGGGATCGAGACATCGCCCTGGCCAGCTACGCGTCGTCGCAATGCTACTTTCACAGGTCCAACGCGGGAGCGGGCGATTCGTGATCGTTGGTTTTGTCCGCGCGGGTGAAGACCAGTCGGGCAACGTGTCGCGTGCAGCTCGAGCCCTGAAGTTGCGTCTTGGAATAGCAGCGCGAAGCGAAGGCCAGTCATTGGGCGGGAGCTCGATGGCCCGGACGGCGCCCTGGACGATTCAGCGCGGAAGGCATTCGTGATTGCCGTGACTTAAGTAGTAGGAGAGCGCGGCTGGGATTTCTTCCACAGGCTGGATATCGCTTTATATCTGCCACAAAAATATTCGCACTGACGCCTCCAATGGATAATTCCTGGGCCTTAGAGTTGGGCGGCGGTGTATAAATCGCCACTGGGAGCCAATGACTTTATACACCGCCGCCCTCCCTGAACGCACATGCACAATTCGTCTGAGGGTGTCAGTGTAAGTATTTTCGTGTCGCATCATGCTAAAATTTAGCGAGCCTTGCGATGAAGTTTCGGGCTCGTGGTGAGACGGCCACGCGGCTCGCAATCCATACGCGCTCGCCCGGCCTCGCTTCTGGAGCGGCCTCTCGACGGCAGCCGCCAGCCTCGCGCCGGGCGATGACCTGGCTGGCACCCCCCTCTCCAGCGGCTTCCCCCAAAAAAGAATTGTCGGTGGCGCGATGGGCCCTCGACTGGGATTGAGCTGCAGACTGCGTCGAGGCTGCCGTTATAACGCGCTCGGGCGGGGCCAGGACCAGGATAAGGCGTTCCAGAGCTTTCTCTGGCAGGCAACCGGAGCGTTCGCCGTCGCTGTGGACTGGCCGCGGCGCCCCATGCATCCTCCAGAACCGCCGCACCCAACAGATCCTCGACCCCTGCCGGTCCGAGTTGCCGCGGTCGTGGCGCCGTCTCGAGGTGGCATTCGGCGGCGCCTGCTCTCGGTGCCCAGCCCGGCCTCGTGGTCTCGCTCTCGGTGCCCAGCCCGGGCAGGCGCCGACGTGGGCGCCCGGCGGGAGCTGTCCTGGGCCCGCCCGCCGCCGGCCCTGCTCGAGGCGCCTGCAGGGGGGCGACGTCCGAGGAGAGCGGCCGCGACGTGTCATGACGGACGCCGCAGGCTGCTGCGCGCTGGAGTCGAGATTAAATCGGCGATTGTTCTGCTATGTTCGGCAGTTCGGTTTGGGGTTATGATTTCTGATGGGGGTGATTTTTCGATCAGTCATTTTTGACTAGTTCTAGCATTCTTTATTTCTGTTCCAGCCCCCCCCTGTTGGAGGACATGCCCGACCTAGAGTCGGGGCGCGCGGGCGAGGTGGCCCGCCGGGCAGCGGTGCCCACGGAGCAGCGGCACCCCTGCGCCGAAAGTACAGGCTTAAGTCGGGCATGTCCCTCTACAGGGGGAGAATTCAAGAACAGTTAAACAAATCGTCTGGGGACGATGCTCCGTGCTCCGTTGACTATGTTTGCGCATCTTTTGTGTAGTTTTCATTTTTTCTTATGAAATCCGCCTGTAGAAGGACATGCCCGACCTGAGTCTAGGTCTCCTACATGGGGTCGAAGTAGATGGGCTTGGAGGATTGCGCCGCATCGCCGATTCATCGCCGACGCATCGGCGATGTGGCTCGATGCGCAGGGCTCCGCCGATGCATCGCCGACGTCGCCGATGCATCACCGATGCATCGCCGATGCATCGCCGATACATTGGCGATGCGGCGCGATCCTCCGACCCCATCTACTCCGACCCCATCCAGGAGGCCTCTAGCGACGGCACCCCTGCGCCAGAAGCGTCCACAGTGTGGCAGTTCCCACAAATGCCAGGGCCACTGCTGAGAGTTGCCGTCGGTGCAGGATCGCGCACGCCGGCCGTTTGTTGCCTAGCTTGTGCCGTTTCGCGGCGCCTTTGCAGTGAAGCCTGGTTTGGCATGTTCTTTTTTGCGATGTTGATACGGTTGCGCCCTCATCGCCCTTTGTTGCGCGTCCAGTTTAACGGAGTTGAATTAATCAGCCCCCCAGTTGTTAGAGCATGTTAGAGCAATAGGGATCATCATCCTCTTGAGCGTCCTTAGTTTCTTCCCGCGGCCCAGCTGGCCGCTGACCCGAGCTGGGTGTTGCTCAGACTGCAGTGGCCGCAGCCATTCCGCGTGTCCGAGAGTCGCGTTTCTTGCCTCGTTGTTCCATGGCGTCGGCTGAGAATGCGCCCTCGCCACATGAGATATATGATCTTCTATCCAGCAGGGTGTTCATTAAAACGTCACTTTCCCCGTCGGCTTCGCGGACGTGCGGGCCATTACGAAATCTTGCTTATTGCAGAAATGCGACCAACTGCACGTCGGTTGTAGCCTGCTGCGTCTGTCACGGGAGGCCTTGGCCTCGAACTGGGGTAAGCACATCGGGAGAAGCGAACCTGCAGGAGGCTTCCACCGAGCCTCTCTTATGCCCTGGTCGCCCTGGGGGCCTGCAGGGTGCAAGTCGCCCGGAGCACGTAACGATGTTGAGTACCGAGATTGTCATCGAGAACGAAATAACCCCTAACCCTCATAACACGATGAAGACGTGGCCTCGCTTAGGTCCCCGTCTTCGCATTAGGGATCGTACATTTGGTCGGTTTGGTCTGATATATCTGCAACAAAAAGAGCCCCTATCCTTAATATGTTTGGCCCTCCTACCTTAGGTCGCCTCCCAATGGGATAGGGGTCCTGTTATTGCTCATCATAAAGTGTACCCTTCTGCGCACGGTCACGAACGTTTGGTTAGCGTGCCGCGCCGCTGGTGTTTGCCCATCACGCTTCGGTGCGACACTCTAAGAGCGTCCCGTCCCGCAGGCGTCAACGTGCCGAGCTTATCCCAGCCCTCCACCCCACGAAGCAGAGCGACACGCTATCAGCTCGCAGAGCGTAGCGCGTCGCAAGGGGTGCAGCTGCGTCACGCTAAGCTCACATCGGTGACCGAAGTATTGCATGAATATTGCCGAATGCGTCCACTGCGCGCTGGATGGGGAGAATTCTGTCAGGTTAGCACCAGGGGAGAGAAGGAGGAGAGGACAGTTGAGCGGAACAGGAGGGCGCGACGGGTAGCGAGAGGAAGAGGATGAGGAGGAGGAGGCATGAGCATGCCGAGTTGGAGAAGATGCAGGACGGGGGCAACCAGGGTGTGAGGGCATGGTTTAAGAGGCGAAGAACCAGTGGGAGATGCAAAGGAGAAGGAGGAGGATGGGGAGGATGGGGAGGCGGACGGAGGGTGAAGGATGACCCGACTGTATTGGAAGTTGTTTGTCTGCGGAGGACCATCCGCATGCCAACAGCTCACATGGCGATGCGCTGGCTGAGGACCCTGGTGCTCAGGGAATGACGACAAAGGATTGTCTCCCTGCCCCGGGATCAGCCTAGCTTCGCAGGACGACAACTATGCATGTGTACCAATTTTAGAACCAGGGCCATCGTGGACCCAGTACCAGTGTATATGATTCTGGGCTCCAGGCCCACGCCCCCCCCCCCCCAGATTGGATGGGTCTCAGGGTCGCTGGGCCCCCACCCACCGATGGGATGGGTGGTGAGTTCGGCGACGACGACGACGACGTCATGCCTAGGACGGCGATGCATGTGCCGATGCCGATGCCGATGCCGATGCCGATGCCGACGCCGATGTCGTCCTCATCCTTCTCCTCCTCCTCCTCCTCCTCCTCCTCCCTGATGGGTTGGGGAGGGGGCCGGACCCCATACCCACCACAGCACGCCCACAGGGGAAGACCCCACCACGCCACGCCCACAGGTGGAGGGGGGGCCCATCTCGCGGGGGGGGAGGGGGGGGCCGATGGCATCAGCATGAGACGGGGGGAGCAGACCCTGGATCATCTGTGCCTTCTGGGCCAAGCGGAACGCGTTGTGCACCGATCCTTGGCGTCGATTTGGCCTGGTCGTGATCGGTGCAGATGTTCGATTGCGTCTTCGGAGGGCCTCGTCTGTCCTGTAAGCTGTCGTCTTCTCTGACTGCCGACGCGAGTCGACGCGGACAGCGGCGCGAGGGGACAGAGAAGGTCCTCCGAAGGTGCGAAGCATCACATATGCATACTTGACGTCCTCCCGTAGTTTGTTGTTAGCTTGTTCTGGGGTGCTTCGTCTTGAAGTCCCGTTAGAATTGCTCCCGAGGACGACCTCCTCGGTGGACAGGGCAGCCGGCTCACGCCGCGGCCACCAGGCGTTTGTGTTACTTGGGGAGGCGTGTGCCGCGCACTGCTTCAATTCGCAATTCTTGTCACTCGGCCAGTCGTCTTTAGGGTGCTCGTGGGGTATAAAAGAAAATGTGGGCACCTGGGCGTATCCACTCGGGTGCTCTTCCAGATGCGTTCGTCGGATGCCGTGTTATTTGCACAGAAGCTCCACATCGCAGATGTGCAAGGGCTCATATTCAGTGTACAAGTAGCACGCGCCAGCGTGGGGCATCTCCCCACACTTCACGCTTGCACTGGCATGTGCTGTGTGTGACTCCACGCTTGCCCGAGGATCCCATGCATTCTGCGCACGTGTGCTCGCAGGTCCGTAGACGCGCAGGAGTGGTGATCGCGCACGGTAGATGGAGCCCACTGGGCAAAGGCAAATTTGATCAACCCGCACTTCTTGAAAAGACGCGTCAGCAGTGGCGAATCTTTCCCTTCGTGTGGCACTAACTACATGTGAGAGGGGGAAGCAAGATAGATGCTCTGATGATCCGCGCAGAGCAGGGCTGAACAGGGGCATGCACTCGGTGGGGACCAGTATTGATGCTCGAAGTGTGACGTCGCCACGGACAATTATAGCATAATGCCCATGAACTGTTCGGTCAGCGACCGCCCCGCGATTTTCCTGTACATGCCTGTCGGTCGCCGAAAAGCATAAAAAACGACGCATCAATATCCCGATATCCCGAGCAGTTCTAGCGCCCTCCGATTGCAGCAATCCAAGTGGCATCCTCTCCTCTTGCCGACCCAGGCGGCCGGCATGCGAAACCTCGGCCCCGGCCACCGCACGGTTGCGCCCACGAGGCGCCCACCGGGCGGCTGCCATCCAAAGCGTCGGCGTTCGCAGCCAGCGCGCAGGGCGGCCCGGGGGCGCCCACCCGCGGCCCCCGCATCGGCCCAACGAAAGTTCCTCGAGTTTTCGTCACGTCCCTCGCTCGCGGAAGCCGACGGAGGTAGAGCGAGGCGTGAAGACGGCGGAAGGCCGTCGGCAGGCCGTCGGAAGGCTGGCGGAAGGCAGCGGGAGTGGATGACGCCCCGCCCGAGCCCCCCCTTCCCCCCGTGGAAGCCTGGCAATGTAGTCTTCTGCCGTGGGCCAGGCGGGATCCCGCCTAACTTATTCCCCTTAAATGTCATCATGTTAGTTCAGCCAGGCTAAAAATCCCACCCAGTAAGAATGGGGTAAACAAGTATCCCTGGTCGTTCACGGATCCCGCCATGCTGGGATCGGCTCGAAGTAAGTTTGGGCCCCGAAGTAGTAGCATTCTTGGCGTGCCAGGGTCGTCTTGAGGTCATCTTGAGATCACATCTCGGTCATGCTTGGATCGCGCAGCCGTCGCGTGTCCATTCTGGGGCCACCCTGGGCGCGCGTGGATCCATCGTGTTGTCATGAGGCCATCTCGGCGTCACGCGTGGCTCCACTGTTTGGTCATCTTCGGGTCGGCCTGAGACGGTCCAGACTCCATGGCGGGATCGTGTGGGGGTGGCGTCATCCCAGGGTCGGTTGGATGTTCTCGCCTTTGGCCTCGGGCCCTCCCGGAACAATTTTTTGCGGCCACGGGGGCGTCTTGGCATCTCGCGCGCGCGAGCGCTCAGCACGCGCGCGCGCGCGACAGACAGCTCATCCCGCTAAGGGGCGCACACACGTGCACTTCTTGTCGCGAGCTCCCAGGGCAACTCCTGTTGGAGCCGAGCGCACAGGGCGCCCACCATGCGACACCTCGGTGTGCCCAGCCAGCGCGCGGGGCGCCAACGGCGGCGGCCACCAGACGGAGCCCCCGACGGGCCCGGCGCCAGCGCGCGGGGCGCCCTTCGAGGCGCCCGCGGGCGGCCTCCGTGCGGAGCCCTTGGGCGGACCTCGGCCGCCGCACGGCGGCGCCCCTCGAGGCGGGCCACGGGCGGCCACCGGGCGACGCGTCGGCGGACGCAGCCAGCGCGTGGGGCGCCCGCGGGGTGCCCACGGGGCGGGCAGAGACCCGGGAGCGCACGCTGCAGCACGATGCCGCAGCGGCAGCGCCGCAGGAGAGCACGCGCGGGCCAGTCCACGTCAAGAGGGGGCGCGTCTGCTGCGGGTGGCCGGCGTCGCAAGAAGGCGAGCGCGGCGTGGCATGGCGCGCGGGCGCGGCACGGCACGTGCGCTGCACTGCAGAGCTCGGGCGCGGCGTGGCACGTCTCCGCACCCTGGAAACTGTGCAGGGCACGGCGCAGCCCCGCATTGCGCATGTCTCGCGCTCTGGAACCGAAGCCCGGCACGGCACGGGAGCACGGTACGCCACGGCGCATGTTTGCACTCGAGGGCTCAGGCAGGGCTCATCAGGGCTCGGCACGCGGGCGCGCCACGGCACGGCAGCACACGTTCTTCGCACTCTGGAGCCTGGCCTCGGCCAGGCATGGCATGCGAGCACGGCATGGGACACTTGGCCCCTCGTATTCCAGATGCGTGGCACGGCGCAGCACGCGGACACGACACGGCACAGGCTTTGGGGCATTCCAGGTTTGTGGCATGGCGCGGCACGGCACATGTTCTGCACTGTTGAACTGAGGCATGACACGGCACGGCTCGCAAGCCGGTGGCACGTTTCTGGCATCTTGTCTCTGACAAATCGGCTCTCTCACAGCAATTGAGACCCCTCCCGCGCTCTCAGGTTTTTATAGAAATAGAAAATCGCGTCCGAGTAAGAGCCCGAATTGCAAGCAACACTTGGGAACATTGACCTCCGCCGCAAGGTGTCTGAGCGAGCCGGCAGGCAGGCAGCAAGCAGGCCAAAGTGCTTCAGAGTTTCTGTTTGCCCCTGAGCTCATTGAGGGATAAGAGCATCGCTGGGGGTACTTGTTGGCAGGCCGATGTCTTATCTGACGATCCTAGGGCGGGGATGAGAATTACACGAGGGATCGGAGAGGGAGGGGCACCATGAGGGAAGAACGAGGCAAAACGGAGAAGAGGATGAGAGGAGGAAGGAGGAGGAGGGAGAGACGAGGGAGGAGCGAAAAGGGAGGTGGGAGGTGGGATGTGAGGGGAGGGGGAGGAGGAGTAGAGAGCAGCGATGAGAGAGATGGGATCATGGAGGGGGGGACCAGGGAGGTCTCAATGTTCGCAGGCCAAGGAACCGACGGCGGAGTGGTGGAGTATTTTGTCGCCATCCATGGAAAGGCTTGCCTTCTTCTCGCTATAGTATCCACGTCGACCCCCCATGTCGGAGGGCCCTGCAGTTTCTATTTGGTACTATTGGTGCTAGACCCGTGAGTGTCTAAGTCAATGCGGGGATGAGGGGGGATGAGGGAGGGAGAGCGGGAGGTGGAAGGGGGAGGAAGGCAATGGAGCGGGAGTGAGGAGAGAGCATTGAGGGGGGGTGAAGGACAAGGGAGCAGGGAGGAGGGCGAGGAGTAAGAGGGTGTGCCGCGTAGCTGCGCCTCTTGCCGCAGGAGTAGGCGGCGACCGGGCGCTTGTCCCGCGCGGGGGACGGCGGCGGGAGCCATGGCGATGACGGTGCAGCAGCTGGAGGCCGTTTTGATGAGGGCTGCCGCGGTGCCTTCGGGAGCAGCGGACAGGCCCGCGTGCCGCGTCTGGGAAGGGGCTGCGGCGGGGAGAGGACCGCGCTCCTTCCTGGCATCAGAGGGGACGGAAAGAACTGTTACGGGGATCGCCACAATCTTTTGTCTGTTTTGAGGAAGACTCGTCGTCGGTCTCGCCGCGGACATTGCTACTGATGAAGAGCACCGTTTGTCTAAGCTGTTGTCTCTTTGGGGCAGCGCTGGCTGTTCGGCATCCACCCCGCTAGTGCTGTCTCCACGGGTGTACGCAGCTCAGCGAACCTGAACTGTCGAAGTGAAACTTCTGTTAGTGCGTCCAGCGCTGGAAGGCCCCTTGGAGCCAGATTGGTGTTCTATATGTTCGCTCTTCTGGGGCTCCTCTCGGTGCTCTCATGAGAGCATGCTGTTTTTTTGGGGCTCCACGCTGGAAGCCATCGAACAGGAAAGGACGTTCCATGTGAAAGAAACCAGACAGGCGCCTTTTTGGAATTCTATTTTGGCTTTCTTCGGATGCTCTTTGACACATGACATTTGGGGCTCTCTCGGGGCTCTTCTGTTCTCGTCCTGGGGCCATCGAGACAGTCCTGAGGCCTGCCTCAGAGGCCCGTCCGAGCAGAAACGTCGACATGGCAAAAATCATTGAGGAATTTTTGGCATGGTGGGTATCCGGAGCCAAGGGTTCTCTTAATCGTGGAATTGAAATCTTAGTCGTGAGTTCAACAACCACGCTGTGCGACACTGCTTTCTACAAAGGTCTTTCTACGTAGTGCTTTCTATGTAGTATGCCGCTCGATAAGGCGCTGTACTAGGCGCTGTGCCAGGCGCTGTGCTAGGCACTTTGTTTAATTGCTTCGCTCATTCCGCCGGCCCTGGAGCGCTATTTGGGGCCTCTTGGGGCCGTCTTGGGGGCCTCTTGGGGGTTTCTTAGAAGCGTCTTGGGGCTCCTTGGCGGCGTCTTGGGCTCCCCTGGGGCCTCTTAGGGGCTCTTGGGGGCCCCTTGGAGCGGGAGGGGGGGTAGTCGATTGCAGCCACCCCCTCGGAGGCCACGATCCTCGTGAGGGGTGGCGAAAAATAGCCTCCCCCCTGGGGATCGCCCTGGACCCAGCCGGGACCCGGCCGGGGATCGGCCGGGGTACTTGGGCCCCCAAGGGCCGCCCCGCGCGCGCGAACTAGAAATATTGTTAAGTAGTTACCGGAGATCTTAGCACGCCTCTGGCCCGTTGGGCCGGCGAATTATTAGGTACCGTACCAGGCGTTGAAACATTGAAAATCGAAACGCGAAGCCCGCAAAATCGAAACCCGAAGCCAGATAATGGATTCCAGACAGTCAAACCCGAAAGCCAGCCCGAGACGCGGAACCAAGAAAATCGAACATCCGAAGCCAGAAAGCCGAATTCCGCAAGCCAGTCCGAAACGCGGAACCAAAAAACATCTGAAGCCAGATTATCGAATCCCGACAGCCAGCCCGAAACGCGGAACACCACACATCGGAAATCCGAAGCCAGAGAATCGAAACCGAAAAGTTGGCCGGAAACGCGGAACCCCCAAAATCGAAAATCCGAAGCCAGCGAATCGAAACCCGAAAGCCGGCCCGAAATGCGGAACCCCCAAACGGGAAGTCCGAAGCCAGATAACCGAAACCCGAAAGCCAGCCCGAAACGCGGAACCTAAAACATCGGAAATCCGAAGCCAGAAAACCGAAACCCGAAAGTTTGGAACGAGTCGACGAACCCGCCTACGCAGTGTTTTCTACGCAGTGTTTTCTGCGCAGTGTTTTAGCGCGCGCCTCCAAGAACCAAGAACGATGATTGAAAGGCGGTTGCTCAAACGCAAAGCGTAAAACGTCACGCAGGAAACAATGCACAGCAAACTACGTTAAAACAAACACTGCGTAAAAGCTCTGCGTAAAATCAATCACGACGTAACCAACAACATAACTGTGTTAAAGACACTGCGTACACGAAACATTGCGAACACCACGTTGCGTAAACGCACACTGCGTACAAAAAGCATTGCGTAGACAACGCTGCCTAAACAACACACTGCGTTGAAATCATTGCGTAAATTACCCCAGTGCGACCCTACCTAGAAGTTGGAGCCCCTAGGAAAGCAGCATTAGTTGCTATGCTATGCTATGTCATGCTATGCTATGCCATGATACGCTGCGCTATGCTATGCTATACTATGCTATGTTATGCTATGCTATGCTATGCTATGCTATGCTATGCTATGCAGCGCTATGCTATGTTATGCTAAGCTATGCTATGTCATGCTGCGCTGTGCTATGCGGTGCCATGCTATGTTCTGCCAAGCTGCGCTATGCGGTGCTATGCTATGATATGCTATGCCATGCGATGCTATGCTATGCTATGATATGCTGCGCTATGCTATGATATGCTATGCTATGCTTGGCTATGGTATGCTAGTATATGCTATGCTAATGCAGCGCTGCGCTATGCTAAGCTAAACTAAGCTAAGCTATGCTGATGCAGCGCTGCGCTCTGCAATGCTAAAGCTCAGCGAAGCTAAGATGAAGGTAAGCTAAGCTAAGATAAACCTGAGCTAATATGAAGCTAAGCTGAGCTAAGATGAAATAAGCTAAGCTAAGATGAGATAAGCAACGCTAAGCTAAGGGGACGTAACTGGGGGAACCGCGGGGCGGATACTGGGGGAACCGCCCGGGGCGCGTTCCACTGCCCGGCCCTTTAAGCTTCCGAGTAAGAACCCTTCTAGGCAGAGCCTAGGTAGGGAAAAACATTGCGTAAGCCACTACGTAAAAAAGCATTGCGTAGAAAACATTACGTTGAAAACACCGCGTTGGACATACCTGCGTAAAGAAAACTGCGTGGAAAATCATTGCGTAAAAACACTGCGTTCAAAGCTCTGCGTAAAAAAGCGCAGTGTTAAAAAACACTGCTTATATTAATTCAAGTCACGCTTCAGACCAAACTTCATCTGGAGCAGTCTTGCAGCTGTTCGTCGCTGCCTTGACCCTGGGGGAGGGGACGTGGTGTCCGAGCACCTGGCTCTCCCGAAGCTTGGCCCCTCCCGGTGTTGCTTGTCGTGGACGGAGCCGCGGATGCTCTTCCACGGCGAGGCGGCCCGCAGAAGAAAGTCGGCTCGAGGGTCCAGGGCCTCAAATACCCACGAGAACTCTTCCGACCGAAAGTGAGGAAGACAGGGCAGCCGGCATGATGAGAATGTGCGGGGGGAGGGGGAAGCTGGCCGATGTGTTCCAGTTTTTTTTGATGGCCCGACGGCGTGGAGCCTCCCTGCGCCAGTGACCTCGAGATTCTTCGAGAGACCCGCATGGGCAGAGCCTGCTTTCTTGTAGGCCGCTCCATCAGGCTGGCGTCGGGCCTGACATCCAAGGCGCTGAAATAAGGGCCACGTTTCGAGAAAGAAAAAACGGCATGAACATAAACTTTTGGCGCTCCGCACAAATTTCTCGGATCCGCGGTGGGCCCCGCCGGCGGCGCCTCCGGCGCCGCCCCTGACGCGCGCTGCGCGCCAGGGATGGGGGGCCAGCGCAGATCCAAGATATCCGCGCGGAGCGCCAACGGTTAATGTTTCTGCATGTGTTTCTTCTTCTAACGTTTAGGTTCAGGCGAGGCTCTGGTATTCGGGCCGGTCCTCAGCTCCAGGTCGGGGGGTATGTTCGTGGCGGAGGTTCGTGGTGGCCAGCGGAGCCCCTTCGGTCCTGTGGCAGCGCGACATCTGCACTCCTCGCTCGCGGCTCCTCGCCAAGGGTCCCTTCGGGGGCATCGTTAGGGGGCGAGAGGCTCCTGGGGCGGGGGGGGGGCATCGACCCCAAATCGCCCACTGATCGCCGATGGGGGCTCGATAGCTCCAGCCTGCCCAGGAGCATGCGAGTTTTTACTGTCGAGGGCCTTTCGCCGAGCTATCGGCGATGTATCGCCGATTCGAGCTCGACATCTCCCCCCCCTGAGCCGTTCCCCCCCTAACGTTGCCATTCACCCCCCCTCGATTGTCAGCTTCGCCTAAATCTGGCAGCGTGCGATTGCGACATGGGGTCGGTTCAGGGCCATCGACGCGGTCAGCGCCCAATGGGCGATCAGATCGGAGCGTAAATCCGCTGTGCAGAGAGAGAGAGAGAGAGCGAGAAACAAAAAAATGGGAGAGAGATAGATAGAGAAACAACAAGACATACATATACATAGACATAATGAGAGAGAGAGAGAGAGAGAAAACAAAAAATGAGTCAGAGAGAAGGGGAGCGAGCCTCGGCCACGTTCGCCCGTACGCCTAGGAGAATGTCCGGGGCAGCGCTAGGGGGGATGAGCTCAGGGGCGGCTGCACCGACCCTCAGGCGCTCCCACCTCGTCGAGGGGGCCCTGTTATAGCCCACCTGGCCGAGCAACTTTGGCGGGTGCGCTGTCGGGGGGCTCGATGTATCGGCGATGTATCGCCGTCGATCTGTCGGCGATCGATCTATCGACGATGAATCGTCGGGTGCGTCGTCCATCTATCGGCGACGTATCGCCGATTCCGGGAGGCTGTCCCCCCCCAAGGAGCCAGTCCTCCCTTCTCGCAGGGCTTGATTTTCGATTTCCTACGATTCGCTTCGGCTCGACGTCGATGGCCTCCGATTCCGCTTCGGTTCGACTTGGCATTCCGATCTGGGCTCCGGTGTCTCACTGGAGGCATACTGGCCTGCCGACATCCACCGATTCGATTTTTCCCGACTCGGCTGCCGAGTTCTGCCGAGCCGACGCATGTCGATCGCCGATCCGACTTATCGTTCCGATTATGGGCTCTCCTGCTGTCGTTCCCCCATCACAATGACCGAGTTCGGGCTTCAGAGTTTCTAACCGACTTCCTGTGCTCGGTGGAAGGGGCACGATGTGGTTGTGTTCACGGAGGGTGAAGTGTATTGTGATCAAGTTTGGTGAGCGTGTGCGTGTGTGTTGTCACCCTCATTGTTGCACGTGCTTCTCTTCTACACAGTGCTGGCAAATGGGTTGGCTTCGGCGCATTACTTAGCTCGGAACTCCCGGGAGTTTTAACTCCTTATCTCTCCTGGTGCATCCGTGGCGGTCATCCAGTCTAGTCCAGCTTAGTCCAACTGAGCCCAGCCTTAGACGGTTTCAATCAGGCTTGGTCCAGCCTTGCAAGCCTCCCTAATCTGACCTGGTGGGTCTTCATCGTGCCCTGCATACCGCGGCCGCCAGGCCCCAAGAGTCCCGGTGCTCCCTGGTACCCGGCCTCGCGTCTTCGACGAACGACGACTGCACGCCGCGGCCGAAAATCCCCGATGGCTCTGGTGCTCCCGCGGTGTCCTCCCTCGCGCTCTCGGGTGGAGGTCGCTCGAAGCAGGCTGCATGTTTGGACACGCTGCTGCTGCATCTCGTGGCCCTCGGAGGCACTGCGCGCCCCACGGGACCGCCGAGCGTGGCGACGCCGGCGACGTGATCCGCGAGGTGTGGGCCTGGAACTTCGACGCCGAGCTCGGCGCCCTGCTCGCGGCCGTGGTGGCCTGCGGAGGGCTCGGAGGCGCCCGCCGCCGCCCGCCAGTGGGCGTCGCCTCGCGCCGCCGAGTCCACCGTTGAGTCTGATCAGCCAGACACGCAAACCACCCGAGACATCCCCAGGATCGGGCCGCGAGCGGTCGAGCGGCACGAGGGTGAGTGGCCTGTGCGAATGAGCCTGGGTGGGAAATGCGTCTGAGTGTGACTGACTTTGAGCGTGGATGAGTGTGAGTGTGAGGAGTGAGTCTGAGTGCGGGTGCATCTGACTCTGAGTGCATCTCAGTATGAGTGCGTGGATTTGAGTATTCGTGCGCCTGGGGGTAGGATCTGAGTATGCGTGAGTCCGAGTGGGAGGTCGAATGTAAGGAGGAGGGGGGGGAAAGGAGGCGGAGGCATGACAGTAATAACCAGAACCCCCGTTCTTAGGATGCGGGGAACAAGACAAACCTACCCCCTCCCTCCTCGTTGTGTCCTCTCCCCGCTCTGCCTCGACAACCTTCCGAACACAGCAGAACAAGCACGCCAGAAATCCGCCGAACATCCCCCACCCGTCGAAAACTCTCGAAGGTTCTTCGATTGCCATCGGAGACTTCGAGCACTTCTGATGCCTCCTCCAGTCTTTCATCATACGCGACGACATCCAAAAAATCTAGAGAAGCTAGGAAGTCTCCTCGAACATCCGAAGACCGCCGCAAATGTTGGAAACCCTTCGGGTCTTCCCGAAGCAGTGCGGGAACATCCGAAAGCCATCGAGGACCTTCGACAACATGCGAGAAACTCTGAAAGCCTCCAAAGTGTATGGTCAGGAGCTTGCGCTTAGCGCGTCGCGTCGCCAGTGCTGGAGCGCTGTGCTGCGGCGCGGCACGCTGACGACGTCCTCGTCCCCGACACGCCAAGCGCACACGAGTTTTGCCAAACATCCTGCCACCGCAAAGCAGAATCGCGCGCTTTCAGCCTGCAAGGCACAGCACGGCGCCAGAGCCGCCCGCCGCGACTTGTTCATCAAGGGCCGCAAGGGAGTCCGACGGCGGTCATGCAGCGGCCGGGCGCGCCAGAGCACAGTAGGGCACAGTGGGAGGAGGAGGAGGAGGAGGAGGAGGAGGAGGAGGAGGGATGAGGGGGAGGAGGATGTTGACGATGAGGAGGAGGAGGAGGAGGAGGAGGAGGAGGAGGAGGAGGAGGCCTGCTCCCGACCCGCCAAGCGCACCCTGCAGACCGCGGCCGCCGGGCTTCGAGGGTGCCTCCGTGCCGCGCTGTGGGCAGCCCGCCTCGCGTCTTCGACGAGCGACCTCTCGCCTGCCGTGGCTGCCAGGCCCCCTCGGGGGCCCTGGTGCTTCCCTGGGTGTCCCGCCTCGTGTCCTTGGCCTGGCATCGTTCGGACGTGTTCATGTTTGCTCGGCGAGAGCCATCGAGGACCATCCTGGACCATCGAGCAACAAAAAACACGCACGGAACCGACAAATGCACGGGAAATGGACGTCCGAGCGACAGGAAGTTGGTGGTTCGATCCAACATACAGTCAACCTGCATAGTAAGGATGGGCGAGCTTCCCGAGGGCACATTCCCCTGCGTCCTTGCCTCCTCGGGCCATCCTTGGCCGCTTTCGTGGGCCGCGCCCCGCCCGAAAAGATTCGAAACGGCCTTCCAGAGCCCTTGCATCCTGATCATGCGACCTCGCGGTACGGGTCGACCGAAACTCATTGTGGAATTGTTTTTTAGTGCCCCGTGGCCGGAAGCGGGTCTCCGGAAACCGAAGACGTGGAGAAAACCGCACTGTCGCCGCGAGTGCGCCGCGGTTGCCTGCGTCAGGGGGCCACACGCGAGCCCTACCCCTGCCCCCCACGATTTCTGGGGGGGGGGGGTCACTTCGCTTGGGAGCTCCCGAGCGAAGTGAACCCCACCCTCCCCCTCAGAAATCGTGTGGGGGGGTAGGGGTAGGGTTCGCGTGTGGCCCCCTACACCTTAGGCGATGCTCAAGAAAACGTAAGTTTTCGGCCAGAGTCTTGATTATTCTTAATGTTTCAATGTAAGTCCTAAGATTTGAATAGAAATTTTGGGTTTTTATTCAAGTTCTGAGACTATGAATTTCTTAACCCATGATTTCTTAAGCATTTCGCAGGGTGTATGTGTGCCGCCCAGCAGGCTGCCTCGTGGCGCTGGACATGGAGTTCCCCGGCTTCGTCGTCGAGGAGCCCCGCGCGTGCTCCAGGGCCGCCCGGTACGAGGCGCCGCGCGCGCCTCTTTTTTGCCCTGCCGCCGCCGCGGCGGCCGCGCCCTCGGCGGGGGTCTCCGCCGTCGTCTCGCGGGATCTCCCCGCCCTCGGCGGGGTCCCCGCCGTCGTCTCGCGGGATCTCCCCGGCGTGCTCCTTTTCTTCGGGGTCTGCTCTTCACAACGCCTCTCACCTTTGACGTGCGGCTCTCGGGGCCCGCGCTCGGGCCCCCGGGGCAGCAGCTGGTCGGCGCGGAGATCCAGCACTTCACCAGCTTTTTCCCGCTGCGACCGTCTGGGTGTGAGGGCGAGTCGGAGAGGGCGGCGGCTGCGGCAACGACGACGACGGAGGCGAGGGCGACGACGACGGCAGCTACGATGAGAGACGGCGCCGACGACTCACAGGCAGACAGGCGGTGAAGAACCCCCGTCTCAGGAGATGGGAACAATGAGATATGGGAAACAATGAGGAGATGGAGGAGGAAAGTGTGTGAAGGGAGTCGGCGGAGCAGAAGTAATAACGAGAGCCCCATCTTCGGATATGGGGACAAGTATGCTGGACGACAAACTACGCCAGGGGAAGCGGCCGGGGTAGTTGGCAGCGGATTGAAACAAAACAAGTCGGTGCATGGCAGGGGTTTGTTGCCGCCGCCGCCGTCTCTCGAATCTCGCCGTCGCTCGGCGTCGCTTGGCGTCGCTTGGCGTCATTGTCGTCGCCCTCGGGGCAGGGGGAGGGTGTACGAGGAGGAAGAGCATCGGGCGGGGCTAGGGCAAGGATAAATCGCTCCAGAGCGTTCCATAACGCGCTCACAGCGTTCTGGAACGCTCTGAGGAGGCCGCGGCGCCCGATACATCTTCCAGAATTGCTGGATGTCAGAGATCCCTGGTATGTCCCTGTCCGATGTTGTCCCTGTCTTGGCTTTGTCAGGGTAAAGACGAGGACGAGATGAAGGGAAACCAGGAAGAGGAGGAGGAGGAGGAGGAGGAGGAGGAGGAGGTCGACCAGGAGAGGGAGGAGGAGTAGGATGAAGAGGAGGAGGACGAGGAGGAGGAGGAGGAGGAGGAAGAAGTAGAGCAGGGGATGAGATAGAGCACGAGGGCGAGCGAGGACGAGGAAGGACTGATAAGGAGGGTCAGGAGGGGTAGAGGAGTGGGAGTACTTAGGCGTCCTCATCCTTATCCTGGCCAGATGGTGCGTGCAACGTCGTAGTGTTGCGATGTCGTGCGTCGGCATGTCGTCAAGCCGTGAGCCGTGATCGCAGCACTACAGTGCGAGAAGACGAGAAGACCTGTTTGGAAATGGATCCCACGCCCGCGTCGGGCCCGCATTTCTTGCGGCGTCTTCATCAGGGTTGCAACTGTCGGAGGCGAGGGGGTGAGATCGCAGTGGAACGGAGAGACCCCCCACCAGGAAATCGGTTTTGGTATCGTGTTCGTGTCGTGCGTGCGGGCGAGGCGCGGCTGCGTTGGGCGTGCGAGAGGAATGATGCCGCCGGGCTAGGGGATGTGGAGCCCGTTGTCCAGCCCCTGTCTCCGGCGCGCGGTGGCCGGGGGTGTCTTGTCTGTGGCGCGGCGGTGTCCCGTCGGTGGCGCGGCGGTGTTCCGTTGGTGGCGCGGAGTCTCCCGTCGGTGGCGCGGGGTGTCCCGTACGTGGCGCTGCGGTGAGTTCGATATTGAGATCGGTAGTGAGGTCAATTGTGAGATCTGTTGTGAGATCGATAGTGGGATCTTTTTTGACATCGATAGTGAGATCTGTTGTGAGATCGATGGTAAGATCGCTCGTTATATCTGTAGTGGGATCGACAGTGAGATCGATACTGAGATCGATCGTGAGATCGATTGTCAGATCGATTGCGAGACGGATAGTGCGATCGATGGTGAGATTTGTAGTGAGATCGATCGTGAGACATATTGTGAGAAATGTTGTGATACCGATAGTGGGCCCGAATGTTAGATCGACCCTAAGTTCGATTATAAGATCGATGGTGAGATCGATCGGGAAGTCTATAGTCAGACCTGTTGTGAGATCGATTGTAGGGTAATTTTAGATCGACAGCGAGTTCGATTGTCAAACCGATAGTGAGATCGATTGTGAGATTGGTAGTGAGATCTGATATGAGAACGATAGTGAGATCGATAGTGATATCGATCGTGAGATCGATAGTGAGACCTGATGCGATATCGACAGTGAGATATGTTGTGAGATCGATGGTGAGATATTTTGTGAGATCTAGGGTGAGATCGTTAGTGATATGTATAGTGGAATGAATCGTGGTATCGATACTGAGATTGATCGTGAGATCGATTGTGACGTTGATTGTGAGACCCATCGTGTGATCGATGGTGAGATCGGTTGTGATCGATAGGGGGACGGATCGTGAGAACTGTTGTGCGATCGATAGCGAGTCCGAATGTGAGATCGATCGTGAGTTCGATTAACAGGTCTACGGTGAGACCGACTGGGAGATCGATCGTCGAACTTGTTGTGAGATCGACGGTGGGATCGTTAGTGAGTTTGATTGTCAGATCGATGATGAGATCGATCGTACGATCGACAGTGAGATCGATCATGGGATCGATAGTGAGATCGAGTATGAGATCAATCGTGGGATTTCTTGTGAGATCGAGAGTTTGAATGATGTGAGATCGATTGAATGAGACGTTGGTTCCCCCTCCCCCACGAACCTCCATATCACCCGATGTGTGATCGTATAGGTACGGCCTGCCGTCGACGTCCCAAATCCTACATGGTTGCGTCCTTATTTTTCGTGAGCACGCGTTTTGGTATGCTTGCGCGTTTCCTTGACCAGCGCGTGTACTAGGGGTATCTAATTGCCTTCGGCCCCTTCCGCCACCGCGCCTGTGTTGTATGCCAGAGTTCTAAGGGATGTTTTGTGGGCTCTCTTCGGAGCGCTCTCAGGGGCATCTTAGGGGCAGTTTTGGAGCCTCTTGTGAGTCTCTTGGGGGCCTCTTGGGCGCCTCTTGGAGTCTCTTGGGGGCCTCTTGGGGCCTCCTGGGGCCTCTTGGGGCCTCCTGGGGGCCCCTCGGGACCGAGGCCTCGAAGTGCCCGTTCGGGTTCCCAATCTGGGCTCCGCTCTTTTGGGCCGTCTTGGGCGCCTCTTGGGCCGTCTTGGAGTCCTCTTGGGGGCCTCTGGGGCCGTCTTGGGGCAACCTTGGAGGCATCTTGGGCCGTCTTGGAGCGTCGGAAAGCCGAACAGGCGAGAAGGCCAAACAATGTTCGAAAACCCAGGGGGGAATCGGCGATGTTTGTCTGTTGGGGCCTTCTTCGGAAGCCTCTTGGAGGCCTCATGTGGCGTCTTGAAGCCATCTTGGGGTGTCTTGGGGTGATCTTTGGGCGTTTCGGGCCCTCTGGGGTCGTCATGAGAGCCTCTTGAGGCCTTTCTTGGCCCGTTTCGGGGCCTTCTTGGACCCGAGCAAGTCACGCGAGAAGATGCGGAAAGCCGCGGCAAGCCCCGGGGGATCCTGAGGACAGGGGTGAGGCTGAGGCTGAAGGGGTTAGACGCCCGCTCCGAGCCCAGAGTCACGGTGGCGGATCAATGGTATCAAGAAGCGTGGTCCTGGACACAGAGCGCGACGCATGTGCCGCAGGCGTGCCTTGCGGTGCCGTGCCGCGCTTGGCCTTCAGAGTGCGACGAGTTCGCCGTGCCGGGCCGGGCCGCGCCGCGCGCGGCGCAAGGTTCGCCGCTGCGGGAGGTGCGGGGCGTAGACGAGGCACGCAGAACGATGAGCGCTTGAGAGCACTTCGATGAGACACGCAAGATCGGTTTGCGACACTGTGTCTCGCGCCAGGGAACACTGCAATCGCGACAGGGCTGCGGTCGCAGGTTGCCGAGGGTCTCGTAGCACCTTGAGTGAGACCCTGCGACATGCGCGGATGCGCTGGGCGCCGAAGGTTTAGTGGCAAGGTGAGACCGAGCGGGGCGCGCGGATGTGCAGGGCGCTGAAGATTTCGATGCATTCCGAGCCCCTTGTGGGACTCGCAGTTGCGCTTTGTGTCGAGGGTTTCGTGACGCTTAGAGGCAACATGAGACGCGTGGTTGTGTTCGGCGCTGGTGGTTTCGTGGCACTATCAGATCTTGTGAGTCGTGCGGGTGTGGTCGGCGCCGAGGGTTCCGTAGTATTTTGAGAGCGTGTGACACGCGTGGATGTGTTGCGCGTCGAGGGTTTCGTGGCAATTTGAGGCCGCGTGAGGCGCGCGGGTGCGCTCGGGTTCGAGGGTTTCGCGGCATCTGGAAACCGCGTGAGACTCAAGGATGTGCTTGGCGCCGAGGTTTATGGGGCGGTTTGACACAATATGAGGCCAGTTGAGACCGCCATCGGTCATTACTCACAATACACCCCTAAGCCGAAAAACGCAATGAACTGGTGGCCTAATTTAGGCCATCGTTTTTTAGGAATTCCCAAAACAGGTGGGCGGTTCGTGTCTATCCCTGATGCTTTTGCCCTCCTAGCTGAGGTGCCCTCCAAAGGGACCAGGGATATGTTCATTCCTGTTCAATTGGGATGCAGCTGGTGTGTAAGTTGTACCATGTGTGAAACATGTCGGCGCCCATCCGGCACTCACGCATTACTGCCAAATGGCGGAGCGTCTCCGGGTGGTTGAGCACAGGTTCTCGCAATTGTTTGGCCCACGTCGGCTCGGCGCGCGTTCAGCGGCCGATGTGACTGCATGCGGCTGTCTACGGTATGATGTGGTCGCAACTGGCAACTTCTGTGGAAAGTGCACACTTCCATCTCCATGTTATTGCAGCCTGTAAGTACGGCGTGGCGCATTTGCCTCGACACCGAGGCAAGCACACTTCGATTCCCACTTGTGTATCACAGCCTGCCTGCCTCTTTTTGTGCGAGAGTAAACCTCTGGAAATGGATTCCGCGCTCGCGTCGGGCCCGCATTTTGTGTGGGGCCTTCATCAGGGTCACAGTCGTACTGTTTGCCTTCGCCGTCCCAGATCCTATATGGTTGCGCCCCTGCTTGCTGCGAGTTTGCGTTGTGGCGTGCCTGTTGCGCGTTTCCCTGGCCAGCGCATGCGTTAGGGGCATCAATTGCTTTAAGGAGCGTGGTTTCTGACACAGAGCGCGACGCATGTGCCGCAGGCGTGCCGCGCCGCGCGCGGCGCAAGGTTGGCCACTACGGGAGGTGCGAGGCGTAGATGAAGCACGCAAGACAATGAGTACTCGAGACCAGTTAGATGAGGCATGCAAGGCGCTAACTGTTTCAAAGCAGTTTGCGACATTGTGTCTCGCGCCGAAACATTGCCAGGCCGCAGGCTGCCGAGGGGTGCGTGGTTCCTTGGGTGAGACCCTGCGAGACGAGCGGATGCGCTCGGCGCCGACGGTTTAGTGGCAAGGTGAGAAAGTGCGGGGCGCGCGGATGTGCGCGGAGCTGACGGTTGCGTTGCATTTTGAGCCCCCCGTGGAATTCGCGGATGCGCTCGGTGTCGAAGGTTCCGTAGCAATTCGAGACCGTGCCAACCGCGTGGTTATGCTTTGCGTCGAGGGTGTCGTGGCCTAGGCCGCGCAAGGCGCGCGGATGCGCTCGGGTCCGACGTTTTCGCGGCACCTGGAAACCGCGCGAGACTCGCGGAAGTAATCGGTGTCGAGGTTTCTGGGGCATTATCAAACTATCTGAGACCGCTTGAGACCACCATCGGGATTCACCTGGATTGCAGGCTTGTGCAGTTCATGCAGATGTCGAGACCCACCCGACACTCACTCACTCTTGTGTCAAGTGTGGGATCAGAGACACTTAATGTGGTTGGGCACGGAGGGGCCGCCGCCCAGGCGCGCCAGCCGTTGCAGAACTGTTCGCGCTAATCAGCCCCACATCGGCTCGGCGCGCGTGCAGCGGCCGATGTGACCGCATCGGGCTGTCCTTGGTACACTAGTGTGTTCGCCACTTGCACCTTCTGTAGAACGTTCACACTTCCGTCTCCTTTCCTTGCAGCCTGTAAGCACGGCGTGGCGCACTTGCCTCGACACCCAGACGAGAGCTCAGGAACTCGGCATATTTTTGCACCCAGAAGTTGGACACACATGGCAGGGCTGGCCGGGGCGACAGCTGGATACACTTGTGGCCAGCTGTCTCCCCAGCGCTCTCAGCCTTTCTGTGGCCGTGCACGCAGGCTTCCCGCGTGGGTATCCAGCGCGTGGCTTCTACATCTCGCCCGTGTGAATCCAGACATGTGTGTTTCCAGTCTCCTGGCAGCTGGGCGCCATGATGCGCGGTCGTGGCGCCATCGGAGGCCGTAGGAGGGCCGCTGCACCGGTGTCGGGAAGTTGGCAGCCCGTGGCCGAGAAAAACATACGGTCGGGAACTCGTGCTTTGCGTGTCGCACCGCTGGTTTTGGACCACCGCGCTGTGGCGCGGCACGGTACGGTAACGACATCTCTGTCGCCGAGCATCAGCGTCCCGAGTTTTTTGCCAGCCCCCCGCCATCGCGGAGCGGAGCGACGCGGTCTCCGCTCGCAGGGCATGGCACGTCGCTGGAGCCGCCGCCGCGACGCAGTGAGCAGAAGTTGACAAGGTCGTTGTTCTGATGCTTGAAGCTTACAGCTTCCATGGGACGTTACTGCGCAGGGCCTCTGTGTATGCCTGCCTGTATGGACGCGGCGAGACTACGACATACACGAGAGGTCAACATTGCATACACGTGCGCACGTCAGTTGATCGGGACGTCCTGGCCTTCACAGGCAAATGGCCCCGACGGGAAGGAAGGCAATGGAGAAGGAAGGAAAGAGAGTCAGAGATAGAGACGCGAAACAGCCCGAGGCGCGTCTTCTGCAATGTCAGCCACCGTTTGGCCCAGACAGTAATTCATTGAATTTAGAGTGCGAAAGGTAGGTGGTCCAAGATGCTTGGTGCAAGCTATGCGGTGCAGTCAATCACTTGCTCAACTTGAAGCTGTCCTCTCCACTGCTCGCGCAAACATCCCACCCTCCCACCCGCAACTTGGTTTGCAAAACCTCTTAAGACCGACTACGACGACACCGACGACAACGACGACGACGACACCGACGACGTCTCCGACGACTCCGACGACGACAACGACGCCGACGCCGACGCCGACGACGACGACGACGACGCCAACGAAGGCGACGACGAGGGAAGAGGAAGGACGACGACGGCGACAACGACGACAACGACGACAAGGACGAGGGAGGAGGGAGGACGGCGACGACGCGAACGACGACGAAGGAGGAAGGACGGCGACGCCGACGACGACAACGACGAGGGAGGAGGGAAGACGACGACCGCGACGACGACGACGACGACGACGGTGACGAAATAGAACCGACGACGAGACGCCGACGACGGACGACGACGACGACGTGGGAGGAGGAGGACGGACGACAACGACGACGGAAACGACCACGACGCCAAAGAGGACGACGACGACGAACACGAGAAAGGACAGAGGACGACGTAGGCGACGACGGCGACGACGACGACGCGGGAGGAGGGAGGACGGCGACGACGACGACGACGCAAGAGCGCGCGCGCACGCTTTTGTTGAAAATCCGCGTTGCGAAACCTTAGGTTTGTGTTGGTTTTTTGGACGCACGATTTTGAAATCCTTCCGAAACCGATGGGTTTTGAAGGTTTTCGGCATACGCCCGCGACGACGCGCGCGTCTGCACTTCGTCTCATTTTTTGCAAAGGACTCTCGCGACGGCACACGCGCAAGGGCGTTCGACAGATTTCGACATGCGCGTGCGCGAAGCCCGTTTGGTAGCATTTTGTGAAAATCTTGAAAAACTAAGATTTCGCAAGAGCTCGCGCGGAAGCTTTTTTAGCAAATCAGTGTTGCGAACCCCTGTGTTTTTGTATGTTTTTGGGTAGCTCGATTGCGAAATCTTTCCGGCACCGAAGGTTTTTGAAGAATTTCGGCATGCGCGCGCGACGACTCGCGCGTGTGCACTTCGTCCAATTTTTTGCAAGGGATTCGTGACAAAGTGCTATGTTAGAACAACAAATGTCACCGCATAGTGTATTTTTTTCTACCAGGGGACCTCAGGGGGGAAACCGGTTTGGCTGGGATGATATGATTTCAAATTTAGGATGGACGAGTGGTCAGAATCATATATGATTTACATACCCGAAAGGGGAATGGATAAGTCCGGGCGGGGTAGAGTTTATAATTTTTTAGAAAGGAAAATATACGTGGTGCAAGCTAGAGGCAGCAACGAAACGGCAACGGCGGCAACGTGGAGAAGCCTCACCGGACCCACTAGCCAGCCAGACACACCCAGCGCACGAGGCGGCCACGAGGCGGCAAAGGTCGGTAACATGGTGAAATCTCGCAGGACCCACCCAGCGCACAAGGCGGCAACGAGGCAGCAAAGGGTGGCAGCGTGGCGACTTCTCGGAGGACCCACCCAGCGCACAAGGTGGCAACCAGGTGGCAACCAGGCGGCAAAGTGGCGAACCTTCGCTGGATCCACCCAGCGCAAGAGGCGGCAACGACGAGGCAACGGGCGGCAACGTAGCGAAGCCTCGCCGCATCCACCCAGCGCACGAGGCGGCAACGAGTCGGCAACGGTTGGCAACGGGGCGAATCCTCGCCCTGCCCCTCCCAGCGCATGTGGCGGCAACGAGGCGGCAACGTGGCGAAGCCTCGCAGGATCGACCCAGCGCACGAGGCGATAACGAGGAGGCAAGCGGCAGCAACGTGGCGAAACCTCGCCGGACCCACCGAGCGCAGGAGCATGCGACGAGGAGGCAACCGGGCGGCAGCGGGGCGAAGTCTCGCTGGACCCACCCAGCGTGCGAGGCGGCAACGAGGCGGCGGCAGCGTAGCGAGACATTGCCGGACCCACCCAGCACACGAGGCGGCAACGAGGCGGAAACGAGGCGGCAACGTGGCGAAGTCTCGCTGGATTTATCAAGCGCACGTGGCGGCAACCAGACGACAACGACGGAAATGTTCGCCTTGTCCAGCCAATTCCAGGGGGACAACTAAGAACCCCTAAGTCCAAGCACTGTTTGGGGAAAAAGGGTCTCGCCGTCTTCCTCCGTATCCGTTCCTCGCATTGCCATCCAGTTGTGCAAATATGCGTTGATTTATTGAGGATCACTGTCTAGTCCTCGATGAGACTGCGGAGCAACAAGAAAACGTCAAATGGAACACCGTCGCATTGCGTTGTGCTGTCGAGGATCTTTTGCCCCCCCATGAACGAACCTGGAGGCCTCGGCCGAAGTCAGACGTAGCCGACCGCCGAGCAGCTCGGGTCAGGGGCGTGCAGGGTGAAAAGACACGGAAACAACATACACACGCACACACACACAATTTAAGCTAGATTGCTCGCTTGCGTTTTCTCTCTCTCTTTCTCTCTCTCTGGGCCCCTCCAGGAGTCCTCTCTCCGAGGTAAGCGGCGTGCTCGCAATGCTTGGCGGCGCTCCGAGTTGGACGTGAGCGGGGGCGGGCCTTCTCACAAGGCGGCGAGGCCTCTCAGAAGCTCCCCAGCCTTCTGGGAAGCCCTTTTCGCGTTTCTGGAGCAGGCTTGGAGCGCGTCGCCGCAAAAATGATTCCTGAGCCTTCTTAGGAGGTCCGCCGCCGACTTGCGACCTGAGACATGATCAGGATGATCGACATGGGTACGGAGATAATGGGCACGATGCCCAGCAGCAGTTCCTGCTCATTTTGAACAGGACTCGCTGGCCGCGCCGCTGCGGACCCTGTTCATTGACGACAAAGAGCCACCTGCCCCACAGCGGCCGGTGTCGGTTTTGGACAACCTTTGTTGTTGCGCATTGTGCCCATTTTTTCGAGCCCATTTCGGGCGTCCAGACATGAGCAGATTCAGCCACGCGCGTAGGGGGGTGTGGGGGGAGGGGGGAGGGCTTCTCAGAAGCACCCCTGCCTCTCAGAAGGCGCGGGCCTTCTCTATAGGTGCACGGGCGGCGCATTCCAAGCAGCAGCCTCCTTCTAAGACGACCTCCCCCCTCCCTCCACCCCCCTCGTGCGCGGCGCCGACAGACGGCGGCGTAGTCCTGCCGACTCGAGGAGCCAGGGCTCTGCTGGGGCGTGCACGACCCGCGGGCGCCCGCGCGGACGGGGCGGGCCCCATGTGGGGCCGCTGCCACGGGCGCGTGCCAGCGCGCGGCCGCGGGCGGGGCCGACCGTGGGCGCTGGCCGCCGCGGCTGCTGCGGCGGCCTCGGGCCTGCGTGCCGGAAGGCGGGGCGCGGGGCTGCGGCATGCCCGCGGGGCGCTCGGGCCGCGCTGCGCCGTCATGGCCGCGGCAGGTGTCAGCCACGCGCAGAAGGGGGGTGTGGGGGGAGGGGGGAGGGCTTCTTAGAAGCACCCCTGCCTCTTAGAAGGCGCGGGCCTTCTCTACAGGTGTAAGGCCGGCTGCTTCTAAGAAGCAGCCTCCTTCTAAGACGACCTCCCCCCTCTCTCCACCCCCTTGTGCGCGGCGCTGAAGGAGGCGAGGAGGTGTTGCAGCTGGCGGATGATGTCGAGCAGCGTGCGGAGCTGCCGTTGCAGCTGGCGGATGATGTCGAGCAGCGTGCGGAGCTGCCGGCTGCGCCGCCGCCGAGCAGTTCTCGCGATTACAAGTTGCACGTCGGAGCAGGGGCGCGCGGCGTTGGCGAGCTGCACGCCGAGGCCGAGGGCCTCGTGGGGTGGGTGCGGCCACAGTCGTGGCAGCTCGAGTACCGCCGCAGGTGGCAGAGCTATGTGAGAGGCTTCTGGCAGCCCTTCGCGCGAACGCGTCTCTCTTCAGGCGGGTGCGACGCGACCATGCGCTGGTCGCGGACCTTGCTCCCGAACGCAACCAGGGAGGAGTGCGAGACTATCGATGGCTCTGGCCTGGATCTGAACGTGGAAACGACCGTGAGGCACCCCTGGTCGCAGTCGCAGCAAGTTGGCGCCACGCGATCGCCTGCGCTGTCCTTAGAGCAAAGGGTAGAGCTTGTGATCGGCCCTGTCGGACAGACGAAACTGCTCAACATGGCGTTCCCAATGGGCGCAAAGGTTGGCGCCGTGTGGGACTCCTCTGATCACGCTGCCGAGGGGGAGAAGACGCCCTGGGTGAAGGTGTATGCCGACCTCTCGATGCCTGGGCTCCAGGAGCTGCGCGGGTGGATGGGCCAGGTGGAATTGGCGGACTCGCTCCTCGGGCTGCTGCGCACGCACGTGCAGAGCGTCTGGTCCCGCAGCCCGCCCAGCTTCTGGTCGGTGGAGCACCTGCGCACATGGGGGCCCGTGCCTCTGCCGCGGCTCGTGTCCGACTCGGTCCACGCCGCCGGCTCCGTCGCCGCGGGCATGCTGGAGGGGCTCGTGCCCGTCCCGCAGGCGCCCACCGGCATGGCGGTGGTGCCCGTGCACAGGCTGCGGGCAGGCACCGGGGGTCCGAGTGCGGGCCTCACCCTCGACAGCTCCCAGAGCGGCCTGGGCGGCTCTGGGTGGGGGAGCGGCGTCGAGGTGAGCCGCCAGGGCTGGGGGGCAAACCTGCGGCTGGCTGCAGGCAACGCCGACCACTCGCTGGGCCAGCCGCACTACACCATCACCGCGCATGCGGGTTGGAATCAGGCGCCGCACCTGATACACGAGTTCAAGTGGATGTTCCAGGATGGGCAAGGTCTCTGGGCAATCGTGGACAAAGCGCCTGACGCAAAGCCCCGGCTGAACGTAGGCATGGAGATACGGTGAGTGTTCGCGTGAGGTGCCCGCGCATGCTTTCAGCTCCCTGGCTTGGGGTCTCCGTCGCGGGCCGCGCTCGGACGACTTCAGGACTGGCAGTGCGAGCTTCGGCGCTCACTTTAGCTCATTGTGTATGTAGTCTGCGAAGTTGTGTGAGTTACTGCTCGCGAGCGCTTCACACGTGCTTAAAGTATGTGTATTCAGTGTTCTGCATGACGTGTGTTGTGTTAGGTGCTTTATATACGTCCTGCCACTGCGTGATTATGCTTCTCCTCGAATGGTCAACTGTTGCTTGCACAAGCTGTTCGTCTGGCATGAACACTCGTACTTGTGCAAGTGGTTTCTGCACTACAGATGTTGCTTTTATCGGTCGCCGATGCCAGTTTGGAAGTTCACATTGCGAATCCCTTTCTCTTGTGGCTGGTTATTGGTGTGCTCATTGGTGGCTTATTCCATTTAGCTAGTATTGTAAGTATCGGGCTCTTGTTATCGAAGACGCCTACGGTGAACCCCCGCCGATCCCTGCCGGAATCTGGCCAAACTGCCAGACTATTGGGCAACGTGCTCCTGGGGCCATTGTGGAAACCCTTGGGGAAGCGCTTGGGCGGCGAAGGAGAGGAGCAGAGGCAGGAGGAGAAGGAGGAGGAGGCCTCTTGGGACCTACTGACCTCTCGGGGGCCTCTCCGGGGGATTCTTGGTTGTCGTCGGATTCGGAGGCCGTCTTGAGGGCGTCACTGGGCCGTGTTTTGGGCTCTCCGGGGACGCTTTCGGGCCGTCTTGGGGGTTTCTGGGGTTGTTTGGGGGCCGTCTTGATGACATCTTAGGCCATCTTCGGACACACTTGGCCCGTCTGGGCCCTGTTGGGATATGAGTGAGCCGTCTTGGTACTACATTGGAGGCCTCTGGTGCCGTCTTCGGCCGTCGGAAGGCCGAAATCGCGAGAACGCTAATCTCACTAAAAGAAGCATTATGGGTGTCAGTGAGTTTGAGCCTCCTGAGGGCCTTCTGGACATTCTCTTGGAGCAACTTGGACCACACTGCATGTAGACATTCCGCAGGGCGCCACGCTCGTTCCTCCACAGCTGCACATGAGCACTACTCTCCTCTCTCCCCTGGCTACGTCCAGAAGATATTCGGACCTCTCCACGTATGGCTTTTTTTCACAGGAGGTTGACTATTGTTGGTTCGTTGTGTTTCACCATCCGATTGTTTTTGGTGCTTCCAACTGGTTTTATACCTGCGGCGTGGGCCTCATTTTCGGATCGGCGATTTGCCCCTGTTGTTCAGATGATGCTATCGCTGTGCCACTTTTCTGGGTCTGCGTCCTTTTAAACCGTTATCGCCCTATTCAGTTCCCCTCCTCTGCCTTCCCCTGGGCACAAAACATTGATTTGCTTTAGGTTTGGGAAGGATATTGGCCTCAAGAAGGGCCTCAGAGGCGATTCGAGGCACTCTAGAGGGGCAACGCTCATATACGACCCCTCCTTCTTTGATAGATCTCCTCCAAGATGGCCCCCTCAAGCAACTTGGGCTCAGACCATTTTGGCAAGAGCCCGCCTTCTGTGCCTGCGCGCGGTGCTTGGGGCACTTCACCCACGCTCTCCAGGAGAGCCGCTGGTGACGACTAAAACAGAAGGTGCTCACACATGATGTCTCGTCCTTGATGTCAGGCTCGGGAAATTTGTTTTTGGCGCCCATGCTGTTCACTGGAGCGACGCACTTGAGGGGCTCAGATCGGGTCGCGTCCACTTTCCGTCTGGCCGTCCTCCCGTTCTTCCTTGTCCCGCACGTGTTTTTCAAGCTCCCACAGGCTGGGCGGGCACTGGTTTCGTCATTTACATTTCAGCCATCCCTCAAGGCCGCACGGAGGGGGTATTCTCTTTCGCTGGCCTCGGGCGTCTGCTGGTTGCAATGGCGCTCAGTTCCCATCATCTACAATGCTGCTATCTCCCAATGCCGCGTGGGGAGGGTACGGGCGGCGGCCTATTTGTTCAGCGTTGCTGGGACTGGGCCTCTTACTGTTATCTTTTTCACGCGGTGCTGCGAATGGTGGTCAATTACTGCAAGGGCTGGAGGCTTTTTCCTTGAATGCAATGAGGCTGTTTTCGGTGTGAACGATCCGTCAGGGTTGCCCGATGACCAGTTTACTGTAGCGGGCCGTATCGAGTTTGCTTCGGTTCAGCTTATTTGTATCAAGGTGGCTTTTGGCATTCTTTCAACTTCCTCTGTATTTGTCTGGCGTTGAAGGGGTGAACTGACATTCTATGTTTGGGAGGAACCCATCCGCGGGCTTATGGTTCCACGGGCTTCTCTGCCAGCTTTTCAGAAGAAGTGCGTCCTCTTCCTGTCCGTCGTGCTCTTCGACAAGTCCAGGGGGGGGGGCGTCTGTTTCGATCTTCGCTTCGCGACTGTTCTCACTCACTCACTCCAAGATGGCCCCAAGAGCGCCCCGAAGGCTCCCAAGAGCGCCCCAAGAGCGCCCCAAGAAGGCCCCAAGAGGCCCCAAGAGGCCCCCAAGAGGCCTCCAAGAGGCCCCCAAGAGACCTCCAAGAGGCCACAAGAGGCTCCCCGATATACGCAAGAGGCCCCCGGGACCGCCAAGAGGCCCCAAAGACGGCCCAAGAGGCCCCCAAGCTCGCCATTGTCCTCCTCCTCCTCCTCCTCCTCCTCCTCTTTTTCTTCCTCCTCCCTCCTCCCCCTTCCCCTCCCCCTCCTCCTCCTCCTCCTCCTTCTCCTTCTCCGTTTCCTCCTTATCGTCCTCCTCGTCCTCGCAGTCCTCCATCTCCTCATCATCTTCCTCCTCCTTCTCCTCCCCCCCTCCTGCTCCTGCTCCTCCTTCTGCTCCTCTTCTTCCTCCTGCTCCGACGGCGACGGCTCCTCCTACATCCTCCCCCTCTTGGGGTATATGGCGGCTCACCCCGCCGATCTGGATTATGGTTTTCTGTATCTTACGTTTTGTATGACGACCCCATTGACCTCTAAGAGAACAGCTCTGGGTTCTGAATCCGCCCCGCTCTGATCAAATTAGTTTGAAGACCATGTAATCAACATCTCACCTAAACCCTGCGGATCCAGGCTCCGTTCGCGTCTTATTGCAATCATGTAAGACCCTTCGTTCAATCCAGGAAATCATTGTGGATGTGCAATCCGTTCCGCTTGCATTGAAGTGAAAGTATAATTCGTGTTGAAGGTATTACGGAATATCGTGGATGGGGAGTTTGCCGAAATTTTGCTTACATCCATTATCACACCAGTAGGTTCACATCGGCATCGTTTTCAACGAGATTCGTCTCGTTCAAATCCGAATCACATTACAACCCATATGAAATACAATGGACACATTCTCAGAAAAAGAGATAGAGAGAGAGCCAAACAAAGAAAGAGTGAGAGAGAGAGAGAGAGAAATGGGGAGGGAGAAAGCAGGACCACTCACAAGCCACCGAGACAACGACGTCACCCCCCACAAATGGGGCGGGCAGGTGGTACTACACAGGCTCTTGTGCGCCCAAGTTGCAGGGACCTCTGAAGCGAGCCGCCTGTCTTGGCCCAGCACGCGTGCATTTGTTAGAAACCCGTCACACTTGGGCCTCCCAGAGGGGGAGCCGCCAGGGTTGTGGAAGTCGATGAATGGAGAGGAAGCGTGCTGCCAAACCATTTCCATATTCCTAGAAGCTGTTTCAAACATGCTCAAGATATGTAAACAAACATGTTGGAAACATGTTTAGAACCTGCTTTTCACAGTGTAAACACATCTTTACTTCAATGCTAGGATTATTAGAGGGTCCATTGTCATGGCATCCACAACGCCAGGGTGTATGACACGGGCCTGGTCGCGTCGATATTGTGGGGACCCCTCAGGCGTATTGCCGACGTTTGCCTTCGTAGAAGCGTTCCCTTGCAGGGCCCCATAGCCCCCGCGATGTCGCAAGAGCCGCGCTGTGCCTCCCAGCGGGGTTTCGCCTGGGCCCGGGGCACTGCACGTGCCCGCTCTCGGTCAGATTACGGAGACGTCCTCAGGATAATTGCCTTTTTTGACATCGTAGATGCATATTGCTTTCAGGACACCATTTTCACCGCGATGTGGCAGACGTGCCAAGGAGGGGCCACCAGGAGGTACTTCACAGGCCCTTTCGCGCTCAAATGATCGGGATTGTGTTGGGAGGGTGACCGTTTGGGATATGTCAACGCCAAGGTGCCATAGCCCCCATGCCACCGCGGTGTAGCAAGCATGGCAGTTGGTATCGCACGTCACGTTCGTTTGTCAGTTGCATGCGCGTGTGATTTGTCTTGTGTAGTTAGGCCTGTAAGATAAGATGCTGTCGTTTGTTACTAAACGTATGCGCTCATCTAGTGCAGTTTCGCCGTGCACGCTAGTCGAATGGTCGTCTGCTCGTACGTTGTTTGGTTCGACAAGTGTGTCTTCCCGTGCGAGACAGAATGCCAAAGTGGTTTCCATTGCATGTCTTGTGTTTCATGGCATGTCGTGCTGCGATCGCCCAAGCCCCCAAAACCCATCGTCCGCGCCCCACCCGCGTCTCCCCGCAGCATGCTCCCCGTCCCCGCCCGAGCCCCCGCAACTGTCGGTGGTCCATTCCCCAACCGGCATCATGTCTTGCTCGTTCCCGCAGCCTGGGCCCCAGAGTGCACAGTGGAAGCCCGACGCCTTGCAGGTTCTGAGGTCTGGGCCGAGCGCCTCTTGCCTCCTCATCCTCCTCAGTCCATGATCGTCTTGGTCCCATTCCCCCTCTTCCTCTTCCTCCTCGTCGTCCTTCTCCTGGTCATGCTCCCTCCTCCTCCCCCTCCCTCCCCCAGCTGCCTCTTTCCAAGCGGACCTGACGATCCGAGGTGCTCCGCGAGAATGTGGACAAGCTGTGGCCTGTGCAGGCTGCGGGCACTTCCGCTCTCAGGAGGGAGATAATAGGCGCAGCGGCAGCGCAGGAGAAGGAGGTCCACTCTTACGCCAGAGGTGGAGGAAGAGGAGAGGCGGAGTTAGAGGCGGAGGGGCAGACGTAGGAGCAGGAGGAGAATAGAAGCATGCCAAAAATTAGGATTATGAGGATAAGGAAGTGGATGTCAGAGGCGGATGGGGCATCACAAAGGAGCAGGAGGAGGAGGAGGAGGAGGATAATGATGAGGATGACTGGTAGGAGGAAGGGATGAGGACGAAACAACTACGCGATGAAGATGGTGGAGGCCGAGGAGGGAAGGACTGATGGAGGATGGTGTGGTTAGAAGGGGGAGGAGGAGGAGGAGGAGGAGGAGGAGGAGGAGGAGGAGGAGGAGGAGGGAACATGCACGAGGAGGACGAGGACGGAGAGAAGGAGAGGGAACGTGCCAGGGGAACACGTTCTCTTTCTCCCCCATCCCCTCCCCCCTCCCCCCGCCCCCCGCATCTCCATCCTCACCTCTGTGGTGGCAATTCGCCGCGGTGGCATCACCCCCCTGGGCGCCGCCGTGGCCGCTGGTCGGCGCCGCCTGCGCTGGCGATTCCGGCCGCACCGCCGGAGGGCGGCTCCAGCTGGGGCTGCACACGCAGGGGACCACCACGCGAGCGCTCCAGCAGGAGCGCAGGGACGAGGAGGGGTCGGGGTTCTAGGGTTCCAGGTTGGCCTCGCGCGCGCCCCAAGAGGGGGCACGAGGTCCAGGCAGAGAAACAAGCAGCCACGGGCGGCAGCGGCGACGAGGAGGGAGCGGGGAGAGAGGACCAGGGACGGGGACCTCAGGGCGAGAGGATGAGAAAGCGTCAGCCTCGCGCGAGCAGCCCGCGCGCGGCGTCGAAGACAGGCCCCATGGCGGGAGGGGGCTCCCCTTCCTCGAGGCTTCCCCTGCTCCCTCGGGGGCAGTGCCCGGGTCATGGGCATCGTCGGGGGCGGATGGGCTCCGGGGGGGGGATGCATCGCTGACGAGGAGCCGATGGCCCACCCCGCCCAGGACCGTGCAGGTTCGCTGTCGGGGCCGATCGCCGCTCGTTCGGGTCGGCGGTGTATCGCGGGTTCCAGGTCGATGGTTCCCCGCCCGAGCCAGCCCCCTGCGTCGTTCCCTGTTCGCCAAGGCCGATGGGGGTCACCATCAGGGGAGAGGGGGGGGACCACCACCAACACTTGGAAATCGAAGATCGAGGACGAGGGCGGATCGAGGAGGTTTTGCACGTTCTCAGACGTCTCTGGGGTCCTGGAGGGGCTCGTGGGGGTTCCAGGGAGATTTTGTTGCTGGAGGAGGTGACGGACTCCAGCGTTGCCTGGCCTCCTCCTCCCCCCCCCTCTCCCCTCCCCGCCCACCCGGCGCCTCGACCGGACTCGAGGCGGTCGGTCTGTGGCCATGTCTGGCCTCCAGAGAGGCCTGTCTGGGGCCTCGCGGCCCGTCAGGCAGCGGTTCTCGGGACGAGAAGCCGATCCGCGGGAGTGGTCGAGTGGTCCGCGGGCCCACGCACCGAAGACACTGACGCGCCAGATGTCCTCGTACCTCTTCGCTCCGCCCCCCTCCCCATCCCCTCTCCACTCTCCGTTTTCGCGCCAGCCCACTCCCTCCCGCCGTGCGCTAGACTGGCGTTGAACCTGCACTGAGCCCCTGGGCTCGTTGAACATCTGAACGTTACGCGCAGTAGCGAAGAAGAAAGGCCGTGCAGCAGCGCGCCACCCCCAGCCCATCCCCCTCCTCCTCGTTGTCGCCTCCCTCCAGTGGGAAAAGCGGGGGCGGGCGCAGGAAGGGCAGGGAGCAGAAGAGTGCATCTGGGCGCGGTGGCGCAGCACAGTGGCAGCTCATGTGCAGCTCGCTGGGCAGGGGCGCCGCAGAGCAGCTACGGGCAGGGGCACTGGCTTAACGTGTCGCTCTGCCGGCTAGAGCGGAAGGCTTCTCAGGGTATGGTTCAGACACACAGAAGTTCAGAAAGGCACCCGACAGCGAGGACAGGCACAGAAGACGGTCTGAGCCTGGCTTGCTGCCCTGAGTCTCTGCATCTGGAGATCTCGATGGTCGTAGCAATATTCAAATTTGAACTTTGAAGACCAAAGTGGAGACGGGTCTCGGCGCGACACGCTGTCCAAGTCCCCATCCCCAAGCGTCGAGGTCCCGAGCTGCTCCCAGCCTCCAGACCCGTGGAGCGGCGCGACACGCCATCCGCTCGAAGGGCACGGCGCGTCGCTGGGGCCGCTGCCGCGACACGCCGAGCCGAAGAGCTCGACTGTGCCCAGTCTTCCGCCTGAATCGCCGCGAGCTCAGCGACGGAGGCAGAGGAAGAGCAGCAGCGGGCGAAGGGACAGGCCGAAAGGCCGGAGGCCAGGCGAGGACTCGGGCGGGTGGCAACGCGGGCGGGTGGCAATGGGGGGGTGACCTGCACGGGGGTGGGGACAAAGGGCCCTACAGGGTCACTTTCTGAGGGCCCCTCTTGGAGCCAGCAGGCGCCCCAAAGGGGCCCTGACGTGCCCCTTTGGGGCCCTGTTCTTCGCCCCCCTTTCAGGTCACCCACCATTGCCACCCGCCCCAAAAAGCACGCACACACACACACACACACACGTGACACACACAATCACACACACACACACACACTCGTGACACACACACACACGCACACACACACACACACACTCGTGACATACACACACACACACTCGTGACACACACACACACACGCACACACACAATCACACACACACACACACTCGTGACACACACGAACTCACACAAACACACACGCGACACACACGCACTCGTGAAGGTAACATTGGGATGTCCGCGGCGGTCTCTTCGCAGGCGCGGGCCCCCCCTCTGGGCACCGTCTGCGGCGCCCCGTTTCGACAACCCCAGTCGCTCGCCGCGCAGGGGTGTGGGGAGGGGGCCTGTGCTGGACGACGACGACGACGAGTAGGAGGAGCGCTCCTAGGCATCACGACCGCCCTGGCCAAGTTCTTTGCCAGGCTCACCGCATTCCTCATCCTCCCTGCTCCCGCTGCGGAGCCCCAGTCAGAAGGTTCCGTTGATGGCGCCATGGACGTGCGCATGGCAGTGCAGATGCGGGCAGCAGAACTGGAATACGTCGGTGAATTGCGTCAAGTGCAACGGTCATTGGAAGTCATCCAAAAAAGAGAACGGCACCAACATCCACAAAGGCCGCCAGAGATCCAAGAGTCAGAGATCCAAGAGTCAGAAGAGCCAGAGATCGACATCATAACCACGGCCATGGGAAGACGAGGGGAAGCCCAACGGTGCCCCATATGTACGAATGGCGACTCCAGCAGAAGCGCAGGCTCATCCAGACTATCGACCGTTGAGTACGCGTGCCACGGAGTCAGAGAAGAAAGAGTACTACAGAGAGATACGCTCCAGGTTGAACCTGCTCCAGCAGAGGTACAACTTAGCCTGGGCCATGAGAGAGCCAGTACAAGAGCTGGCCACATCGATTTCCATATTGAGACGAATGCTGATATCGGAGAAGAGCCTACATCAGCAGAGCGCCTGGACAGATACCACAATTGCCAGGATGATGTTGCGTGTCGAGGCAGCCAACAAAGAAGTCACATCGCTAAAGGACCACCTCCAGGCGAAGATCAACGTCAGAGACGACCTCCAGGATCAGCTGGACGCGCTGAAGCGCACCAAGACGGAGATACACCAGCTCATGGAGGCCGAGAAGCAGCAGAAGGAAATGGAGAGCGGTACGGACATGGACGAGGACAAGCCGTGCCAGGGCGTGGTGGTCTTCCCCGAGCGCCCCACAGAGGAGCCCCCTCCATGCGCGACCTCTACACCAGCATCGACACCTGCGGCGTCCACTACAGGCACGGCACCGTCCAGCGCCAGCATCCAGCAGGCAGTCCAGATGCAGGTCGAGGCTCACCTGAAGCCCATGGCAGATCAGATGATGCAGATGCAACAGATGATGGAGGCCATGATGATGCGAGATGCGATACGGTCATCAGCGACAGGGACGACGGCTACTGGACATCAACCAGCGCCATCGACGCCCCAGCCTCCTGCTACACCGACCGCGGCTCCCAGGTCACCACCATCACTGACGCCGACGCAGCCGTGTACACCGATCCCGCTGATGGAGACCACGGTTCAGGACACGCCTGCGGGATGGATCACGGTGAAGGAGAGGGCCGCGGCCATCGAGAGCAGCTCGGAGGGCGGACAGTTCTCCTTAGGGCCAAGACAGCGCAGCAGCCAGAGGACTTCAGCATCGAGGAGTCCAAGCACACGCACCCAGAGGACGAGAGCGCCAGGATCCTCCAGGCGCCCTGCCAACGACAAGGGCAAGTCGAGGACGGCAGCGGCAGCCTTCCGCAAGCCTCAGAGACGGTCGGACATCGAGGAGGTCGCCAAGACAGCAGTGGATCACAGAGCGCCGAGCAGCGTTGCCGCCCAGATGGATCCCTACGCGGAGAGCGAATACTGAGCCTACACGGCCATGAGAGGGTGTCGGATGGGGAGAGCCCGACACCCAGCAGCATGCATGTAGGCTCTAGCGAGCAAACACCGCCCCCCCCCCAGCGCTCCCGCGCTGAATTCGACAGGCCCAGATCCAAGGTGGCTTTCGCCACGACTGTGCCTTTTCATTTCTATGATCCCTCCCCCGTCTCCTCCTCTCCTCCCGATGTTGGGTTGGGCAGTTCGGAGGTGCAGACCCCAGGTGCCCTGGGGCGTTTGGGGGCTAGTGACCGCACTGGCCCGCAGGTCCTGGACCTCGACAGTCGGATTCCGATCGAGGTCGCGATCGAGGGTGATGATCCTACCGACTCGATCAGATGTAATTTGGGACAGGTAGGACTGCTCACACGCCTTCAACAGGAAGGGCGCCAGATAGACCTTGATTTTGATGTCAGCAGAGTGGGCCTGTTACGTGTGCAAAGTCAGAGCCTGAATTTAGTCATCAACCTCGCCCTTCTCTTGGCGTGATCAACCGGAGAGCTACCTCTCTCTCCGCTTCTGCTCCTCGGTGCGCCGCTCGCGCTCCCCGCCGGCTCTTATCCTTCGCCCCCCTTCTCTATCCTTAGCCGCTCCCTGCCCCAATGGCTCCGGAGGTGGCCCTCGAGGCTTTGGCATCGGACTTCCCCTCCTCTCTTCTTCGCCCCCCCCCCCTGCGCGACTGTCCAGACCGTTGCGCCTCCCGCTAAAGATTCGCGAGAGCCCGGGCCCCCCGCGACGAATTCGCGAGAGTCCCGCGAAAGATTTGCGGGAACCCTTCGCGCCGTGCACTGTCCTCCCAGGCGCCCCCCCGGGCTACCTCGCCCCCGTGGGACCCCCTTGGGCGATGCGCGAGGGCTGTTCCCGCGCGAGACCACCCCGGGCGACTCGTGCAGGCACTGAGTGGCGGAGACCCCCCCGGGCGATTCCACCGCTCGGACCGACCCCCGCCAGGGCGAGTCGGCCCGTCCTGGACCCCCCCCCCAGGCGATCCAGGACCCCCCGCGCCCTCCCAGGCGAGCGGGGGCGCCTGCGGGGAAAGCCCACGCCTAAGCTCCCCCTTTTAAGGGAACCTTGGCGGGGGCGATCCGCGCCGGGGCGGCAATCGAACCCTCCTGGGCGATCGACCGCGGCAGATTCCTCCCGCACAAAAAAAAACACAAAAAAACACAAACCAACGCACGCAAAAACACAAAAAAAGACACAACAAACACAGACAAACACCGGACGGAACATAAAAAACACAAAAAGACACAAAAGCCACACAGACACACACAAAAATGACTAAATTATGGCTCTGACTTTGCACACCTAAGGCCTGCACGCCCACGCGCAGCTTGGCCTCGACATGTGCCCGACTAGCGAGCACGTCGCCGGCCAGATTTCAATCTTCGTCGACGGGCCCTTCGACGAAAAGGACCCCACCTCCGCGGCCTGGGCGATGGCCGTGGTGGCCAAGGACAGAGCAGGAGCCTTTTCATTTCTGGGGGCTAGGACAGGAAAGGTTCTCTCTTCCGTCGGCGTTTTCTTAGATACCACTCGTTTCAGCAGCACTACCCCTGAGATGGGGGGTATCCTTTGGGCTCTGCTCTGGATCGGGCTTCTCGGACAGCACGAGGCTGAGGGTTTTGTTATCGAGTCTGACTCCGTATCTGCGATTCAGATTGCCGAAGGATCTGCTCAGTCCTCTGCCCACCCCGAGTTTGGCGCCATGTTGCGACACCTTGTCGTTGACCCGCGGGCGAGGTATGACCTCACTTTCCGCCATGTCCCGTCCCACAGGGCCCATCCCTGGAACGAGTAAGTTGATGGTCTCTCCAAACGCAGACGAACGGACTCCGAAGTTCGTGACCCTGACTGGGCGAAGCTCTTGACCCCTGCGGTGGGAGATCCCTGGTCATGGGTTACCGAGCTGGAAGCCGATCGCAGCGCGCATCCAGAGATCACCGAACATGATGGCCAGTACAGGCGGGCCTGATCCCCCCAAGGAAATGGCTGGTGATCTCACCCTCCATGTTGCTACTTTCAACGCTATGTCCGTGCTCGAGGATACCAAGAGACAGCATCGTCGGCACACTGCCAAACTTGTTAGGAAGCAGTTTCACGAGCAGGGTATCCAGGTCCTGGGAATCCAAGGAGCTCGGACCCCTGAAGGGACCAGGACCGCCGACGGTTACTACACCCTCGCCTCTGGAGGTGACGGGAAAAACTTTGGGGTGGAGGCTTGTTTTTCGCTGACCCTCCCATGCATGACACACCGAGGCCACCCAAGGTACTTCCAGAAAAGCCACTTCCTTGTCACACACAAGGATATCCGCAGGATTGTAGTGCAAGTCCGCGCGCCAGGACTTCATTTCAATTTCATGGTCCTGCGCGCTCCCTATCAGGACGCGCAGAGCAGGACCATCGACGCTGGCGCTCTTCAGAGGTGGTGGGAGGAGACTACCGCGATTGCCCAACGGATGTCAGTCGACGTCGTGTCGGTCGATGTTAACGCGAGGGCTGGTGGCATTTCGTCCACTGCTGTGGGGAATGGAGGATGGATGGAGGAAGAGAATGTCTCGGGCACCTGCTTTCACCAGTTCATGTGCGAACTTGGGCTCGTCGCCCCCTCCACTTTCTCTGACCCCACCTGGAGCAGGGACACTGAGCCCAACGGTTTCACCTTTGTGAAGAATGGCGCTTATCACAGGATTGACTGTGTCCTCGTCAAGCCTCACTTTGTGCCTGCCATCATTTTCGAACAAGTGTGGAGTGATCTCGATGACTTGATGGAGGTGAGTGATCATTTCCCTACTGCGCTGGGAATGGCGCGGGCAATCCACGACAGGCCAGATCACAGCAGCCGAATCGAGGTTAGCAGGCCAAGGTATAACCGCAAGCTTACCAAAGATCACCACAGGGTTGCGATTTTCAGGGCGCTTTTGAGTACCATCCCCCTGGTGCCCTGGTCGATCGACATCAACGAACATTACAGCCAAGCCCAGGAACAGTTTCTTTGGGCGGTTGTCGCCGCTTTCCCTGTCCAGGAGGTTCACCCGAGGAAGCCCTGCAGATCAGCTCACTCTTTACTTCGTCAAGTGGAGACGGAAGAACAAGGCTATCCTTCGCGCTGCCCCTGGCAAAAAAAGCCCAAGCTATGTACAATTGCGCCAGCACTCTTATCCTGCCTTTTCAAGCTCCTGTTTTTGAGTGTTGTGAAGAGGCTCAAAGCCTCCTTCTCACTTTCGAGGACCGTCTGTGTGAGCTCAGGCTTGCGGCTTTGGCCTTCTTGGAGTTCTTGGACCTCGGCTCTTGGGACGGGGCTCTTCGGGGTTTTCTCTCCGCCACGGCTGGACTGCCCAAGAAGAAATTGGACATCGACAAGACTGACGCCCTCGAGAGGATGGTCAGTGAGATGAGCGAGGCCATCGAGGATGGAAATGCCAAGGAAGAATGGCAGATTGCCAGGTACCTTCAGGCTTTCGGAGGACGTAGGATGAAGCTCCAAAGCGGCGCCCTCCCCATCCGCAATGGCCCCGACGGGGGCCCCCTTCAGACGAAATCCGAGGTGGCCGATTCGGTTCAAGCTTACTTTGCTGGTGTTGAGGGCGGGACTCTGTACACCGAAAAAGGGCTTTGCGATGAATATAGCGAAGACAATCGTGATCGCCCCCCCTCCTCGTTTGCCCCGCCGAAAATCTGATGACCCGCGACCAACTCCGTTTCTCGTTCTCTCAGGCCACCTCAGGCAAGGCTGGAGGACCCGATGACGTCGTTGATGACCTGTTGCGCTGTGCACCCACCGAGACTGCTCGCCTGGTGCACCCAGTCACCTTAAAGGCGGGCATGCACGCCCAGGAGCCCCTCGTTTTCAAAGGAGGGTGGGCTCATGATCTGTATAAGAACAATGGCAGCGCGGCGATGCACGAGAGCTATCGCCACATCCTTCTCATGAATAATGTTGCCAAGCACCGCCACAAATTTTTGAGGGGCCGGTTTAAAACGCTTGTGGCGGGTCTCATCATCGAGACCCAGATGGGCGGGGCCCAGGGCAAAGGGACCGACATGGCGACCTACATGGTCCGCACTGTTTCGGCTGTTTCCTGTGCCGAGGGCCTCTCTACGGTGCTTGCGTTCATTGACTTGAAATCTGCGTTCTATAAGGTTATCAGACCCATTGTCATGCCTTTCCTCCAGGACCCCCAGGACATAGCTGACGCTATCGATGCCGCCGATATCCCCGAGGCCCCCGTCCCGATCTTGGAGCACACCATCGCGCAACCCTCTGTTTTGGAGGGCCTCGACAATGTTCACTTGTTAAGGATGCTGGCGGATCTTCATACCAGCACCTGGTTCAAAACCAAGGGGTCCCGAGGAGTTATACGTACCACCACGGGCAGCCGACCTGGCAGCTCGCCTGCTGACCTTGTGTTCAACCTTATGTTTGTGCCTATTGTGCGTGAAATACGTGAGGAACTCAGCAGTGCGAACTACCTGCTTGAGCTAGACGGCCAGCAGGACCCTCTCTTTTCTCTGCCACAGGACGCTGAGACAGATTGTCTCGCTGACAGCAGCTTTGTTGACGACCTCTGCGTCATGGCGGTGGTTCAAAGTGTTGCCGACTTCCCCCAGGCGATGTCTGACGTGGTTGTCACCATCAGCAAGGCTACGGTCAAGAGAGGCATGACTATCAATTTCAAAAAAGGCAAATCAGCACTTCTCGTCCACCCACGAGGAGAGGGAGCACGAAAGGTTAAGGCCACTCTCTTCCCTGTTGCTGACCCTGTCTATGTTACCCACTACGACGAAGAAATTTTCCTTCAGAGATCCTACAAATATCTTGGCTCCACGTTGGCCCAGAGTGGCTCCGTTGCCCCCGAGTTGGCCCATCGCAGGACCCAGCAAAAGACGGGCCTCGGGCCTCTTCGCAGGACGGTTTTGAAAGTCAGAAGGTTACCCATCAAGACCCGAGCCAAGTATGTTGACGCTCTTTGTACTTCGAGGTTGCTCTACAACGCCCACGTCTGGGGCGAACTGTCTAGAGATCAACAACAAGCTATGGTTGCCGCCCACCTCGCCCCTTTTCAGGACCATCCTCGGGATTTGTCTAGGACGTCCTGACCAGCCGCACGTTGCCAACGAGCAGGTCTTGCTCGATGTCAGCAGGCTCGCTGTTCCTGACGTCCTGCGTCTCATGCGGCTTCGGTACCTGGCCGGGCTGATGACTTCGGCCCCGCCCCAGCTGCGGCAACTCCTCGATATGGAAGGCCGCTGTAAGAAGTCTTGGGGCGCGCTCATACGAGAAGATCTCACGTGGCTTCAGAAGTTTTATGATTTGAATGAAGATCGCACGCTCTCTGCGCGCGAGCTTTTGTTGCAGGCGGCCACCGACCCAGCCCGATGGAAAAACATCTGCAGGACCGCCGCACGCAATTTTAAAACATGGCAAGCAGACCAACACCGGCTTCAGTTGTGGAGAAAGGACTTGGGCAACATATGTAGAGCTCACGCCATTCCGCCTCCCGACTCTGTCCCGCTCCTCGAGCCTGTTACGAAATACGTTTGTGACACTTGCCAGTATGTGTGTGCCCACGAGGGAGCTATGCGCGCTCATATTACCAAGAAGCACGATGACCCTGCGGGCAGAATCGCCGAAACTGGGCAATGCCTGGCTTGTGGAGTTGGCTTTGTCACGCGCCCCCGCCTCCTGAAGCGCTTGCGGCATGCCCGCACTGGTTGCCTTGAGCTCTGGAGTCGGACCATTGCCCCCCACCCCGACGCGAGATACAAGGAGCTGTGCGAAGATGACCGCGCCTTGGTGGCCTCCTTGAAGGCCAAGGGCTTGCGAGCTACCGAGGCCGAAGTCCCCGCCCTCCCCGAGGACCCTGGTGACGCCCTCCATTCTGCCCTGGATGGTCTTGGGCCTCCTCTGCTCCGCTCCTCCTACACCCCCATCGTTTGTTTCCCCGAGGCCGAAGGGGTAGCCCTTCCGAGCCCGCGTAGGATTCAGCCAAGTGAAACGAGGTATGTTCTCCATCTCTTTTGCGGAGAGAGACGGGGGGAATATTTTCAGCATTGCGTAGAGCTCTTTCAGGCTCTCGAGGCACCTACGGGGCCCCTTGCTGTTTTATCGATCGACATCACACATAATGATGTCGACTGCGATCTCAGGATACAGAATTCCCGCGTCAACCTCGCTGATTTTGTTTTCCGAGGTCTCGCTATAGGAGTGATCGCCAGACCCCCCAGCGAGACCTGAAAGCCAGCACGATTTACTGAGGACCCCAGAGACCATGGAGCTAGATCGCTTCGGTCTCTACAGCATGAATGGGGGCGACCTCTTGCCACTCCCAGAGAGTGGGCTCAGATCTTTACAGCTAAGGATCTATATCGCGCTGCGCTTTATTTCATGTACGTCTGTCTTGCTTCGGGTGTTTGTGGCATACTTGAGCACTCTGCGTGCCCGTCGAACCAGGTTGCTCCAACGAGTTGGTTTCTCAAGGAAACTAGCCACATGCGGACCTTGTCATCGATGGGTTTCAACGTCGACACTGTCTGGATTGACCAGTGTATGTTCGGATCGCAAATGACGAAACCGACGATGCTCCAGACGGTGAATCAATCTTCCCTCCGTGCGCAGAGAAGTCCACACTATGGAGAATAAAGGACGCTGCAGCCACGGAGGTCACACCACTTCGGAGAGAGGCGATGCCAACGGCCGATGGGAGACCCAGTCGGACAAGCATCTGCCCCCCGAACTATGCATGTTTCTGGCCTGACATTTTGTCTCCTTCGCCTGCCAGGAGCTTCGAGAGAGGGGTGAGGTCCATCCGCGGAGCTGTGTTGACCTGACCCGTCACCCCCCTCTCGATCAAGCGTTAGCGTGCTACTTTTGTCCGCTTGACCCGTATTGCGAGGCCCAACAGGTCGGAGCCTAAGATCAAGCATCAGGACAAGTGCGCCTTTCCCGAATTCACATGCGGGCAGCGGATCATCGTCCCCAAATGCCGTCAAACAGAAACAAACAGGACGACGACGACGACGAGGACGACGACGAAGACTACGCCGACGACGACGCCGACGACGATGACGACGACGATGACGTCGACGGAGCCGTCCGCCGATGCTCGTCAGTTATGTGCTGCTTGCTTTACCGCACTCCTGCGGATAGGGAGGCTCGGATTCAGCTCCTGGGAGCCTCATTCTGGTATCTGGCATATCCCGTTTACATGATTATTGCTAGCCCCGTTCAGCCGGGCATCATCCTGGGTTTAATCCGAGCTAATCTGGTTTAGTGACTCCTTAGCCGGACTTCCCACGAGTTGCCTCCCAAGGGAGGCAGAAGAAGTGGGCGCTGATGGTGAGGTGAAGGACCACCGAGCTCAGCGTTGCTTGGCTCACTTTAGTACCTGCCGCCGTAGTCCCCCCCTCCCCCGCCGCAGAGGTTGGGATCGCCGTGGCCGATTCAGACCGTGCCCCAGGCCAGCCTGGATCTTGCGAGTCCTCATCCTCCCTGTTGCCCTCCTCCCGCAGGGGCGACGAAAAGGGGGCCAACGTTTCCCGGAGGAGGAGGAGGAGGAGGAGGAGCAGGAGGAGGAAGAGGAGGAGGAAGAGGAGGAGAAGGAGGAGGAGACGAGGAGGAGGAGGAGAGGAGGAGGAGGAGGAGGAGGAGGAGGAGGAGGAGGAGGAGAGGAGGAGGAGAAGGAGGAGGAGGAGGAGAAGAGGAGGAGCAGGATGATGATGATGGTGAGGAGGAGGAGGAGCAGGAGGAGGAGGAGGAGGAGGAGGAGGAGGAGGAGGAGCAGGAGGAGGAGGAGGAGGAGGAGGAGGAGGAGGAGGAGGAGGAGGAGGAGGAGGAGCAGGAGGAGGAGGAGGGAGGAGGAGGAGGAGGAGGGCTTCCTGTTGCGATGTTCGGTCTTTCGGGGCCCCCACCTGGCCCGGAGGGGCCGTCGAAGAAAAACAGCTCGGGAGGAGCAGCCAGTCCCCTGGAAGGGGCTGCGGTCCCGTGGGGCTCGACTACACGTAGGAGTGACCTTTCGCCGGAGTGACCTTTGGTGGGGGCCCAACGGGGTCCCCCGATCGCCGAACGCGATGCGATGGTAGCGTCTTGCGCGCTTGTGTTTGGTTCCCGCGCGGCCCCCCCAAAAGCCGCGCACCAAAGGACACTCTTACCCAGGGTCACTCTTGCGTGTAGTCGAGGGGGTCCACCCTGCGAAGGAGAGAGAGAGAAACAAAAACACGACGTGGGGAACCGTCGACCCCCCAATCGCCGACGCATGGCCGATCGGAGCTCGGGTGCCCGACCCCACCCTGCCCTGTCACCTTGCGTTCCACGATGGGCGGCCTGCCAGCGACGTCTCCTCGATGGCACGCCGACGGTGCCTCTCCCCTGAGGCAGCCCCCCTCCCCTTGGCTCAGCTCATTCCTCTCGTCGCCATCGCCATGGGCCCAGATCTTGCGGTCGCGGCGGGGTGTTTGCGATCGCTGGCTCTTGATATCGGCAACCCGATGGATAGGAGTGCCAGGCTGCCGCCCCTTTCCGCCTCTTTCCAGCACTACTGCCATCACTATTGGCACTCGCAGCACCACTACTAGTACCAGCACCAACGCTACCACAACTACCGCTTCTACTCGCAGTGGACTGGGCCGTACTGGCCTTAATTGCAGCACGCTGGGCCGCCACGAGCCACTAAGGACGGCGCTCTCGTGGGGGTGTGGAGTTTTAACTTGCGCTTCGACGCGCAGAAAGATGCGAGCTCGGCAGCCGGGACCTTTGAGCGCGGCATCTGCCTCTGTGGACGTGTTGTTATGTCCCTGTTGCTCGCCTCTTGCTGTGGGCGTTTCGATGGTAGACCCGTGCTGTCCTTTGCTTCGTCTCTGAGTGCATCACAGTGTTGGACGGCAACGGTAAGCACCAGTCAGATAAAAGTTTCCGGCATTGGTCATTGTGGCAGTCGAGCAGAGCCAGAGAGTCCGTAGAAACGAGATGCGTGTGCAGGAACGGCCGTGGTTTTTCGGCCCGCTCTCCACCAGATTCGATGGCCAGCCCCCTCCGCATGAAGCCTCCGTGTGCGCAGCGCAGCGCTCCTGCGGACGCCCCAACGGTCGTGGACCCTTACAGCCAACCCGCATAGGAAGGATGGGCTGCCTCCCTTGCATCCTTACCCCTTCGGCCTATCCTTAGCGACTTTCACTGGCCAACCTCGTTCCAAAAACGTCAACTTGGCCTTCTAAGGCCCTTGCATCCTTACCGCGCATCCTCATGATACGGGTTGACTGTATCATGCACCCTCCTGCTGGGCTCTGGCACTGTTGCTGGGTTGCCTCGGCTACCGCCGCAGTGCGAGCCGTGAGCGTCCCTGTGTGCAGCTTCGCGCCTTCGAGGTCGCAGGGAGGCGGACGGGGTGGCACAGCGTTGTCGCCTCGGTCGTGAACTTTTGCTTCGCGTCTCGCTCCGCCGGTTATGGCCCACCACGTCTCAGTGCGACACGCTGACCGCGCCCCAGTCCACGGCCATCAGCGTTATATGTTTTCCAGGTCTCTTGTTCCGCGGAGCGAAGCGACATGCTGTCAGCTCGCAGGGCTCAGCGTCTCGAAGGGCCTGCGGCAGCGACACGTCAATCATGTGTTTCTTCCTGCTGACCGTGAATTGTCTGTCTCTGTGGATTCCACGCACAAGAGGGATGAGGAGGATGCAGGAGCGGACGCTGCTGGATGCTCCTGGAAGATGGGGACAGCCCAAACCGTAAAACCCAGAGCGCGCGGTGATTGAACGTGTTGCAATCAGCTCATCGAGCCGAGAATCGAATGGGCCACAGTGCTGCCACAAGAAGCAGCACGTGCAACATGAAGACTTCGCAGAGAACCAGGGGGACGAGGGAGACGCAGGAGAGAGCGATCAGGTTGTCTGCAGTGGAGGGCATTGTACATTGACTGTCGCAGCCGTGCCACAACAAGAGGGGAGGAGGAGGAGCAGGGGGACAGTGGTTCTTGCTTGTGCCTCATCTGTCGGGGATGCCCTGGCAAAGTCCCACTGCAGACATCCTGTTCTCCACTTTATATCTTACCTTTGTTGTCCTTGCGGCACGCTCTGCGCAGCATGCTATCGTTCGCACGCTCTGGGCTTTTTTGGGGCATGCGAGTACTGCGCACAGACGCTGCAATCGTAGCCATCGAAGCCCGCCTAGCGCCCAAAAAGGGAGACAGAGAGGAGCAGGGGAGAACGACAAGAGTCTGCGTGCACTCTGCAGGGGAGGGGAGCACGGCTGGGCCTCGCGCAGATGAGGAGGCGGGCAGTCGGGGATGGACCGGGCGACGAAGGCGCGCCTCCTCCTCCTCATCCTCCTCCTCCTCCTCGTCCTCCTCGTCCTCCTCGTCCTCCTCCTCGTCCTCGTCCTCCTCCTCCTCCTCTTCCTCCTCCTCCTCCTCCTCCTCCTCCTCCTCCTCCTAGCCGTTTCCCTCCCGAGCGCGGCCCAGGAGAGCTTCGGGCACGTACTTGGAAACGGCTCGTGCCCGAGAGCCAAGGTCGTTGTGAGGTCTCTTAGCGATGGGGCGGCGAAGACGTGCGCCGAGCGCGTGGGCAGTGGTGCCGCTCTGTGGGACACAGCCGAGGCAGCCCCATGCGGGGGCGCGGTGCGGCGGGCTGAAGGAGCAGAAGCTGGCGGAGTGCGTGCGCGACGACGAGGAGGACATCATCGCCACCTTCCTTGCGGGGTTGCGGGCGTCCGGGGTGCCCACGTTCAGCATGTCCGAGCTGGACGGCGAAGCTGCGGCCTTCGACTTCGAGGCGTGCTTCGAGGTCGACGGGACGGGCGACTCGCGCATGGACGAGCTGACGGCCAAGACTGGGGAGCTGCCGTCGGCCGTGGTCGAGGAGGAGGCCGAGCTCACAGCGGTGGCCGTGGCCATCGCGCTGGAGGAGCTGTACGTGGCCGCGCCGCCGGAGCTGTACGTGGCCGCGCCGCCGCACGAGACCGTGGGGGCCGCGGACGACGTGTGGGAGGCGAAGGCGTTGCCCAACGTCATCTCTACTACATTGCAGGCATACGCGCGTCTGAGAGGGGCGGGGGTCGGGGGGCTCCTCCGACGACCCGGCCCCAGGCGGCGCGGTTTAAAGACGCCCCGGGCGGCTCCGGAGAGGCTCCGGAGGCCCCAAGAGGCCCCCAAGACAGCTCAAGGAGCCCCCGAGACGCCCAAAGAGCGCTCCAAGAGGCCGCCCAGACGGCACAAGAGGCCTGCAAGCGTATTCCTCGAGGGCCCCGAGCGGCCAAAATCATCCACTTTACGACGGTTCAGGAAGCATTTTGGCCTTCTCGCCTTTTCCACTTTCCGACGCTCGAAGACGGCCCAAGAGGCTTCCAAGAGCGCCCCAGAACCGCCCAAGAGGCCTCCAAGAGCGCCCCAAGACGGCCCAAGAGGGCCCCAAGACGACCCAAGAGACGCTCAAGACGGCCCACGAGGGCCCGAAGACAGGCCAAAGAGGTGGCCAAGAGGGGGACCACGGACCGAAAATCCGAGCCTTCCGCCCCAAGAGGGCGCCAGGAGGCCCAAACAGGCCCCCAAGAGGCCCCAAGGGGCCGCCAAGAATCCCCCGAAGAAGCCCCAGGAATCCCTCAAGGAGCCCAAACGAGGCCCCGACAGAGGCCCCAACAGCCTCCAAACTGGCCCCACAGAGGCCCCGAGCCCGCCTCCGAGCTTCCTCGCCGCGAGGGTGCCAACACGGCCACAGACGGGCCCAGGACGGCCCAAGGCGCACTCAAGACGGCCCAAGACGACCCCAAGACGGTCCCAGGAGGGTGGGCCCAGGACGGCCCAAGGACGCGCCCGGTCGGGGCCTCAAGACGGGCCAAGATGGCAAGAGAGCTCCAGCTGGCAAAAATCGTTAATTCTCCACTGTTTATTGTGACACCCTTTGCGTTTCCCGCCATTTCGGCGGTCCGATGCACCAAGAGGCCCCAGAAAGTCCCAGGAGGGTCCGAGGAAACGCCCAGGAAGGCCTCATGACGGGCCAAGACGGACCCAGCACAACCCAAGGCGCGCCGCGACGGCTCAAGACGGCTCCAAGACAGCCCCAAGAGGGTACCAACACACGGCCCCTGCTGGGCCCAGGACGGCCCAAGGAGGCGCAGAGGAGGGGCCCAAGACGACTCCAAGGCGGCCCCCTCACGGTCCCAGACGGCTCCAAGACAGGCCCACGATAGTGCCAACAAGGACCCCGATGGGCCCAGGACGGCCTACGGACGCGCCCATGAGGGGCCCACGACGAACCAAAACGGCCCCATCACGGCAAACGGCGCCCTCAAGACGAGCCTAGACGGCTCCAAGACGGCCCTTTGAGGGAGCCAACGCGGCCCCGCACCCTTCGGGCGAACACTTGGGGGGGCTGGGAGCTTGCGACAAGTCTCCCACATTCATTGTCCTGCCCCATTCTGTTCGCCTGGAGGCCTCCTCCAACCCTGTGGGCGAACAAGAGGAAACCCAGCGGGCCGCCAACCCTGGGGCCCGTGGGCCCCGCGCCGCTTGGGCAGAAGACGAGCGCCGGGTCTGACAGGCCAGCTACCGCCCCCGCTGTGCCATTCTGTTTCCCCAGGGGCCTTGGCAAACTCTTCGGGCCAACCAGACTGGACCCCTGGGACAGCAGCCACTTGATATGACCCAGGGACCTCTCCGCATTCTTCGGACGAGCACCTGGGGGGCCCAGGGGATTCGGACAAGTCTTCCCCATTCCTTGCCCTGTCCCGTTCTGTTCGCCCGAAGGCCTCCACAGACCCAGCGGGCGAACAGAATGGTACATGGCGAACAAACCCTCCCGTTGGCGGTGATGCGACTGGATCGCACCATCAAGGCGTGCCCGGAGGTGATGGCCGACCCAACAGCGGTTTCTCTAAAGATTTTACAGAATTACAAAGTTTCCTAAGCTCTCTTGGGCCCTCCCTGTAGATAGATCCTTGCGAGCCTCCCAGGCGTTTTCCGTGGTTTTCCCCGATGGCCTCCCGAACCCTTCCCTGGGCGCTCCTGAGACGCCTCAGATGGGCTTCGACTTCGACGCACATCCCCGAGAGAGTTCGAAACTGCCCTCCATAGGAGGGGGGGGTTAACGAGCAGTGTGCTGCGCCAAGCTGCTGGAGCCCTGCAAGAGCTCGGACAGGAAGGCGCGGTCTCGCTGCCACCGCCCGAGCCGCCGCCGTGTTTGTAGATTTTCGGTACAATCTGCGCCGTTCCTCCGAAAACCATTCCAGAAAGATGTCGTGGACGGAGTCCACGGGTCAGCCGTAGTCAGCTACAGCGCTGGGACCAGCGCGTGGGAAAGGGGCGAGCAGTGGCAGCCAGTGCAGACGTTGCTGAGTGAGATGTGTGTGTGTGTGTGTGGTGGGGGGGGGGGCGATGGTGTTGCTCAGCGTCATCAGGTACAGCGCTGGTATCAGCACGTGCGAGAAGGCAGAGCAGTGGCAGAGGGCGCTGGTTTTGCGGAGCGAGATGTGTGAGGCAAAGCTTAGTCACAACGTCACTGGCTACAGCGCTGGGATCTGCGCGTGCGAAAAGGGCGAGGAGTGGCAGCGGGCCCTGGCGCTGCTGAGGGGAATGCGGGAAGCGAAGCTGGAGCCTGACATCATCAGCTACAACGTTGGGGTCAGCGCGTGCGAAAAGGGCGAGCAGTGACAGCATGCGCTGGCGCTTCTGAGCACGATGTGCGAGAAGGGCGAGCAGTGGCAGCGGGCTCTGTCGCTGCTGAGCGGAATGCAGGAGGCGAAGCATGAGCCCAACATCATCAGCTACAACGCTGAGATTAATTTGCGCATGCGATAGGGGCGAGCAGTGGCAGTGGCCTGGGGGCTGCTTCGTTTGGGCCGCGGGGTCCTGGGTGCGGCCCTGGTGGCTGCGTTCGGTTGCCCGTGGGTCTCCGTCCCCGCGGGGGTGGTGGGGCCTTGGCCACGGTTTTCCCCTCCTGGGAGGTCTGTCGCTGGGGTGCACCGGTCTGGTGTGGCCCTCGGGCTCCTCGTCGCCTCCCCCGCTTGCGAGTCGCCGCGTCGGCAGGTGGACTTTTGTCCGCCCAACCCCATACCATACCATACTTCCTCCTCCTCCTCCTCCTCCTCCTCCTCCTCCTCCTTCTCCTCCTCCTCCTCCTCTTGGGCGGCCTGGCTCTGCGCTCGGGCTGCGACCTCGTGGATGTAGGATGGCGATGGCGGTCGGGAGCTTTTGCGCAGCGTACGCTCCGGCGCGACAGGCCATCCACTTCCCAACCCCCGAGCGTCAAGGTCCTCCGCCACATGATACACACACAGACACCCTCCAGTGGATTGTTCCTGGGCCTCAGGGGAGGGTGGTGGTGTATAATTTACCATGGAGAGCCAGCGAGTTTGTACACCGCCACCTTCCCTGAAGGTACATGCAAAATTCGTCGTAGGGTGTCAATGTAATATTTTCGTGGTGTATTTCCGAGCCACCCGCCACGGTGAGCAGAGCGACACCATACGCTTGCAGGGCGCAGCACGTCTCGAAGGGGCCTTTCGCCGCGGCATGCTAAGCGACAGCTCCTGACCGTAAGAAAATGCCCGAGGGTGGCCGTCACGCAGCGGCGCCCTGGGCGAAGAGTCGGACATTGGGATCTAGGCCTGCTCGCCATCGTCACTGGCAGGATCTGATCGTCCAGCACGGTCCTTCCCAGTGGCGGAACACCGTCTTTTGATTGTTGCCCCCGTTGCTTCTTGTTTGGATCGTGCGGGACACCGAACATTTATGAACATGCGGAATCCCAGAAGTGACGCTGGGATTCGGGAGATGGCCCTGCAGAACCTAAACGCAGCAGGAAATACGCAGCGGGTCCTGGCACTCCGCAGTTTTGAGCTTCACGAGCAATCGTACGAGGTTTCGTAGGATGCTGCACCAGAGGTTGGCACACTCTCTGCAGTGCCTCTGCCTTCCTCCTGGGGTGCCTCTGCCTCAACCTCCCGCATCCCCCTCATCTCCTCCAGGGCCTTCTCCAGGCGGCGCGCTGCAGATTCGCCGGCCCCCTCTTCGGGGTGCCTGGGGGGCCATCGACGTGGTGCTGGTTCGCCAGCCCCTCCTCTGCGAACCCCGCCTCTGCCCCACCTTCGAGCAGATGGCCCGCGCCCCCCGTGCACCAGATCCTTGGCGTCACTGCGGGGCGCGCGCGCCCGAGGATGGCCTTCTTGAGGCGGGCGGGGCTGGACTTTCGCCGACATCTGTCCGACGGAATTCCGGTGGCCGGCCGACGGGATCGTAGCCAGAGAGGGGGGGTGGACGAGGAATCAAGACTTCGACGACAGGGAGGACGAGGAGGAAGGGAGTGAGAGGGAGGGGGAGGAGATGGAGGAGTATAAGGCTGAGGGTACGGAGATGGAGGGGCGGTGGGCGGGGTGGAAAGTTCAGGAAGGGGGCGCTTGGACGCGAGCAGCTTTCCGTTGAAGCGATTCCTTGGCTTGCGAAGAGTCTGGCGTGTCGGTTCCCCTGTGTCGGGCCAGTTTGGGCGCTTTTGTTGAGCTTTCTTGGCTACTCAGATGGTTTTCCTGGGGGCTCGTGTTTCTTGGGGCCACCTCTTGGCGGACTGATTACCTCCCTGTCGCCTCGCGCTTGGCCTCAGGCACGCCGCTCATGGAAGAGAGCACCCTCGAAGCAGTATCAGATGGGCAGTGGGCAATCGTCCCTCTCCCCCCCCGCCCTTCCGTTCCCAACGTTGTTTTCCGCCGCCTTCGTCCCCCTCCTCCATCCCCTTTTCCTCCAATGAGAGTTACAATGCTGTGGAGACCCGTGCCAAGAATCACTCTGCTTGCCTCCTGGGCGCCTTGGGTTTCTTTGGTTCCGATGGTTTTGCGATGGAAAACGTGACGTCCCCACACCAAACGTCCAGGGAGGTCCTCGGGTCTCAGGGTTGGGCTTCTTGTGGAAGGGTTCTTGTTACCGGTCTCCACTGCACTGGGCACGTAAGATAAGACATTGGCCCGCCAGCAGGTGTCCCACGGACATTTCTGTTCCCCCGATAACCTCAGGGACCCACCGATGATCTGGGGCATTTCAATAGTCCTCAAACAGTAGTTGCACGTAGGGGTTCGCACTTCTGTTCTGAGGAACGGGGGCATGCCTTCGGTCTGGCGGATATGTGGCCGCCGTCGCCGCCCCCGTTGCCGCATCGTCGCCGCCCGCCGTCTGGGCCGCGTCTTCGGTCTGGCGGCAATGTGGCCGCCGTCAGCGCCCCGTCGCCGACTCGTCGCCGCTCTAGGAGATGGGTTCTACCACCCTCCCCCCCGGACTTCTCGATTCACCGGGAACCGATGCAAAACACATATGATTCTTCTCGCTTCGCGGGGTGCACGTCCGGAGTGCGTACAGTCAAGTCGTTTTGGGGGTTCTCGGGAGTTTCGTCGGGGCGTCTTGGGCCGTCTTGGGGCTCGGGGAGTCGACAAAGGCGAGAACGCCCAAATCTTTCAAAACCCAATGGGAAATGGATGATTTTTGTTCTGGAAGCGCTCTTGGAGGTCCTCTTGGCGCCCTCTTGGGGCGTCTGTTTTTCCCAACCAGGGTCTTCGTTTTAAAGAGACGGCGCCCCGCGTTCCTCTCCTTCCTTCCTTCCTTCCCTCCTCCACCGAAGGCCCCAGTGGGGGTGTCCACATGCGGTTCCCCCACCCAGGGCAGCGTTTCGTAGCCCCATAGGGAGCTCCACCGAAGGCCCCAGTGGGGGTGTCCACATGCGGTTCCCCCACCCAGGGCACACTTCGTAGCCCCATACGGAGCCCCACCGAAGGCCCCAGTGGGGGTGTCCACATGCGGTTCCCCCACCCAGGGCAGCGCTTCGTAGCCCCATAGGGAGCTCCACCGAAGGTCCCAGTGGGGGTTGGCGCGTGCGGTTCCCCCACCCAGGGCAGCGTCTCGTGGCCCCACAGGGAGCTCCACCGAAGGCCGCAGTGGGGGTCGGCGCATGCGGTTCCCCCACCCAGGGCAGCGTTTCGTGGCCCCATAGGGAGCTCCACCGAATGCCCCAGTGGGGGTGGGCGCATGCGGTTCCCCCATGCGTTTCCCTCACCCAGGGCAGCGCTTTCGTGGCCCCATAGGGAGCTCCACCGAAGGCCCCAGTGGGATGGGCGCATGCGCCTCCCCCACAGGGCAGCGCTTTCGTGGCCCCATAGGGAGCTCCACCGAAGGCCCCAGTGGGGGTCGTTTCGTGGCCCCACAGGGAGCTCCACCGAAGGCCCCAGTGGGGGTGGGCGCATGAGGTTCCCCCACCCAGGGCAGCGCTTCGTGGCCCCATGGGGAGCTCCACCGAAGGTCCCAGTGGGGGGGGGGCGCACGGGGTTCCCCCACCCAGGGCAGCGCTTCGTGGCCCCATGGGGAGCCCCACCGAGGTCCAGTGGGGGGGGGGCGCGTGCGGTTCCCCCACCCTGGGCAGCGCTTCGTGGCCCCACAGGGAGCTCCACCGAAGGCCCCAGTGGGGGCTGCCCGCATGCGGTTCCCCCACACAGGGCAGCGCTTCGTGGCCCCACAGGGAGTTCCACCGGAGGCCCCAGTAAGGGGGAGGGGGGGGGAGCGTATGCGTCGCCCACCCCCAGGACAGCGCTTCGTGGCCCCATAGGGAGCTCCACCGAATGCCCCATTGGGGGTGGGCGCGTGCGGTTCCCCCACCCAGGGCAGCGCTTCGTTGCCCCATAGGGAGCTCCACCGAAGGCACCAGTGGGGGTGTTCGCATGCGTCTCCCCTACCCAGAGGTAGCGCCACCGAAAACGATATTCTTATTTGCGGTACCCACAACTGCATATGGTTGGGTCACTCGCCAGGCTAATTTTTGTTGCCCTCCTGAGGCCATCCTGTACCTTCTTGGTCACGTCGTCTCGGGGCCTCTTGGGAGCCTTTTGGGGGCCTCCTGGAGGCCTCTTGGGAGCTTCTTTGAGCCTCTTGGGGATGTCTTTGGGGCCTCTCCCCCCTCCCTCCTTTTCATACTCCCTCCCCATATCCCCGTCCAGCGCCAGCTCTAATCATGGGTGCCGCCGTGACCAACTTCCACCTGGCTGGCGCTGCGCCGCACTTCGCCCAGGGGGAAAAATGACAGTACACTCCAGTCGCTGTGTGGGCTTTGGGGGGTTTCTATGGGGCATTTTGGAGGCTTCTTGGACACTTCTTGGAGGCCTCTTGGGGGCTTCTTGGGGCCCCTTGGGGGCCTCTTGGGGGCCTCTTGGGGCCTCTTGGGGGCGTCCGGCGCTCGACATCGTTCTTGTTACTTCGTTGCCGTTATCGTACCTCTCGGTGCTCTTTGGTGGCATTTTGGCGGCGCTTTGGCTTGTCAGCAGGCCGTACCCGGCCGCCACAGGGCATCTTGGGCCAAGCTTGGGGGCCTCCTGGGGGCCTCTTAGGGGCTTTCTGGAGGCCTTTGAGGTTCTGTTGGGGGTCCCTCAGGGCCTCTCGGGGTGTTCTTGGGGCAGGCTGGGGGCCACATGTGGTTCAGACCCAATGTCCATTCGACCTGTGAATTCATACCGGGGGCGTTGGTTCAGGAATGTGCCCAGGAGGCTTCAGACCCTGGCGGGTTCCTTATCTGATGAGGGCGGCGGTGATATCCACTGCCGATCCGCGATTGGAGTTCCGCTGGTTTCCAGACCTTGGATCCCTTATCCAACGCTTCCTTATCCAATGCCCCCCCACCGTGTCCAGCGGGTAGCCTCTGCCCTGCCCTGCCGCTCCTCTGTTCCGCGATCCTCGATTCGTTATCCAACGCTTCCTTACAGTGGGGGCGCGCATCAGGAGACCATCTACTTCTCTTCAGGGTGCCCTGGGTTTCTTTGCTCCGCGCGCTGCGCGGAGACTTCCCGCAGCCGTTGGAGGGTGCTCCAGGCTTCCCTTCGGGTGCACCCTGCGCGCGGGCTTTCGAGACTGGGTTTTTTGAGGGTTTCTTGCGGCCGCGCCCACACTGTATCCAGTGCCCCCACCGTGTGGTTTTGACCCGGTGCCCATCCGACCTGTGAACTCGTGCTGTCCCAGCCGGACCGGTTTTGGCCCCCCCTCGGCTCCTCCTGTTCAAAAAATGCCACGCACGGTTCATATCTAATTCCTCGAAGGCTCTTTGATTTTTTGTTTGGGGGCCAGGATCTTTTCATTTCTAATTGTTCTGTCCTGGGCCTCTTCCTGGCCACCAGGGGGCCAGGAATGAGCACGAGTAGACATGAACGACGTGTATGCGCGCACGCTCGCTTATCAGCAAGTCATTCGTTTCCAAGAAATCCCTTGCAACACATGGGACGAAGTGCGCACGCGCGCGTCGTCGGAAGGATTTCAAAATCGGTTGCCCACGCAACATTTAAACACAAAAAACACATGGTTGCGCAACACGGGTTTGCAACAAAAGCGTGCGTGCGGTCTTGCGAATTCTGAAGGAAAGCATGCATGTTCAACATGTTCATAACATGCTACAAAGCGGGTTTTGCGCGTTCGAACGTCCTTGCGCGCGTGATGGGGTGGTACGACCCGCGTCAAATAATACCATGCGGGCCACTCTCGCGCGTCTGCCGCGCGCGCATTTCGAACTTCTTCCATAACCTTCATCACAGACGCGAAGGCGCCGTCATCATCGTCGGCGTGATCAGCATCGGCGCCGTCACTGGCTGCCCCGTCGTCACCGTCAGCATCGTCAAAAACATCGTTATTATCATCTTCGTGTCTACCGTTGTCGACGTTGCCATGATACCGCGGCCGCCCAAAACGCCGACTCGCGCTGAAGTGCCCGCTGGGATGTGCCGAACGGTCAGCGCCACCGCGTCCGCGTCGGCGGCGCCAAACTAGCTGACTCTTGCGCGCGCGAGCATGCTCGGGTTAGCGCTGCCGCAGAGATGCACCAGCCAACACCAAGCACTCATCGCAATCGCTTCCGCATGGGTATTGCAAACCATGTTGCGGGTGGGTGGGTGGGATGATTGCGCGAGCAATGGAGTTGACAATTTCAAGCTCGTCAAGCGAATTCTCTTTTCTAAAAATAAAATAGGATCTACCCCCCCCCCGCGGCGTTATCGATCCCCTCACGGGTATGTGAATCATATATGATTCTGACCACGCGTCCATCTTAAATATGAAATCGCAATGTCCCAGGCCAGCCGGTATCCCCCCCTGGGGTTCCTTTTTTTTTTATAAAAAAAAAAAAAAAAAAAAACACTATGCGGTGACATTTGTTGTTCTAACATATAATTTTGTTCACGTATCCTTTAGCGAAAATTCGACGAAGTGCGCACGCGCGCGTCGTCGCGAGCGCATTCCGGAATCCTTCAAAAACCTTCGGTGCCGGAAGGATTTCGCAATCGAGTGTCCAAAACAAACATACAAAGACACAGGGTGTCGCAACACTGATTTGCTAAAACAACTTCCGCGCGAGCTCTTGCGAAATTTTAAGGAAACTATGGGTATTTCAAGATTTTCACAACATGCCATTAAACGGGTTGCGCGCGCATGTCGAAATCTGTCGAACGCCCTTGCGCGTGTGCCGTCGCGAGAATCCTCTGCAACAAATGGACGAAGTGCAGACGCGTGCGTCGTCGCGCGCGTGTGCCGAAATCCTTTAAAACCCATCGGTTTCGGAACGATTTCAAAATCGCGTGTCCAAGCAACCTACAAAAACCCAAGGTTTCGCAACACGGATTTTCAACAAAAGCGTGCGCGCGCGCTCTTGCGTCGTCGTCGTCGTCACCGTCCTCCCTCCTCCCGCGTCGTCGTCGTCGTCGCCTACGCCGTCCTCTGTCTTTCCTTGTGTTCGTCGTCGTCGTCCTCTTTGGCGTCGTGGTCGTTTCCGTCGTCGTTGTCGCCGTGGTCGTCCTTCCTCCTCCTCCTCCTCCTCCTCCCTCGTCGTCTTCGTCGTCCGTCGTCGGCGTCTCGTCGTCGTCCCTCCTATTTCGTCGCCGTCGTCGTCGTCGTCCTCGTCGTTGTCGTCGTCGTCGTCTTCCCTCCTCCCTCGTCGTTGTCGTCGTTCGTGTCGCCGTCCTTCCTCCTTCTTCGTCGTTCGCGTCGTCGCCGTCCTTCGTCGTTGTCGTCGTTGTCGCCGTCGTCGTCCTCCCTCCTCTCTCGTCTCGTCGTCGTCTTCGTTGGCGACGTCGTCGTCTTCGTCGGCGTCGGCGTCGGCGTCGTCGTCATCTTCGTCGTCGTCGACGTCGTCGTCGTCGTCGTCGTCGTCGTCGTCGGCGGCGTCGTTGACGTCGTCGTCGTCGGTATCGCCGTTGTCGTCGTCGTCGGCGTCGTCATCGTCATCGTCGTGGGTTTTGCAAACCAAGTTGCAGGTGGGTGGGTGGTATGTTTGCAAGATCGCGGGATGTGTAAATTCTTTTGTTACAATCAATTGCACTACATGGATCTGCCTTTCTAAAAGAGTATAGGTTATCCCCCCTCCCCCCCTGGGGTTGAAAATCCCCCGGGAACCGACGCAAAACATGTACGATGCTGACACAATGTCCACCCTACTTGTGAACTCAGATTATCCCAACCAAACCGGTATCGACCCCCCCCCGCCATCCTCCGCAACAAATTCTAAGCGCGCAAACTTGTTTATCAAAATCATAGGTTTTCAAGAATCTCTTGCAACAAATTGGACGAAGTGCGCACGCGCGCGTCGTGGCGATCGCATGCCGAAATCCGTCAAAAACCATCCGTTTCGGACGGATTTCAAAATCGAGTGTCCAAAACACATACAAAAACACAGGGTTTCGCAACACTGATGTTCTAAAAACACTTTCACGCGCGCTCTCGCGAAATCTTGAGAAACCATCGGTTTTCAACATCTTCAAAAAAAAAAACAATCTACCAAACGGGCTTCGCGCGCGCGCATGTTCAAATCGTTCGAACGCCCTTGCGCGCGTGCCGTCGCGAAAATCCTTTGCAAAAAAAAAACGAAGTGCACGCCGCACGTCGTCGCGCACGCATGCCGTAATCCTTCAAAAACCTCTGGTTTCGGAAGGATCTCAAAACCAAGTGTCCAAACAACCATACAAAATCAATGGGTTTCGCAACACGGATGTTCAACCAAAGCGTGCGCGCGCGCTCTTGCGTCGCCGTCGTCGTCGTCGTCGTCGCCGTCCTCCCTCCTCCCTCGTCGTCGTCGTCGTCGCCGTCGTCGTCCTCTGTCTTTCGTCGTCGTCGTTGTCGTCGTCCTCGTTGTTGTCGTCGTCGTCGTCGTTGTCGTCGTCGTCGTCGTCTTCCCCCCTCCCTCGTCGTTGTCGTTTCCGTCGTCGTTGTCGCCGTGGTCGTCTTTCCTCCTCCTTCGTCGTCGTTGTTGTCCGTCGTCGGCGTCTCGTCGTCGCCCCTCCTATTTCGTCGCCGTCGTCGTCGTCGTGGTCATCGTCGTCGTCGTCCTCCCTCCTCCCTCTTCGTTGTCGTCGTCGGCGTCGCCGTCCTCCCTCCTTCTCCGTCGTTCGCGCCATCGCCGTCCGCCCTCCTCCCTCGTCGTTGTCGTCGTTGTCGCCGTCGTCGTCCTCCCTCCTCCCTCGTCGTCGTCGTCTTCGTTGGCGACGTCGTCGTCGTCTTCGTCGTCGTCGTCGTTGTCGTCGGCGTCTGCGACGTCGGCGTCGTCGTCGTCGGCGTTGTCATCGTCGTCGTCGTCGTCGGCGTCGGCGTCGTCGTCGAAGTCGAAGTCGTTGGAGACGTCGTCGCCGTCATCGTAGCCGTCGTCGTCGTCGTTGTCGTTGTCGCTGTCGCCGTCGGCGTCGGTGTCGTTGCCAAGTGCCATTTGGTACCTGCCGTCACGGTCTTAAGAGGTCGTGCCCAACTGCGGGTGGGAGGGTGGGATGTTTGCACGAGCCGTGGTCAGGACAGCTTCAAGTTGAGCAAGTGGTTGATTGCACCGCATAGAGCGCACCACTAATATTTTACCCCATAGGTTGTACCACATAGACTGCATCACACAACTTGCGCAACATTTATCGGACTGCGTAGATTGCACCACATGGATTGCACAACGTAGGTTGCACCACATAGTGTGCACACATAGATCGCACCATACATATTGCACAACATTTGTTGCACCATGTAGCTTGCTCATCATGCATTGGACCGCATGTATTGTATCACATGGATTGCACAACATATGCTGCATCGCACTGGGTGCACGCCATATAGTGCACCACATAGGTTACACCACGTAGATGTCACAACGTCGATTGCACCACTGTTGCACCACTTGCACCACACAGCTTGCGCAATCGATTGCACCGCATAGGTTGCACCACATGGATTGCACAGTAGGTGTTGCACCACATAGAGTGCACAGCATGCACTCTCTTGTCTAAAAAGAACATAGGTTCTACCACCCTCCCCCGGGTTTAAAGATCCCACGTGAACCGATGCAAAAAACATAGGGTTCTGACCAAATGTCCATCCTACCTGTGAATTCATATTATCCCAGCCAAACCGGTATCGGCCCCCCCGCCGCCATCTTCTGCAGAAAATACTATGCGCGCATTTTTGTTCATCAGATATCAGAAATTTCCAAAAATCTCTTGCAACAAGTGGGACGAAATGCGCACGCGCGCGTCGTGGCGCACGCATGCCGACATCCTTCAGAACCCTTCGGTTTCGGACGGATGTCAAAATCGAGTGTCCAAAACACATACAAAAGCACAGGGTTTCGCAACACTGATGTTCTAAAAATGCTTACACGCGCGCTCTCGCGAAATCTTAAGAAAACCATCGGCTTGCCAACTTTTTTCCAAAACCACAACCTACCAAACGGGCTTCGCGCGCGCGCATGTCAAAACCGTTCGAACGCCCTTGCGCGCGTGCCGTCGCGAAAATTCTTTGCAAAAAACGGGACGAAGTGCACGCCCGCGCGTCGTCGCGCACGCATGCCGAAATCCTTCAAAAACCTTCGGTTTGGAATGGTTTCAAAGCCAAGTGTCCAAACAACCATACAAAATCAATGGGTTTCGCAACGCGGATGTTCAACCAAAGCGTGCGCGCGCGTTCTTGCGTCGCCGTCGTCGTCGTCGTCGTTGTCGCCGTCCTCCCTCCTCCCTCGTCGTCGTCGCCGTCGTCGTCCTCTGTCTTTCGTCGTCGTCGTTGTCCTCTTTGGCGTCGTCGTCGTTTCCGTCGTCGTTGTCGCCGTGGTCGTCCTTCATCCTCCCTCGTCGTCGTCGTCCGTCGTCGGCGTCTCGTCGTCGTCCCTCCTATTTCGTCGCCGTCGTCGTCGTCGTCGTCGTTTTCCCTCCTCTCTCGTCGTTGTCGTCGTCGGCGTCGCCGTCCTTCCTCCTTATTCGTCGTTCGCGTCGTCGCCGTCCTCCCTCCTCCCTTGTCGTTGTCGTCGTTGTCGTCGTTGTCGCCGTCGTCGTCCTCCCTCCTCTCTCGTCTCGTCGTCGTCTTCCTTGGCGACGTCGTCGTCGTCGTCTTCGTCGTCGTCGTCGGCGTCGACGTCGCCGTCGTCGTCGACGTCGTCGTCCCCGTCGTCGGAGTCCTCGTCGCCGCCGTCTTCGTCGGCGTCGTCATCGTCGTCGTCGTCGTCGGCGGCGTCGGCGTCGTCGTCATCGTCGTCGTCGGTGCCGCCGTCGTCGTCGTCGTCGTCGTCGTTGTCGTTGTCGTCGTCGTCGTCGGAGACGTCGTCGATGTCGTCGTAGTCTGCGTCGTCGTCGTCGTTGTCGCTGTCGTCGGCGTCGCTGTCGTCGCCAAGTGCCATGTGGTACCCACCGTCACGGTCTTCAGAAGTCTCGCGACCAAGTTGCGGGAGGGAGGGTGGGATGGTTGCACGAGCAGTGGAGAGGACAGTTCCAAGACAGTCAAAGTGAATTGCACCACGTATATTGCACCACATAAATTTCACAGCATAGATTGCACAACCTACAATCTAGATTGCTCCACGTGGGTTGCACGGCACTTATTGCCAGACACACTCCGTCGTCATTTTGGCTCAAGCGGTTGGGTGTCAAGTATACCTTCTAGCTCAACGTTTTGATCCAGGCGATTGGACCGACTTCTCTTCTACAGCTTACGTTTTGCTCTACAACGATGGATTCGCCAACGAGGCGGGGAACGTCTCAGCCTGTTCAAAGTGGCATCCCCAGCGCCACTTGCAACGCTTGCGGCTTCTGCGTCCCGCCTGTAATATGTAATTCCACCAGTCAGAGTGTCCCTATGGCCACGTCAACAACGGGTACTTATGGATGTTTCGCGTCTTACCCCAACATAGCCTCGTCCGCACCATACCAAGGTTCAGATGGCACTTGTGGTTCATTGCCCAACATGCACTCACTGCCCACCATGCAGGAGTCCACCGTGAACTCGCTCCCCACTATGCAGTTACTGCCGCCCTGCGAGCAGAGCGACAGCGAGCCATTGGAGACCGACGACGAGTTCGACCACCCGCGCGGGATCGGGCGCTCGCAAACCAGAGGCGGCCGCGCACCCGAGAACCCACCCAAGAACGCTCAGGACTCAACTTGTGCGGGCCCCGGCGCCGCCCAGCCGGCTTCTCACGAGCGCCCGTCGGCTCGGACAACTGGCGGCGCTCCCCCGCTCCACGGCGGCGCCAGAGCAGCGACGACCAGTGCGCCCGCCATGCCGCCGCGCTCCGCCGCCGGGGCAGCGCCTGCTGGGAGGCCTCTGGGCGACTGGTCCCGGCAGGCGGAGCCCGCCCGCGCCGAGGGCGGGGTCTGCGCCGGGCGCGCAGGAGCCTCCGGCGGCAAGCTCGCGGCCGCCGGCGGGGCGCTGGAGGTGCAGCGGGCCAGGCTCCTGGAGCTGGAGCAGCTGCAGGCAGAGCTGCAGCAGGAGGTGCAGGAGATCAGGCAGGGGATCCTCAAGCTGGAGACCGACCTGGCGGAGCTGGAGCTCCAACAGGGTGAGCCCGTGGCCAGGGCGCTGGTGCCGATCGAGAAAGCAGCGCCCGTCGCTCCTGGCGCTCCAACCATTACCACGCTCATGATCCGCAACCTTCCAATGGCTGTGACGCAGGGTGACCTGCTGGTCCTCATGAACCAGTCTGGCTTCGCGAACCGCTATGATTACGCCTACGCACCAACAGAATTTCACGCTCGGACTACGAAGGGGTACGCGTTTGTTAATTTTATCACCCCCAGGGACGCCCGCGAGTTCGCCGCCGAGTGGAACGGGTCGCGGCTGGCCAGTGCTGGACCCGCCGCGCCCGTCCTCGAAGTCATGGCGGCAGAGTTGCAGGGCTACGAGGAGAACGTAAGGAGGTGGAGTGCGAGGCGGCTGCGTCGCACGAAGAACCCCGAGCTCCACCCGTTCTTCGCCCAGAGGTGAACGTTCAACTGCACAAGTCGAGTGTACAGGGGATGAAGGCGGAGGGCAGCACGCGTTGAGGATGAAGAACTCACCTTGACCGTCACCGCTCATCTACGAAAGTATCCCGTGGAGATCGATGGCATGTATTGGGGTCGATGTCAAGCTGTGATCCTCCCCCTCCCTCCTGCCTGGCGCTTTGCGCTGTATTCACGCTCGCTGCTACGTGGACCTCGCAAAGTAGATTTCATAACCTTTCACAGTCTCCTTGTCTGCCCGACCTGAGGCAGACAAGTATCCCACTGTTTGTTCAAACATTTTTTGGTGTCCTACTGTTTGTTCAAACATTGTTTCTTATAACGGGCTTTCGTTCGTGGTGTGCTGGTCCTGTTTTATTGAACACTGCTGTGTAGACAACGGCAACACATATAATGTATGTGGGCATCGTTCCATGGCGTAGTTAAGCATCCTTCCGCCTGCCATGCGCCGTTCTATCTCTCAGTGTACCTCCATATAGTTCCACTGTGTGTCCTCACTATTTCCATGCTCCGTTTTCTTGGTCGTGCTCACGAGGGCCTCGGTCTGGGCGCTGTCCAGTCAGATCGGCCTACGCACGCGCAAGTTTGCCTGTCCTCTTTCCTACCCGGTCCGCTTCTGGGGCGACTGACGGTTTTTGATTGCAATGCGCAGCGTGCGGTTCCGACCGTTTAGACGGCCATGTCTTGATGTTGATTAGCATTTGTCCTCCTCCCCTCTCCTTCTTTCATATGTTTGTTTTGTTGAGTTCGCCGTCGTTTAAAGCAGGAAAGGTTCGACGAACCCAGGGGGGGGGCGGGCGATGGTGAGGGGGATCACGGTAGAAACTTGCAACCATCCAAGCAGAACGTGCTTCGAGCATGTTGTGCCTACGCTTTGTACGAGGCTCATTATTATAGTGGTTCGACACCGCTCTGTTTCGCGTTGAGATATCCGTTGCGCACGCAGGACAGCCCCCTCGCTTTTCCTCGTCCTCCTCGTCCTCCTCCTCCTCCTCCTCCTCCTCCTCCTCCGTTTGCTCCTGCGTTGCCTTCTTTCTGTGGATCGGATCGTGTTTCACTTTGGGTTGAGCCGTGTCGGCTCCGATTCCCGAGTGCGGCCTCCGACTCAGCGTGACACAAACATTGTTACTATTGTGCCCCAGCAAAAAACTTGTTGCCAGACACACAGTGTGGGGCTCACGCAGGCGATCATGTCTTTTCGCAAGGTTTATTACCGCATATGTCTACGGCAGATGGAATGCATGGGGGGGACACCTCACAATGCGACTGCTGGCAGAGACAGAGAGAGAGAGGGAGAGAAAAAAAGAAGAACAGAGGGAGAGAGAGAGAGAGAGGGAGAGAGAGGGAGAGAGAGAGAGAGGGAGAGAGCCATCCTGGCCTCGCAGGTGGAGCACTTCGGCGGCCGCTTCGCGCAATCGCCCATGTTCGGGTGGCACCGCCAGGCCGCGAGTGGGCAGGAGAGGAAGAGTAGGAGTGTGAGGAGGAGGGGGAGGAGAAGGAGGAGGAGGAGGAGGTGGTCAATGTGGAGGTGGAGGTGGCAGGATGAGGAGGAGAACGACGAGGCACGAGGCGGCGAGTACGGCGTCGACGATGAGGACGTGGGGCAGAAGGATGAGGAGGCAGAAGGATGAGGAGTAGGAGATGGAGGAGGAGGGGGAGGAGGAGGAGGACGAGGAGGACGAGGGGGAGGAGGAGGACGAGGAGGAAAAGAGGAGGGTGGCAACGGCGAAGAAGATGTGGAGGAGCACGGCCGGATGAAGGAACGGAGGCGGGGGAGGAGGAGCAGGAGGAGGAGGAAACGTGGAGACGGAGGAGAAGCGGGATGACCCCAGGTTTCCTTGGTGTTCCCACTCCCGCTCCCCACCTCCACATTCTGGGCCGGGGGGGCCCTCCAGCACTTTGTCCCCTGGGCTGGGGCGCCCCGAGGCGCATGCGTGCATGCACGTGCGACCAAGGCAGCCGCGGCGTGCGGCATGCCCTGACGATCACGTGGGGCATACCTTCATGGGCCTCGTCTTTCATCGCCTCCTGCACACCCACCTCCACCGCTTGCTCCTCCACCTCGTCTCTGGCTCCTAGGCCTGTGGCTCACAAGGCCAGCGCCTGACGCCCTCACCTTCCTGAAGGGCCCAGCGGCCTCGACGCCCCCATCTGGAGGAATTGCGGATACGATGCCCCCCCCCAGGGGGGTGAGGAGCACAGTTCCCGCAGCTGATGATGATGATGATGATGATTTTGATGATGATGATGATGATGATGATGATGATGATGATGATGATGATGATGATGATGATGATGATGATGATGATGATGAACATGCTGATGATGATTATGCTGATGATGATGATGATGATGATGATGATGATGATGATGATGATGATGAACATGATGATGATGATGATGATGATGATGATGATGATGATGATGATGATGCTGATGCTGATGATGATGATGATGATGATGATGATGATGGTGATTATGATGATGCTGATGATGTTGATGATGATCCACGCGTCTAAAGAGGTGAGGAGCTCCTAGCTCGTGCTGCCCCTCGGACCGAGGCGTTTCCCTTTGGCCCTGCGGGAGCAACGCACGGTCTCGTGCCCAAGGCACACGCGCAGATTCGCCTGAGTGCCGAGAAGCCGCCCCCCGCCCCAGCCGAAGCAAACGGAAAACGACACCCGAGCAGTCACGGCGACTCAGCCCGCGACGCCCGCGAGCTGGTACGGGGCCTCGAGTGGAACCCCCAGGAGGATGCTGGCCGCTGCGAGGGCGGTCCGAGAGGCGGCCCCCGCCTCCAGGAGCTCGCGCGCAGACAGGAAGCCTGTGCCGCCGCCAAGGCCGCCGCACTCCGACCAGTCCTCGCACACGCTCACGTCCGCGCCCAGTCCCAGGCCGACCTCGCGCTTGTACTGGCCCTTCGGGTCCTCCAGCCCGCCCTCGAAGAAGCCCCCGTCCTCGTCCAGGTCCAGTCCGAACTTGCGCTTGTGCTTGCCCCTCTGGTCCTCCAGCGCCTGGGAGGGGGCGCTCGGCTCAGGGGACTCGACCACCCACGCGCCCGTGGCCCTGAGCGGAGGCTGAGCCCGGTCGAGGGAAACGCCCACCCGCACGTCTGCGGCCTCGAGCACGAGCTCGCCTCCACGTCCCGACGCCAGCCGCTGGGAGGGGGCCCTCGTCCCAGGGGCTTCGACCACCCACGCGTCCGTGGCCCTGGAATGGGGCTGAGCTCGGTCAAGGGCTTCGGCCACCCGCACGTCTGCGGCCTTGCTCCAGAGCTCACCCCCCCAATTCTGGGTCTGCCCAGCAGCGGGCTCCACAAGGACGTCTCCGCGCCCCGACGCCGACGAGGGGCCTCTCTCCTCTGGGGCTTCGGCCACCCGCGCATCCGCGGCCCAGGGTGGAGGCTGGACCTGGTCAAGGGCTTCGGCCACCCGCATGTCTGCGGCCTCGCGCCAAGTTCCGTTGCCCTCCTTTAGGGTCTGCCCCTGTCTGTGCTCCCGAAGGACCGCTGCTGGCCCCAGTAGAAGAAGGCGCTTTCGCAGGCGCCTGAGCTCCCTAGGCAACCGCACCTGCGGCCTGCCATCCAGAGGCTCCAGCTGCTCGCTGCCGTCCTCCGAGATAGCGTCGACGTAGTCCCTGAAGCTCACGGCGACTGCCGCGAGGTGGCGCCGCGCCCGCGCAGCTCGGACGCCCCCATCTCGGCCGACTCCTTCAGGCGCGAGGTCGGGCGTGACAGCACCAAGGAGGCCGTCGGGAAAAAGGGAGGGCGCCTCCGCCCGCATCGCCCCAGCTGCAGCCTCCTCGGCCTCGCGCCTGGGCGCCGCGCGCCCCTCCAGCCGGGGCCCCCGCTGGGCACAGCGCAGCTCCACCGCTCCCGCCGCCACGATGTCCACGCCCTGCGCCTCAGCGTGGAGGGCGACATTACGCCGCAGGCGCTCGAGCCATGTGGGGGACCTACCCCCAAGCTTGGCCTGCAGCGCGGGGAGCATCGCCTGCAGTCGCTGCCAAACCTCACCGTCGCGGCATCCAGGCGAAATCGGGTCTTGGCCAGCTCGCCCGAGAGCCGCCTGACGGCATTATCGGCGGACCACTTCGCCCATTCTCGGCCTGCCCTGCGTTGGGCCGCCGATCGCCTTGGCGCGCACTCCGCGCCATCCCGTGCCACCATCGCTCCGTGAGCCAAGAGCCCTGCCTCCCCAAGGCCCTCAGCGGGACAAGGTCCAGGAGCAGGGGGCCTATGGAAAAGGCCTGAGCCAAAATGGCTACGGAAGATGATGATGATGATGATGATGATGATGATGATGATGATGATGATGATGATGATGATGATGATGATGGTGGTAGAGGTGGTGGTGGTGCTGGTGGTGCTGGTGGTGATGATGATGGTGGTGGTGGTGGTGACGATGCTGATGATGATGATGGTGGTGGTGATGATGATGATGATGGTGATACTGACGATGACGATGATGATGATGATGATGATGGTGATGCTGGTGGTGGTGGTGATGATGATGACGATGGTGATGATGGTGATGATGATGATGATGATGCTGATGATGATGATGATGATGATGATGATCAGCATCACCAGCGTGTTCACCTCACTCTCCTTCCTCCATCGGCCGGGCCCGAGGGCCCCGTGTGTGCGCATGATGATTTATAACGGCGGCGCCGAGCACCGCTCCCAGACCGTTATGTCCTTACCCGATCATCATCATCATCATCATCATCATCATCATCATCAGCATCAGCATCAGCATCATCATCATCATCATCATCATCATCATCATCATCATCATCATCATCAGCATCAGCATCAGCATCAGCATCAGCAGCAGCATCATCATCACCATCATCATCATCATGAGCTGCTCGGTGTTCTCCTATGCTCCTGCTCGTGCCCCCCCTCTCCCTCGGCCCCCTCCGCGTGCCCCCGCAGCCTGCCCCTCGGCCTCCGTTCCCCCTGCGGCCCGCGTGATCCTACTCATCGCGTTGTCCTCGTCAGCCTCCCCCTCCCCTGCTTATCCTGCCTTGTGTCGCCTCCTCTTCCTCCCCTGTGGCCCTCCATCCCCCCTCATCACCACTGCAGTTCCCTGCTCCCCCGACTCCGACCCTCCTCCGTCGCCGCATCCTCCGCCTCCTCACCTGCCTCTGCATCATCCGCTGCCGCCGCCGCCGCCACCTCTGCGTCATACTCATCGCCCCCCCCCCGATTATGAGGATGTCCTCTCCCATTCCTATCCTGGTTCTCCTCTTCCAGCTCCTCCTCGTCCACGTCCCCATCCTCGTCGATCAGTCCTCCGCAGCCTAGTTCTCACTCTTGATCGCTCCTTGCAGCGCGTCCCTTCTGGAACAGCCCGTCCGATGAGATGTCCTGTAGCAGCGAGGCGTGCAAAAGGGAGGTTAGGAACGCGGGCACTCCTTGGAGGAGCTTTCCTCGAAGAATGGTGGCACAGGCAAGGAGGAGATGGCGGAGTATGGACACGAGGGTGCGCGTGATCGAGTGAGAAGCCATCCGCGGCCGCAGACGAGGGAAAATGCGGGTGCATATGATACGGAGGAGGCATAGGAGCGTGGCCTGCGCACAGCGCTCAAGGAACAGTGGCATTGGGAGAGGGCGGAGAAGGACGAGGGAGGGTGTAGAGGGTGATGACGAGGAGAGAAAACCGAGGAGAGGGCATCGGCTGCGAGTCAACAAGCCAGTGCCGAGTCTATCGAGAGCGGTCCCCGCTCCGTGCATGGAGGAGGCGTCGTGTTGGGCCAGACCCCAGGCAGGGCCGCCTGCGATGCGATTCGATGCGATTCGAAACGCCGGCTGGGGCCTCGATCCCGATCCGATGCGCTCCGACGCTATTCGCCGGCCAGGGCCCGCTGGAAGCGGGGCGCGGCGATTCGGGACCGATCCGATTCGGGGCGGTTCGCTGTCGATGCGACCCGCTCTCGATCCGATCCGACTTCGCGATGCGATCCAGCACAGACTTGCGAAGTCCCGACCCGCCCAGAGCACACCGCCTGCCTGACGTGTGCGCTTGCCCGCTCTGCTAAGCGCTTCCGTCGGCGTGCCGTCTCTTTGCGCGCCGTTCCAGCAGATGGACAAGAGATTCGAACCCTTCCATCTTCGAGGGGATTGTTCGCGCGTCCCCCCCTCCTCGCCCCGCGAGGCCGCCCTCGTCTTCTTGCCCTACTCTTGCACGCCGGACCATTTTCGCATGTCGGCTGCTCCGATGTGAGCGACACGCCGGACTGGTCGCTGCCTCTGCCTCGCTGCCGACTACAACATGTTTTTGAGGGGATTTCTGATCCCCATCGTCACCCGAAATCAATGTCGGAGGCCTATAGGTTGACACCAACACCAATACCAGCGGTCTTCCGCGACCGAGTGAAGATGATCCTGATCCCGGTGATGGTGGTCAGAGTGATGGCGCTGAACCGAACGGTCATTCACTGTCCCTGGGTGCGTGGCTGAAGTGGAATTCCGCGTTGCGGATTCTTGTTGTTGTTGTTGTCGTCCCACCCGCGACCCGCCCCGCGACCCACCCGCGACCCACCCCGCGACCCACCCGCGACCCACCCGCGACCCACCCCGCGACCCACCCGCGACCCATCCCGCGACCCACCCGCAACCCACCTGCGACCTACCCGCGACCCACCTCGCGACCCGCCCGCAACCCACCCTGAGATCCCCCTGGCGACCCACCCGCGACCCACCGGCGACCAATCCGCGACCCAATCCGCGACCCACCCGCGACCCACCTGCGACCCACCGCGACCCACCCGCGACCCACCCGCGACCCACCCCTCGACCCGCCCAAAATTTTCGGCGCTTGCGGCGGGTTTCTTTTGCATTCGTTCCAGGTGGAGAACCTGCGACCCCCACCCGCGACCCAAACCGCGCCCGCGGCCCACCCGCGACCCACCGCGACCCACCCGCGACCCACCCGCGACCCACCCCACGACCCACCCAAAATTTTCGGCGCCTGCGGCGGGCTTCTTTTGCATCCGTTCCAGGTGGAGAACCTGCGACCCACCCGCGACCCAAATTGCGTTCAGTGTACACATCAAAATTTTCGGCGCCTGCGGCGGTATGTTTTTGAATTCCTTCCAGGTGGAGGTGGAGAGCCCGCGACCCACCCGCGACCCAAACTACGTTCACTGAACAAGCCAAAACTTCGGCGCCTGCGGCGGGTTTCTTTTGCAGTCGTTCCAGGTGGAGAACCTGCGACCCAAACCGCGTTCAGTGTACAAATCAAAGTTTTCGGCGCCTGCGGCGGGCTGTTTTTGAATTTCTTCCAGGTGGAGGTGGAGAGCCCGCGACCCACCCGCGACCAAAACTACGTTCACTGAACAAGCCAACAATTCGGCGCCTGCGGCGGGCTGTTTTTGCGTTGGTTCCGGGTGGCCCACCAGCGGTTCCCCCCGCGCTGAACTTGTCAGAGCACGCAAATCGGCGCCTGCGGCGGGCTTGCTCGCATTGGTTAGGAGGAGGAGGAGGAAAAGGAAAAGGAGGAAGAGGAGGAGGTGGAGGAGGAGGCGGACGACGACGACGACGACGACGACGACGACGATGAGGACGAGGACGCGGACGAGGAGGAGGAGGAGGAGGAGGAGGAGGAGCAGGAGGAGAAGGAGGAGCAGGAGGAGGAGGAGGAGGAGGAGGAGGGCGCCATCGACAGGGAAGGTGGGGCCACGAGGTCTGCCGGCTCGACGCCCGCGTCGCCAGCGCCCGCCCCCTCATTCTTATCCGCAATTGCGGGGTACTACGTAATATTTGGGCTTTCCAGGTGGCCGAAAGATTATCACCGCCATCAAAATCTAAGAGCATCCTCTCCCGGTGAACGCGACCCCCTGTTTTGGTTCCAGTGTCCATTCCCAAGCCTCCAACAATGCTGAACTCAGTGAAGAAATGCCCGCTCACGCCTCTCCTGGGTCACGCCCTCAATCTTAGTTTCGGCTGGTCTGGGGGGGGCTTCTCGGGCCACAGGGTTCGACTCTAGTGTCCGTGTACGGTCTCTCCTGGCGTCGCATTCTGACCAGGGCTTCGGGGCGGATCCAGCCGTTGCGACGAGGGCTCCCTGGGAGGCCCGCGGAGAGTCCGAAAGCCAACGCCTTCGATCCTCTTACCCTCATCCGCTCTCCCGCTCGCTCGAGGCGCCGTGGTGGCTGACCTTCTCCGGCTCTTACGACCTCGGGTACTTGCTGAAGCTGCTCTCGTGCGGGAGTCCTCTGCCGGCAGAGGCTGCCTCGGGGGGGGATGAGGAGCAGGAGGAGGAGGAGCAGCCGACGAGGACGAAGAGCAGCCGTATTCTCTTCTCGTGCTCCCCAGAAAATCAAGACATCGGATCTCTGGAATGGCTGGGGCCATGATATCTTCCAGATGTCATGGCCCCCTCTTCCTCTCTCAGCACGTCCCATGCCCGCCCCCTAGTTTTCGCACGTGCCTCGTTTCGCACGTGCCTCGGGCCATGATTAGCGAACCCCCCTCTTGGACGCCCCCCTCTGGGACGCCCCTGATGACGCGGCGGCAACCCCAGTACGGTCTTTCAGAATTGGTGGCTGCCAGTTGCCCAGAATCGGCCGATGTTGAACGATCTGTGCGCAATCGGAGCGTCGTTCGAGTTAGAGCGATCCGCACGGACTGCGTTGAAAAACCAGGGCCGACGTCCTCGCGAGAACCCGCCGCGCACAGGTGCCGTTCGAGAGTGAGGGCCTGGATTTGTTGCGACCCCGCGCCAGATCAAGGCCCCGTGCCTGCAAAAGCGGGGGCCAGTCTGGCTAAACCGGAGCTCTCCAGTCGAGAGTTCGACATCTTGTCCGATGATGCACGTTCCCCACGAAGGGCTTCTGCTAGTAGGCCCGGTCGGTGGCGCGCCATGGAGGGGGGCCCGAAGGAGGCGGTCCTCACAGAATGCCAGCGGTTTGTCAGCAGCCTCCCCGACCCCCGCCTTCTAAGCAGCACTATGCGAAACCTCTGGTCCCTGCTAAGAAAGTCAGGAAGACAATTATTGGGTTAGGGGGGATGGGGTTGGGAGACACGAGGATATCATCACCCGTAGGCGACTGAAGGTACCGTTCATTGCATCCAGATGATGTTGCTCACACCCTTCATCCTCCCAGCCCCTTCTTCCCAATACGATAAGTCCTCTCCTCAGAAAGGTCCACCCTTTCCTCAGCGTCGGGGGTTTCCAGAGCGGTGCGGTGACAGACCGTGCGGCGACCTCTGGGCCCCCAACGACCTCACCACGGCCTGGCACCGCACCGCTCCGGGGCCCTGGAGGCCCAGGCTGCCCGAGGCGTGCTCGGGTGGCCACACTGTATGCACACGGTGTGACCACCGCATCGTTCGGGGGGGGCCCGACAGTACAGTGGAAACCCATGCCAAGAAGCGCCCTGTCTGCCTCCAGGCTGGCCTGCTTTCCTTTGGCTTCGATGGTCTTGCTGTGGTACGGGCGCGGCATTCCCGCACCAAGAAGAATCAATGGACGTCCTGGGGTCTCACGGTTGGGCTTCTTGTGGCAGGTTTTTAGTGGGTTGGCTTCCACTGACAGCACATCTTTTCGCAGGTCCGCGCGGATTTCTCGGATCGGTGCTGGGCCCCCCTGGCGGCTCCTCCGGCCATGAAACCCGCGCGGACTTCAAAAGTTGTATGCTGACGCAGCTGCTTCGATTGGGAGGAGCCCCTCATCGTGACATGCTGGTGCTTTTGACAGGGCGGTGTCCGTGGTGTGCCCGTGGCGATACGAGCTGCGAGAGCAGCTGCCGCGCGGTGCCGCAGCTTGTGGCATGTTTCTTGTGGTCGAGCTCCCCCTGTAGGCCGTCCCCCTCCGCCCCCCGTTTCCCGTGCGCGCGCCCCCCCGCGTTTTTTTTCGGGGAGCGCCGCGCCGCCCTCTCCGACGGGCACGGCGCCCAGCGGTTCCTCGGCCTCCTCCTCCTCCTCCTCCTCCGCCGCTTCCTCCTTCCATTCCTCCTCACGGGATAGCTCTGTTCCCCGAGCCAGACTTTCAGCGATTTCAGGGGACCCCGATCCCGTCGATTGCTGTGCGACGGTACAAGCCCCTCTTCCTCCACGTCAGTGCCTGCCATGGCGCCGCAGCAGCCCCGCGCGAACTACACGATGTGCCCGACCCCGTCTTGCCGTGCATGCAAGCAGTGGGATTGGAACTGGCGCATCATCAAGAATGGTGGCAATTGCTCGGCGTGTGGACAGGCGCAGCAGCTATTTTCTCCGAAGAAGAAGGATAAGTACAAGCTCAAGGGTGGATTGCCGAAAGGGCCAGGGCCTGCTGTGGCTGCCGCTTCATCGCCTGCAATCTTCACCCCTTGGGGTAAGGCGAAGCTCTTCGACCAGCTTGAGGCTCTTGTGCAGCAAGGTTCTTCGGTTACGGCCCCAGTTCTCGCCATCAAGCAGGCAGTGGAGACGCCAGCGTTGCCGAAGTCGCGATCGCCCTTGAAGCAGCTCCATTCGACGGAGGCCAAGGCGAAGCAGGCGGCTACCAACGCTCACAACTTTCTTTCGGAGACCGGCAACTTGGAGAAGCGCCTCCAGAAGGCGCGACATGACTACGACCAGGCCATAGAGGAGCTCGTGGACGCCGAGGAGGCCCACGAGGCAGCGGCGCTGGCCTACAACAAGTATCGCTCACCGACGGCTCCAGAGGTCAAGCCAGAAGCGTCTGCTCCTGGCTTCTTGGCGTCGTTCGACGAGAAGCTCAAGAGCATCTCGGTTGATGAGTACGAGGACGGCGAAGCAAAGACCAAGCTGCAGATGGCCCTCACGGCCATGGATGAGGCCAATGACCAGGCCAAGGCGGTCATCCAGGCCGCCCAGCAGGCTCTTGAGGGGAGTCACGTTGGCAGCAGCTCAGGCCCCCCTCAAGCGCAGGCGCATGGAGGAGGCTTCTGGCCCAGAAGCGACGCTGTGCGCTGCAGGCAGCGGTGGCGCCCCCCAGCCTGCGGCAGCGAAGGGCGATGGCGGCGCCGCGGCGGGCCCCGCCACTGGCGCTGGGGAGGGCAAGGCAGCCGCCGCGCCCCCCCGAGCAGCCAGCCCAGCCTGATGCAGCTGCCAAGGCTCGAGCCTCCAATGCCCAGGCCGCCCGTGAGCGGCTGGAGAAGTCTGCAGCAAAGGCACCTCCAGTGGCGAAGTCCCCTGCTGTTGTGGGGGTGGATGTTGCCCCTCCTGGGCCTGGCGCTGGGGGTGGCGTTCCTGGCGGGCCTCCACCTCGGTCCACGGCTCCTCCGCCGAAGCGAGGGTAGCACAACGCTGGATGACACAGATATCGGCCCCTTAGAGGACATTCACTTCAGCGATGATGATTGCTTTGGTTTGGAGCTGGGGCAATCTGCTAATCTTTATTGCGACGACCCCCCGCATGGCCCAGGATGCGCCTCCCTGGGGGCGGGGGCATCGGCGAGACTGCGGCAGACTACTACTGCAGGCAGCCCCCATCTGGCCCGCTCCTCGGGGATGGGGACACGAGCTAGCTGTGTGGCATCTTCTGCTCCATCGGCGACGGCTCTATCTACTTCGATTGCAGGCGGCCCCAATCTGGCCCGCTCTTCGGGGATGGGGGCAGAATCGAGCGGTGTGGCATCTCCAGCTTCTTCGGCGACGGCTGCCAGTACTTCGAGTGCAGGCAGCCCCCATCTGGCCCGCTCTTCGGGGATGGGGACATGTGCGAGCTACGGGGCAGCTTCAGCTCAATCGGCGTCGGCTCCTACTTCTTCGGTTGCAGGCGGCCCCCTTATGGCCCGCCCTTCGGGGATGGGGGCGCGAGCTAGCTACGTGGCACCTTCTACACTGTCGGCAGGGGCTCCTTCTACTTCGCTTGCAGCTCCGAGGTCCCCTTCGGAGGTGATGCAGACTGGCGCTGGCGGGCCGACCCAGTTGGCCCCGCCCCCACAACAGCAATTTGATGATGCTATGAAGAAGCGAGCATCATATTGGATTGATAACCTTCAGGGCCCTGAGAGCGGAGCGGCCAGGTGGCGGCAGTCGTGCGCGCTCTTCGTTCTCCTCATCACCCAGTGCACGATCGCGGAGGCTGGGGAGGTGCGCGACAGGGCCTGGCGCAGGTCAGCTGCGCTCAGAGCTGCAGTTATCTTGCACGTGGGCCGCCTGTCGCAGGTGGAGGACCTTTCCCACTGGCGCGTGGAGGATCGCCGCATCTGGGACGCGGCGAGGGCCATTGAGCAGGAGTTCAGGGACCTCCTTGGTCCTGATGCGCTTCCTCGGGCCGAGTGCTACTATGATGATACTTGCGCGTGCCATGCGCCAGCGCGCGCAGTCAGCCCCACTCCGAAGAAGAAGCAGCAACCCCCTGATCGTGCTGATGCTTTGGTCTTGTTTGCCAATGTCACGGGGTGGGGCCCTCGCATCCACAAGTTCGCGGTTGAGAATAACAATAACTACGGCATCATGGCGTTCGCCGAGACCCATGTCACCGAGGCGAGGCTGGTCCAGCAACGCGCGTGCTTAGACGTCGACGGCTGGAAGTCACCGGCCTGCGCGGCTTCCAGCACTGGCCGTTCGGCGGAGGGCGCGAGCGGAGGTGAGTGGATCTTGGCTCGGTCGCACCTGGCCACCGCTTCGTTTGATCGGCAGCGAGCTCTTATGAGCAAAGGGCGCCGGAAGGATCCCTGCCGGGGTTGGGCGCCCACTGTCTGGCACCTCCGCGCAGGCAACCTCATCGTGATCTCGGCCTACTTCTTGCCGAAGCACGGGTTCGGGGGCCTCAACTTGGAGAGATGGGCTTCTCTTCGAGCCTTGTTGGCCTCGGTCCCCGACCCGTGGATTAGAGTTGCAGGTTGGAACATTACCCCGAAGGTCCTCGAGGGCAACTCGTTTTTCAAGGATGTGATGCGAAGGCCACTTGTGACAAGGGTGCGGGGTCCCTCATAGACTACGTGGTGGCGCCCGTGTCCGTGGCCCACCTCGTCTCGGTCAAGGGCGTCCTCGCCGTGCCCTGGAAGGCCCGTTGCGGCCCCCATGTGAAGATCCAGGACACGTCGACTGCATGGTGGCACCGCGCCATGGTCCGACCACGGCCACCCCCTGCGGTCGATCGGCCACCGACAGCCCCAGACCCTACGGGTAAACGTTACCAGCGTAAGCAAGCAGTGCTACAGAAGCACAAGGAGGCCCTTCCTGCTGACCACCAGGATGCTTTTCAAGACCTCCATCAGCGTCCAGAGCAACCGTTGCCGACTGGCGACGACTTCGCCGTCAGCACGGACCGCTGGCACCTCAACTCCCCGTGCAACGCGCAGGGTGACGCGAGCCAGCCGCTCTACACCTTCACGGCGGGGATGCGAATGATCAGTGCGACCCCGAATGTCTCCTGGGCCCTCGAGGGGAACGATCATCTCTCTCAGGCCTACGGCATGTGGGTCGACCAGGTCGAGCAGCCCCTCCTCGACCCCAAGATGACGACTCAGGAACGTGCGCCCTATGCTGGCCTGGCCCGTGGCTTTGCAGCCACATTCAAGAAGTCGGTCTCGTCACCAGGTCGAGGCCATTGGAAGTTTGATGGGGCCGAGCATTGGTCGGTCGTGGACACCCTGTGCAGAAGGGCCTTGGCCATTCTTCTCCATGATACAGATGAGGACCAGATGTGCAGTGCCTTGGCTAGCGCGGCTGACCGGGTACAGCATCTGCGTCAGTACGAATTGGATCAGCGGCCTGATCTACGCGAGCGTGCCAAGATGGCCCTCGATCGCAGCGTCCTGCTCCATGAGGGCATCGATCGCCTCACCAGCGACCAGCTCGTCGAAGGTCTGTCGCAGGTGGTGATTGCAGTGGAGGCGGTTGCAGAGTGCGGGGTGGCGAGGGGCATCGGCAAGGCTCGCAAGGCCCATGCTGATTGGGTCCGCCGCATGCGGCGCACCTCGCCTGGCGCGCTCCACCGACATGTCCGAGATCCTATTGACCTCGACTTGAGGATGCCACTGTGGAGGTTACTGTCACCTCCATTGTTGCCAACGCTGTGGCCGACCCGATCACGACCATGGCCACCAAGGCGGCGACGTGGGGCAAGATATGGACGGATGCAGTGGACACTCCAGAGAGCATCTTCCAAGCTCTGGGGTGCATCCGTTAGAAAGCAGCTGGGGAGGACATCCCTCCGTTGCAGAATGAGCTGCTGGCAGCCATGCGAGTCACTGGCAACGAGAAGGCTCGTGGAGTTGATGGGCTTGGTGCTGGCGACCTTGCCCGTCTGCCGCCTCTTGCCATAGAGGCCCTGGTGGACATCTTGCGGCGCTGCGAGGCTGCCCAGGTGCGACCGTTGCAGTTGGCAGCCGCCCTCTCCGCCCTTGCCCCGAAGCCGTCGGGAGAGGGCGACCGAGTGCTTGGCATGGTTCCACTTCCTGTCAAGCTGTGGTCGCGGGCGCGCCAGACTTTCACGCCGCAGTGGTGCCCCAAACGTGCCCCGTTCTGGGACACAACCGTCAGAGGCTCGTCGGCCCTTCGAGCTGCCTTTCTCAGGGCTGCCCTCGACGAGGCGGCCCAGGAGCAGAAGCTGAGCTTCCTGGTCCTCCTCCTGGACATCGAGAAGTTCTACGACAGCGTCTCGCTGGTTGGCCTGCTCCAGATTGGCCTGGACTTTGGCTTCAGCCCGACCGTCATGGGCCTCGAGGTGCAGGTCTACCTGCACCCGCGCTACTTGAGGGAGCGCGGCTGGCTCAGCGAGGCGATCTTCCCGACGCGCAGCATCGTTGCTGGCACGTCGCACGGGGCCCCGTTCTCCAAGCTGGCCCTCTACCCCATTCTTGAGAGGGTCCACCGGGAGGCCCCGTCGGCGCCCCTCTGGACGTTCGTTGATGATACGGCTGGACGCTGTGAAGGAACGGCTGAGACCGTGCTACCTGTTATGGATCGTATTGGGACTTCTTTGGCCCGAGGATTGACGCAGAAGCGCTTGGTTGTCTCCTCCAAGTCAGTTATCCTGGCCAAGAAGTCGGCGAAGAGACTACGTGCGAGAGGCGTGCCTGTCAAGCCAGTCTCCCAGGGCGTCGACCTTGGCATCGACGTGGCGGCTGACTCGCAGGGTCTGCGCCGAGACCCTTGCGCGGCGCATCAAGGCGCAGAGACGAGCTGGGCGCATCAGGCGGCTCAGGCGCACGGCTGCCCTTGCTCGTGAGGCTCGCTGCCTTTGGGCCACTGGCGCGTGCCCGCAGTCCACTTACGGGCACCAGGTCCACGGCGCTCCGCCGTCGGCCTTGCTGGCACTGCGACGGCAGCCTGCTGCTGCTGTGACGGTTGGCCAAGGCGGGCGCTGCCTTGCCAGCACTTTGGCTGCTTCCTTCGGCCTGAAGGACCCTGCAGTGGAGATTCGTCGGCAGCAGGTTCTTGAATGGCTTAGTTTCTGGCAAGCCCAGCCTGAGGTACACCGGCGTGTCAGATTGGCGCGGCCTTCGATTCGGGCCCGGCTCCTGAAGGCTGAGAAGAGGCGCTGGCGCATCGTGAGAGGCCCGATCTCTGCGATTATTGCGACGCTGCTGGACGTGGGGTGGGATCCTACGACTGCTGGTGTTTGGACCCGCCCCACTGCTACGGGAGTTGATGAGTGGCATATACCTTCGAGCGAGGAGGAGGCGTTCGAGCACTTCGGGTCGACCACGGAGCTGGTCGACGATCTCACGTCCGACATCCGCTCGGCCATGTGGACGGAGGCCAGCAAGCATGACAACGGTGAGGGCCTCGATGGTGGCGGCGATTTCTTTCACATCATGAAGGAGCTCAAGCGCCTCTAGGCCCGTAGCCAGTACGATAAGCATGCATTGAATTCGACCGTGGTGGCGGGAGGGCGGTGGACTCGTTCGCGGAGGCATCTCTGTGGATGCAAGATGGAGTCGACGACCTACCCACGCCGCAAGAAGCACCCTGAGACCTTGTTCCACAGGATTTGGTCTTGCGAGTGCAACCGCGACCACGACGACTACGGCAAGACCTCCTCTCTGCTACCTGCGGCGACTGCGCAGCATGAGAGCCAGCCCACTTTCTGGCTCCGTGGAGCCCCTACTGTCTGCATGGCCACGCCTCGGTTCGACGAGGCGCTGCTGGCCGAGCTTGAGCTCAGGCTGCCAGGCGCCTTTGAGGAATGTGAGGAAGGGGGTGGACGGTGGTGCACGGGGACGGGTCGGGAGGGAAGCACTCGGAGGATCCCCGTCGGCGCCGCTGTGGTGCTTCGATCGTGGCCCTTGCTCGGAATGAGGAGGGCGAGTTTCAGGGGCGTGCTGGCATTGCGGTTCCCCTCCTTGGGGCAAAGCAGTCTGCCCCGAGGGCCGAGTTGCTTGCTGTTTGCCTCATGCTTGAGAATGTTTCAGGTAATGTTGAATTCGTTACTGATCATAAGAATATTGCCAGGTCTTGGGAGCTCACCCTTGAGAACCCCAGGGCCTCTCGCCTCCAGGAGGATCGTTGGGAGCGTGCTCGGAAGTCATGGAGAACCAGGCCTGGCCAGTTAACTGTGGGGTGGACCCCATCCCACACTGATGAGAGAGCGAGTTTTAACAGTGAGCAAGAGATGCTCACGGCCATGGGTAACATGGCTGTGGATATCTGGGCGGGGAGGGCGGCGGAGTTGGCTTGGGAGAGGGGGCTGGTGGGGGCCCTTCCTCGGACCGATGCGGTCGATTCTGCTGCTGCGATGATCAGGAGGCGTGCCCGTCGCGCGCTTCAGGATGCTGCAGCCTTCGAGGAACCTTCGAAGGCTGAAAGAGAGGCGGTGCCCATCAAAGCGGTGCCGAAGTCCAGAGTAGTTCGAGCTGTCGCTGCCTCCGCCCACCGCCTCCACCTGAGGGGCTCGGTGTGCGTTTGCGAGGCTTGTCTCCAGACTGTGCCCAAGTCCAGGCTCCTGGAGCTGAGCTCGAGCCCGTGTCACCCTCCTCCTCCTCCTCCTCCTCCTCCTCCTCCTCCTGAGGCTCCCGTCCTTCCTAGGGTTCCGAGGATCGCTCAGGGAATCGGCTTGAATCTGCAGGGAGTTAAAGTCCACCCGTCGCACTCGCTCGGCCGTGCGGACCAATTCTTCCTGACCTTTTATCACACCTGCGGGGCCTATGCTACCACGGACCCCCGCCATCTTATTGCTGAATGTCGCCCGAGCCGGAAAAGGCTCGGAAAACTTGGCCTTTTTGGGCAAGGGCCTTTACCCTCGTCGTGAAGGGCCCCCGAAGGTTGTTAAGATGGCGATGCAGGCTAGTGAAGAGTTTGCCGCCCGTCAAAGGCGGCAGCGTGTGAGCGGAGCTGGTTCGTCAAGCGAGCCTGGCCCCGCCCCCGCTAATCTTCAGGATGCGCCCGCGGGTCCTAACCCCTAATCCCCGAAGGTGCTGTCCTCTGTAAGCTGCCCCAATATTCTCCCTGTGAGTCTGGGGCCTTCTGCCCGCAACACTGTTGCCCCGATTGAATCCCAGCTTGAATCCTCCTCCTCCTCCTCTTCCTCCTCCCCTTTCGGAAGGATGGTGCCGCAGGCGGGCAGTTTGGCGTTCCCTTCAGCTGTCCAGCGGTCGGCCAGTGGAGCGCCATTTCACCGTCGTCTGTCACCCTTGACGTTGGCTCGCATCGGTTCTTGTCTTGTCTTGTCGTGTCTTGTCTTGTCTTGTCCTCCTCCTCCTCCGTCTCCCCCTCCTCGGCCTCCACCTCCTCCTCCTCCTCCTCCTCCTCCTCCTCCTCCTCCTCCTCCTCTTGCCGCGGCGACCACTCGTCGTCCTTCGTCCCCGCCTGAACTGGAAACGAAAAGAAATGGGACGAGGACCGACGGCGGTTCCTGCCCATTTCTGAGCGGGCCAGCGGTCGAACACGGCGCGGGCGCTGTCCTTTGGACCTCAAGAGGTCGCCTGCCCAGCATCGGCCAGACGCTGTCGGTTTTGGACAACGTTTGCTGTTCGGCACCGTACCCATGGTTTCCGAACCCACTTCTCATGGCGCCAACATCGCAGAGCGGATTTCGTTCGAACAACAATGGGATGCGCCCGGATTGTCCTGGAGAATTCCGTCCCAGATTTCGAAGTGAATTGTGTGCAATTTCTTGGGCCGGGAATGCAGTTTACCCACAAATCCACGTGAAACGCACTTCGATATTCGCTCGCCGTTTCGGGGCTTTGCATAGGCAGGAATACATGCATCAATCTGCTGCAGCACGTCTGCAAGGTCGGTGCGGTGACCATGTTTTCCATTTCGGGCGTGCCAACGAGCGATGGCCCCTCCGAATCGCAGGGAGCCTCCGAAGGTCGAGGGTCTTCTCGCCGCCCCGCCGTCGATGGCCGCCCGAGAACCGCCGAGGGCCGCCGAAACCACTCTTGCTTTCTCTCTTTCTCTCTCTCGGCGGCCTCGCCTCTCGCCTTCGCCTGGCACTCCCGTATATAGACAACAAAGTGGAACCCTTGGCTCCGCTCCCCCCTTTCCCCCCTCAGTTCAAAGTTGACCTTGGGCATTCGGGAGCACATGCTCGAAAGGACAACAAAAGTAGAACCCCTAGGGCCTCCAGCAGGCCGGACGCCAATCTTGAGTCTGGGGGGAGGTGGGGGAGGGGGGGCGAACACGGGGTCGAAGACGAAGGGCTCCACTTTTTTCGTTCCCCTTCCTGTCCCTCTGGCAAGGGGAGGACGGAGTGTTGCCCGAGGTGGCTCTGGCCCAGGGTGCCCCCGAGCGTTCCCAGGCAGGCCCCGGCGGCCTCCAGAGCACCCCACCACGAGGCCCAGGCGCCCCCGGGGCCCCGACACTGCGCTTAAGTCGGGCACGTCCCCCTACAGGCAGATTTTCGACGAAACAAACACTTGCAACAAATACGCAAGAATTATCAAAAATATGAAAAAAAATCGTCCCCGTATTATTTGTTGAGTATTCCCCCTGTAGAGGGACATGCCCGACTTACACACTGCGCCCAAAGCTGGGGGGGACCTGGGGCAGGCACCACACTGGCAGCTTCCCACAGGATGGGGAGGATCGAAGGAGAAACAATTGCGTACAGTGGAGACCCAGGCCAAGAAACACCCTGCCTGCCTCCTGGGTGCCCTGGGTTTCTTGGGCCTCGACGGTTTTGCGATGGAAAGCGTGACGCTTCCACACCGAAAATCAGTGGGCGTCCTGGGGTCTCAGGGTTGGATTTCTTGCGGGAGGTTTCTTGTGGACTGGCCTCAGCTGTAAGCACAGATTTTCGAAGGTCCGCGCGGATTTCTCGGATCGGCGCAGGGCCCCCCTGGCGGCTCCTCCGGCGCCGTCCCCTCCACGCGCCAGGGAGGAGGGTTCAGCGCAGATCCACGAAAGCCGCGATTGGGAGGAGCCCCCCATCGTGACAGGCTGGTGCTTTTGACAAGGCGGTGTCCGTGGTGTGCCCGTGGCGATACGAGCTGCGAGATCAGCTGCCGCGCGGCGCCGCCATCTGCAACCCTCTCTCGTGGCCCGGCCACGGATGGCCGAGGCTGAGTAGGAGGAAGGAGGACAACGTGCAGGAGTAGAGCAGGCACTCGACTAGACGTAAGAGTGGCCCTTCGCCGGAGTGACCCCCCGCTCGCCGAATGCGATGCGATAGCTTCGTCGTACGCGCTTGTGTTCGGCCCCCCCGTGGCCCCCAAAGCCGCGCACCAAAGGCCACTCTTACCCAGGATCACTCTTGCGTGCAGCCGAGGCACGTACATTAGGGGTCCTGGACTGCCAGCAGGTGCCCCATGGACATCTCATATCTTCCGACGGCCTCAGGGGGGCCCGCGGAAGCCCCGGGGCAGCCTTAACAGGACCCTCGGCGCGATCGATGAGGAACTCGCACCAGTCACTGTCGGAGCAGGATGTCTCGTCGCGCGTGCCAATCATGGGAGGAGGGTCGGGATGGGAAGGAGGAAGATGGATGAGGACTCCTTGGAGGCATATGCGGAGGTGCAGAGGATGGTGAAGAAAACGGGGAGGAGGACGGGAGGAGTTGGGAGTGGGAGCATAGGGGATCCCGTGGAGACAAAAGGAGCAGGAATGAGAGAAAGAGAGTGAGAGAGAGAGAGAGAAACAAAAAAGATGAACAGGTGGATGAGGGGGACGAGGAGGACGAGGACAAGTGCAAACCCAAGACGCCCCTCCCTCCAGGCTCCCTCTTCACAGGCTCCTACAAGGATTTGTTTCGACTGAGGGAAGTCCCTCGTTGGGAGACGACCGCTTGAATCTAGTGAAGCGTGCCATAGCACCCTTCTCGGGACTTCAGCGCAATGAATTAACCTGACAGTTGCGCTCTCGCGATCCTGAATCGTTGCAGAACGCCAGTCCTAATCCATGTAAAGCTTGCGCCCTGACAGTCCTGAATCGCTCCAATTATTATCTCTGTTTGGTACGTTAATCATGAGAGCCCGTGAAGCAGTTGCAAATATGTGAAGAGAATGTGCGCGGCGCTAAGGAGACATCCACACTTTGAAAAGAGCCCACCGTCAATCCGTGCAGTCCTTGCAAATTGTTACGACGAGTGTGCGCGGCGCTATTGCGTGAGCCGCATGTTGAAAAGGAAGCACCCTCAACTCGTGGAACTCTTGAGCATGTTTAAATCGAATATGCTGGGCTCTGACGCAAGAGCCGTAATTTGAAACGAAGCCACCCTCAATCCGTGCAGCCCTTGACAATTGTTAAGACGAGTGTGCGCGGCGAAGAGCCGGCAACCACATGTTGAAAAAGAGCCGCTCTCAATCCGTGCACCCCTTGCAAATTATTAAGACGAGTGTGCGCAGCGCTGAGGTATGAGCCACATTGTGAAATGGAGCCGCCTTCAATCCTTGCAACACTTGCAAGTGTTTGAGACAAATGTGCGCGCCGCTAAGGCGAGAGCCACATTTTGAAAACAACCCACCCTCAACACGCGCAATCTGTGTATTTTTCAAAGACGAGTGTGCGCGGCGTTCAGGCGAGAGCCACAGTTTGAAAACGGCCCCCCCTCAATCCGTGAAAAGGTTGCGAAAGTTTGCGGCGAATGTGCGCGGCGTGAGAGCGAAAGGCACATTTTGAAAACCACCCGCCCTCCATCTGCGAAACTGCTGCAAATTGTAAGTTTCAAGATCATGAGTGGTAAGGAGGTCTCAGGGGAAACGCCTGGCCCGCCCTTTCGACTGGCCTCGGGGCCCAACTGGGAGGAGTTGTTGATAAGGAAAAGGGAAGACGAGAAACTGAAGGACATAAGGGCGGCGCCCAGTGTCGCATCATGGAGATATCCTGGAGGGTGGTGCGTGAGGAGTCAAGGGTTCATGTGGGTCTCGGCTTTTGCTGCATCAGGTCGTCGGGTTTGGGCGAATAATTGTGGGCAAAGCTGAGGATTCGAGGCTTCACCGCAGGCTCAGGAATGAAAGAGCCCAACGAACTCCAGTGGGCGCGGGTGCTGGCGACGGCCATGGTTTCTGTGGCATAGTAGAAGGCGCCATGCTTGAGATCACAGTCCGATGGGCTTTGGAGGGGACGGTGGTGGGGAGGGAGGGCCAGATAAAGGTGCTGTTCCCCACTGGACAGGTATCCAAACATTTAGAAAAATAGGATGTGGCTCCGCTGCAACCAGGCGTCCAGGTTGAAGGTACGTACCGGTGCTGGGGTTTGCGTGCCGGAGTGGCGAATGGTGTCGGCTTTTGGCGTAGCCAAGGGCCTCCAGGCTGTAAGGCTGATACTCATGACCTCTGGATTGGTTGTGGCAGAGAAGGGATCAGGCACATGAGGGATAATAGAGCTCCAGATGCACTGAAGCACCAGGTCGGAAGATAGAGTTTGGAGGCTTCCAGATTTCGCAGCCCCCCAAACGCTGCGGTGACCACACTGCGTGGTTAATCGTGAGGGCTCGTGGCCACCGCACTGTTTCGGGATTTAGGTCGCTCTCCGAGGACGTCTCGAGCGATCGGGGCCTCCAGGGTTCAAAACCGTGCGGGGACGGACCGTGCGGTGAGATCTTTGGTGGTTCCGAGGTCACCGCAGTCTGTCACGACACATTTTTTGAGACTCCCAAGAGGTTCGAGGCTTCCAGATTGGATGGGCCTCGCGTTGCAAGGCAGACCGCAGGTTTTTCGGACCAGCGCTGGACGCGCCCTAACCTCAGGTCAGGTTCTGTCGGAGCGACTGGGCCTTTTCTTCTGCCGCTGTATGCTCTGAAGCCTTCAGGGCTGCAGCCCGGTGGAGGAGGGAAGCCGCACGGCGTTGGCAGCCAAGTGGAGGAGGGCAGCCCGAACCAGCGCCAGTCCTAGAGTTCCGACGATGTGTGTGTGTGTGTTGTCAATTGGCGGTTTTCCTCGATTTCGGCCTCTGCTGGTTCCTGGGCCCCGAGACCATCAACCATGCACCTGGGACGGGAAGCTGCCCCCTGGAAGCGGTCGGGACCTCCGGAGCCGCGGATTTGAAGACGGGTCTTCCCCTCGTCCTCACCCTCGATGCTCGACTCCGCCGCGAGGTTCCCTGGACACGCTGGGGAGGAGGCACGGCGTGCCGCGGAAGGGCATGGCCCACACTGCGGGCAGCGACGCGCTGCTGACGCTGGAGCTGTTCCTGCTGATGCGAGAGGCTCCAGGGGCACCCGGGGGCCCCCGTCTAGCAGGGAAGGAGAGGAGGAGACGGCAGGATCATGAGGAGGGAGGAGATGTCGGGCGGGGAGGATCATGGAGGGGAGAGGACGAGGAGGGAGGGAGAGATGGAGACAGGAGGAGGGAGAGGTGAAGGAGGAGGAGTGGCACAGGCGTAGGGGGGAGGGCCGGTGGAGAGGAAAGGAGAGGAACAGGAGAGGGAAGGGGGGAGGAGGAGAAGGAGGTTGTCAAGAGGTTCTAGATGGAGATTATCCCAGTGCGACCCTACCTAGGAGTTGGAACCCCTAGGAAAGCAGCATTAGTAGTAACAGTAACGCTTAAGCTAAAGCTAAGCTAAGCTAAGCTAAAGCTAAGCTAAAGCTAAGCCACAGTTAAGCTAAAGTTAAGCTAAGCTAAAAGCTAAAGCTAAGCTAAAGCTAAGCTAAAGCTAAGCTAAAGCTAAGCTAAGCGAAAGCTAAGCTAAAGCTAAGCTAAAGCTAAGCTAAAGCTAAGCTAAGCGAAACGCTAAGCTAAAGCTAAGCTACAGCTAAGCTAAAGCTAAAGCTAAAGCTCTAAAGCTCCCAGGGGACTGGGGGGAACCGCTCCCAGGGGACTGGGGGAACCGCCCGGGGCGTGTTGCACTGCCCGGCCCCTTTAAGCTAAGAGAGTAAGAACCTTTCTAGGCAGAGCCTAGGTAGGGAATTAGGGTGTAGGTTTCAGGCTGATGGTGAGGAGGAGGACGCGGAGGTAGTGGAGGGAGGAGGGAGGAGGACAAGCGAGAAGTCAGGCGTGAGACGGATGAGCAAGACAAATCTGAAGATGAGGGCCGTCAGAGGTTTCAGTGTTTTGTCGAGTTCAGGCGCTCCCCCAGGGCTCTGCTATAGGGTTCTGCGTGGATGAGTCTTTGTGCAAAAAGGGCAAATTGGGAGGAGGCAGCAGGAAGATGGACGAGGAGGAGGAGGAGAAGGAGGAGGAGGAGGAACATATCCCCGCCCCTCTCCAGACTGAGGAGGGGGTCAGAGGCGGGGGTGTGAGGAAGAATGGGAGGGTGAGGAGGAGGAGGAGAAGGAGGAGGAGGAAGAATAGTGTAAACCCAAGAGTCATCAACGATGTTGGAATGAACTCCCCCTCCAACGGTTCACTTCCACTGAGGGAGCTGCCTCGTTGGATGACAACTGCTTGAAGAGTCTGAAGCGTGCAACAACATTACTCTCTGGACTCCTTCGCCACGGATAAACCTGACTGGTGCGCCTCGGCGATCCTGACTCGCGCCAGAACGTCATTCCTGGAACTTCAACACCGCGAATCAAAGTAATTGTTGCACCCTCAGGATCCTGAATCTTTCCAAAACGCCATTTCTGGTACGTTGACCACGGGAATCCGTGAATTATCCCAGTGCGACCCTACCCAGGAGTTGGAGCCCCTAGGAAAGCAGCATTAACAGTAACAGTAAAGCTAAGCTAAAGCTAAGCAAAAGCTAAGCTAAAGCTAAGCTAAAGCTAAGCTGAAGCTAAGCTGAAGCGAAGCTGAAGCTAAGCTAAGGCTAAGCTAAGGCTAAGCTAACACTAAGCTAAAGCTGAGCTGAAGCTAAGCTGAAGCTAAGCTAAAGCTAAGCTAAAGTCAAAGCTAAGCTAAAGCTAAGCTAAAGCTAAGCTAACGCTAAGCTAAAGCTAAGCTGAAGCTAAGCGAAAGCTAAGCTAAAGCTAAGCTAAGGCTAAGCTAAAGCTAAGCTGAAGCTAAGCTAAAGCTAAGCTGAAGCTAAGCTGAAGCGAAGCTGAAGCTAAGCTAAGGCTAAGCTAAGGCTAAGCTAACACTAAGCTAAAGCTGAGCTGAAGCTAAGCTGAAGCTAAGCTAAAGCTAAGCTAAAGTCAAAGCTAAGCTAAAGCTAAGCTAAAGCTAAGCTAACGCTAAGCTAAAGCTAAGCTGAAGCTAAGCGAAAGCTAAGCTAACAATAAGCTGAAGCTAAGCTAAAGCTAAGCTAAAGCTACGCTAATGCTAAGCTAAAGCCAAGCTAAGGCTAAGCTAGCACTAAGCTAAATGTAGGCTAAAGCTAAGCTGAAGCTAAGCTAAAGCTAAGCTAAAGCTAATCTAAAGCTAAGCTAACAATAAGCTGAAGCTAAGCTACAGCTAAGCTAAAGCTAAGCTGAAGCTAAGCTAAAGCTAATCTAAGGCTAAGCTAACACTAAGCTAAAGCTAAGCTAACAATAAGCTGACGCGAAGCTAAAGCCAAGCTAAAGCCAAGCTAAAGCTAAGCTAAAGCTAAGCTAAAGCTAAAGCTAAGCTAAAGCTAAGCTAAAGCTAAGCTAAAGCTAAGCTGAAGCTAAGCTAAAGCTAAGCTAAAGCTAGGCTAAGGCTAAGCTAAAGCTAAGCTGAAGCTAAGCTAAAGCTAAGCTGATGCTAAGCTAAAGCTAAGCTAAAGCTAAGTTAAAGCTAAGCTAACGCTAAGCTAAAACCAAACTAAAGCTAAACTAAAACTAAGCTAACGCTAAGCTAACACTAAGCTAACGCTAAGCTAGCACTAAGCTAAAGCTAAGCTAACACTAAGCTGAAACTAAGCTAACGCTAAGCTAAAGCTAAGCTAAAGCTAAGCTAACACTAAATTGAAGCTAATCTAAAGTTCAGCTAAAGCTAAGCTAAAACTAAGCTACAGCTAAGCTAAAGCTAAGCTAAAGCTAAGCTAAAGCTAAGCTAAAGCTAAAGCTAAATCTAAAGCTAAGCTAAAGTTAAAGCTAAGGCTAAAGCTCCCAGGGGACTGGGGGAACCGCGGGGCGGGGACTGGGGGAACCGCCCGGGGCGTGTAGCACTGCCCGGCCCCTTTAAGCAAATAGAGTAAGAACCCTTCTAGGCAGAGCCTAGGTATGGAAATTCCTTCAGTGTTTAAGAGGGGCTGTGCGCGGCGCTAAGGCGAGAGCTACGTTTTGAAAAGGAGCCGCCCTCAACCCGTGAGACTCGTGCGAAGGTTTAAAACAAGTGCGCGCGGCGCTAAGGCGAGAGCCACATTTTGAAACGGCCCGCCCTCAATGCGTGAAGCTCTTGCAATTTTCCACAGCGAATGTGCGCGGCGCTAAGGCGAGAGCCACATTTTGAAAACCCCCCGCCCTCCATCCGTGAAGCTGTTTTTGCCAAGTTTTATGCTACAGGGTCATAAATGGTGAGAACGTATCAAGAAAAACGCCCAGCCCGCCCTTTCGACCGGCCTCGGGGTGCGACAGGGGAGGAGGAGGAGGAGGAGGAGGAGGAGAAGGAGGAGAAGGAGGAGGAGGAGAAGGAGGAGGAGGAGGAGGAGAAGAGGGAGGCCGAAGAAGAGCAGCAAAAGCAGGAGTGGCGGGAAGGGGGGAGAGGGATGTGCCCCCATAATCCTTGTCCTTCTCCTCTTCCGCCTCCTCATCATGCTGCGCTCCCCACCTTATCCGGGAGGCCGCCGTGTGGGCCCGTCCGGGGCTGCCCAGCGGCTACTGGGACCACGAGGCCCGATGTCGTCGTCCGTCGCCGCTGCGATATGTGCGCCGTCTCTCTCATGCGGGGAGTCAGGTCGGGGGGAGGGAGATAGAGGGAGAAGGGCAGGGACGCGGAGGAGGAGGATGAGGAGGAGGAGGAGGAGGAGATGTAGGAGGGAGGTTGGGGTGGGTGGAGGGAGGGGGACTGGGAGGAATCTTCCTTGTGATCCTTCCCCTCCCTCCCTTCCTCTCTCCTCATTCCGCGCGAGCCTTCACACAAAAGTTTCTGCGCTGCTGTGGTCTGCTGCCCTCTTCGCCCCCTCCAACTACAGATTTGGGGGGTGCGGGGGGCAGGGACATGAGTTGGGGAACGAACACTAACATAAACATGAAAGCTCGGAGGTCCGCGCGGATTTCTCGGATCGACGCTGGAGCCCCCTGGCGGCGCCTCCGGCGCCGCCCGTGGCGCGCTCCGCGCGCCAGGGAGGGGGGTCCAGCGCGGATCCGAGAAATCCGCGCGGACCTCCGAGTTTTTATGACTATGTCATTTCTTGTTTCCCTAGTTAGCGAACGCACTCTTCGTAGTCCACCTGTTTCCCACTCAGCTGCAGATTTGGGGGGTGGGGGGGCAGGGAAGTCTGACGCGCGCCCTGCTCGTGGTCCACCTTTTTCCCACTCCTGGCCTCCTGGGAGCTGCTTCCTGCCTGCGCCGCATGGTCAGGTGAGGGGAAGCATCAACGCAGCGTGCACCCGAGCAGTAAGCATTTTGGCCCGTGAGCCGCCTCGCGCGGCGTGCGTCGCAGCCACCGTACTTTTAGCCTTGACCCTTAGATAAGCAGTGCATTTGAGGGGGAGCAGGCAGCTGTTCCGCAGGCTCGATGCCCCGTCCCAGGGGCTGCGGCCGTCCGTCGTCGGTCTTGGCGTGCATGTCGGTGGACGTCGTCGTCCTGTCGGTCCGTGATATCCGT
>CAUYUJ010005169.1:441278-452198 GCA_963575745.1 Prorocentrum cordatum
TTTCCTTGTCGTCTTCCCCCCGCGTCTTTCCCCCCGCATCTCTTCTCCGGGTTTTCGTACTGTTTGGTTGATCCTTTATGGGTGGATCCCAGTCCTTTGCTTCTGAGTGGGCTGGCCGTCCGCGTTTCACGTTGTCCACTCTTCGACCTTCTACGCCTCGACGTTGCGCGCAAGGTCGTGACGCCAATAAAGAGAAGTGCATTGTGTATGTGTGTATGTTTGCGTGTATGTGTAAGTGTAAGTGTAAGTGTAAGTGTAAGTGTAAGTGTAAGTGTAAGTGTAAGTGTGTGTGTGTGTGTTTGTCTGTGTGGGGGGGGGAGCTACGCGCGTTTGTGTGTATATGTACGCGTGGAGACCTGATGGTGGTGGATGCAGACTCCTTTTCCGCAATGGCTGTTCATCTCGCTGATGCTGCTGCTGCTGCTGCCCCCCAAACACCCTCATCTTCCTCATGACCCTCCCTCTCCCTGCTGCCGCTCCTGCTCTCTTCTCTTCGAATGGTATCGATTCTTCCCTCCCCTATCATGCCCCACCTTCTCATCCGCCTTGTTTTGCCCCCCTCTGCCTACTTCGTTTAAGCGTTTTCTATATAGTGTGCCCTCCCTCGCTCCTGCAGTTACTTCGAAACTTCCTCCTCGTGCTTCTGCTCCTCTTCCTCCGTCTCCTCATGACGCTCCTACTTTTCCTCCCTCCTCATCTTTCTCACCGTCAGTTTCGCCGTGGCCAGCCGCGTGAAATAGAACAAGGCTACTGGCAAGTCAACCAACTGATTCCCGTATGTCCTGCGGGTGGCAGTCGGGCACTTGACGAAGTCGAACATCGGCGCGAGATGTAGTTATTTCTCGACTCCGTATTGCAAGTTACGTGCCGTAGGAAGTTCTTGTAACCGCTGCCCATGGCCCGAGCAGCTTCATCAACTAGCGATCAGCACGAACATGTCCGCGATCGCCCAGTCCATCTCGAGAATGGTCTGCACCAGGCGGCCGAAGCGTAAAAACAATGTCGATGATGTATAGCATGCGTCCCAAGCGATTGATCGCCTGAATTGTTGCGTCGCTGCTCCCGTCCACAGCGACGCCGCTGGCCCGAGCTACCTCGACGCGGAGGCGGGCGGCCGGGTCCCCCGCCCCCGCGCGCCGTTTCCCGGCAGGTCGCTGATGTCATGGGCGACTCGCACTGCAACCCTGTCCATGCCCACCTGAATGGACTTCCCATGGAGGGCCTGCTGGACGGCTTGGACCTCAGCCTCGGAGGCGAGGAATAAGCGCACGCGTCCAGGGGAGGCGGCAGGGTCGGTTGCTGCAGGGTAGTGCCAATACCCTGGCCCAGCAGGACTGCTGGTGCAGGCCTCCGAGAGGGAGATCCCGACCGTCTGCGTGAGGTGCGTCATCAACTGGCGGTGAACCTGCAAAGCATCGTACCCCACGGAGCCCTCGATGTGGACCTCCGTGATGTTGCGGATTGGCGCCTCCTGTCCTAGCCTCCCTCCTTTCGTCCTCCTTGATGCCGTGAGCTGCTCCTGAGTGGCGTCTGGGAGAGCCCAATTGCGGCCTCCATGGCGCGAAGGGCGATATTTCAGGCGGAGGATGGCGTTCTGCGCGTCCTGCTGCATGAGCGCCGTCATCATCGGCTTCCAAGTGTCCGGCACGGCATCGGTGTGGAGCAGGAGCCTGTCGGAGCGGACCGCGACCATCTGAGTGCTGAGCCCCCACGCGTGTAGCGCAGCTCCAGCCCCTGTGATTTCGCAGATCAGCGACGACGCGTCCGCCAGCATGGCACTCGAGCCAAAGAACGCCCCTGGTGGGAGGGACGTCCGGCGGAGGAGGCGCCACAGGAGCTCCAGCTCGAGCGGGGTCGCCGAGGGCGGGAACGTCCACTCCATGCTGAGGCGTTTGCCCTCCGGGATCGAGAGCAGGCTGCGTCGAGGGGGGCTGGCCCGTGCGTGCTGCAAGGCGGGTGCTCCCAGCAGGCGGAGCACCTCGGGAAGGGCGTCCGCTGGGAAATCCAGCATGTAGCTGGGCGCCGCCTCCACGTGCAGCACCGGAGCCGAGGCCGCCAGCACCATCGGCGGGCGCCGGGGCATCTCCGCAGCTACTGTGAAGATGGCGAGGCCCTGAAATTCATGGCGTGGGCCATGCGATCCTGGGCGAATCAGGGCCTGAGGATCCACGGAAAACTCCAACCGCTTGACCATGGGGGCCCAACGTTCGCTGAGGAGGGGGTGCCACCATAGGTCCAAGATGGCCTCTGGGGTGTGACAGCCACGCGGAAGCTCCAATGGAGCAATGAGTCTGAAGTATGGTGGGCCGCCTGGCGCACCTGGCAGCGCCGCGTACGAGTTGAGCAGCCGGCCCAATGCTGACCTGTCACTGGGTGCCCACATGACCGCTGGCCGGCCTTCCAGTGCGGGCCAGAGGCGAGCGTCCCCCTTCTCTGCGAGCTCCGCGAGGCGGCGGCTGCGCTCTAGGCTCAGCGTGCCCCCATGGAGAGCCTGAGCCTCGGAGGTGGTCAGGAGGAGGTCTGAAAGCTGCGTGATTGCCACCTCCGTAGCTGCCAGGGCCGTGGTGCCGAGGAGCTGGAGTGCTGCTGCGCCGAGTTCCTGCCACAGGGGAAGGGGGGAGGGGCGCTGGCGGCGGCGTTCCCTCGCGATGTCCGGCAGCAGCTTGCTGCACTTGTGCAGCGCGGCATCGAAGGCCTGCACGGCGGCATCTGCGTGAGCGCGATCGGCCGCGGTCCATGATGGCGACGCCGCGGAGGAACACAGTAGGCGAGCCTTGCGCACTCGGATCTCGAGCCCATGGAGAGTCGGCTCAGGGCCCTCCAGAGGCGAGAAGCCCAAGCAGCGCCAGGGGCACTGCGCCTGTGGCTTGTACGCGAGGGTCTCGAGCAGGTCCCGGAGCGCAGCCCAGGTACTGAGGCTGCTGCTGGCGATCATCGTGATGGGCCTCGGCATCGTCAGGAAGATATCCCTCATTGCCTTCGCGTGCGGGCTCGACTACGACAGGCGCTCGGGGTGGTGCCGCCGCCGCCGCCGGCCTCGGCGGCTCCGCGGCTCCCGCCGCCGCCAGTGCCGATGCCTCCGCCCGCAGCCGCCGCGGCGCCGGTTGGAGGGCAGTTCCGGGGCGCGTTCTCGGTGACCACCTGGAATGCACAGGGCCTCTTCGCCGCGGTTCCGGGCCAGCTCCGCGCCAAGACACGGTACGTGGAGCACCTCGCCCGCCCCTACGACGCCATCCTCTTGACGGAAACGCACAGCTCGCCAGGGGCAGCAGAGGCGTGGCGAGGCCCGCGCGATTGCCGCGCATGGTGGTCCCACGGGACGGCCTCCCGGGCAGGCGTGGGGATCGTCGTGCAGGATCGCCTCCTGGAGGCATTCCCGGAGCGCGATTGGATTGAAATCGAGCCTGGCCGGGCTGCAGTGCTTCGTTTGGGTGGCCCCCAGGGCTCCTTGGATTTGGTGGTCGTCTACTTCCCGACTGGCTCCGCCCGCGCCCTGCATGAGCCCGCGCAGGGGCCGCCCGGGGATCGGCTGACTCTCCCACGCCAGCGGGCCGCCCTCAGGCTCAAGGTCGCGCGGGCGCTGCGCCCGGCGGTGAGTGCGCTGGCGGTCGTAGCAGGTGACTTCAATTGGGTGGTCGAGGACGCCGACAGAGCATCCTCAGAGCTCCGGCCCCCCACGGGCAGGCGTGACCGAGCCGAAGAGCGCCATTGGCAGCAGACCGCGCTCCGGCCGTTTTCTCTCCACGAGCTGCACCAGCCAGCTCTGACGCACCGCAGTGGCACCACGCGCTCGCGGCTCGACCGGATCTACTGGAATCAAGATGCGGCGGAACAGCTTGATCGCGACATTTACGCCGTTGCTTTGGAGTGGGTCCCGACGCTGTCTCACCACCGGGCCGTGGCTGCGGGCCGCAGGGTGCCCACCCGGCTGGTGGGCGACAGGCCCATTGCGCACGAGGCAATCCAGCACGCGGATTGGGCTTTCCGCGTCGAGCTGGCGTTTCAAGAGCACGCAGCGGCGGAGCCGGACGCATCGCCCTTGCGGCGGCTGGGGCTGCTGAAGAATGCCATGAAGGCGGTGGCCAGGCACCTCGCCAAGGAGACGGCCGGCCGGCACCCGGCCGAAACGGCCGAGGACAGAGCCGGAGTGACGATGCAATTTCTGCGGGCCGTCGAGGGCGGACACTTCGGACGCATAAGCCGGTGCCTAGAGCGCTACCCTCACTTGGCCAGCCTCGTGGACAATCCGTACTCGCTCCAATTGCGCGCGGCTGGGCGTCTCCAGGCCGTTCGGGACCACGCAGTGGAGCTTGCCCGCGAGCACGCGGTGGACGAGCTCCAGCGGTTCCGCGCTGACCTGCCGGGGCTCGATGCCCACCAGGCCGCCGTGCGGCGCGGCCGGAATTGGCAGTTGCTCGCGAGACTTGCGCCTGGCCGCTGCCGGTCCCTCAGGGCCGTGCTCAGTCGCACAGGGGAGGTGCTCACGCAGCCAGCAGCCATGGCTGACGCCCTCCGTGAGCACTGGGGGGCGACCTTTTGCGCGCGGCCCACGGACAGACGTCTCCGCCAGCAGTGGTTGCAGAACGAACGGGCGGCCCGTGCAGGCCAGGGCGCGCCGCGGCTGCCAGCGGCCCAAGACCCGCGCTGGACTCTTCGTCCGAAAGACGTGCGGCGCGCGCTGGACCACGCGCCGTCCACCGCGCCTGGCCCAGATGGGCTGCCTTTCGCAGCTTGGAAGCGGCTCGGCCCGCTGGCCGTGGAGGCTTTACACGGCGCCTACACGCAGCTGAGCAGCCCAGGAGCGAACGAAGCCATCATGAGGGATCTGCCGAGCTACAACGACAGCCTGATGGTCTTCCTGCCAAAGACGGCGACCGGAGAAGGGGTCGACGGGGTCCCTCACTACGCCGCCAGCGACACCCGGCCTCTCAGCCTCGTCAACACGGACAACAGGCTTTTGGCTGGGGCTGTCCGCCACCGCCTCGAACCACTCCTCGCGCAGACTGTCTCCCCAGAGCAGCGCGGGTTTGTCGGCGGACGGTCTCTGCTCGCCAACGTGGTAGACGTCGACGAGGCAATGCAGGTCACCGCGCTCACGGCGCCGGACGGAGCGGCAGTTTTCTTCGACTTCGCTGCGGCGTTCCCCAGCGTGAGTCAGGAGTTCCTGTTAGAGGTCCTCGCAGACTCGGGGCTCCCGACGATTGTCTTGAACTACGTGGGCGCGCTGTACTGCAACAACAAGTGCCAGCTGGTTGTTGGAGGAGGCCTGCACGACGGCTTTCCAGTTACTGCGGGCATACGGCAGGGTTGCCCTTTGTCCCCGCTGCTCTTCGCCGTGGCCGCCGACCTCCTCCTGCGGCGCCTTGGCAGGGAGTTTCCGACAGCAGTGCGGCGCGCTTATGCGGACGATCTGGCTTTGGTCATCCCGCAGGGCGCAGCCGCCGCAGGGTTGCTCGAGACGCTCTTCGACGAATATGCTGCCATCTCGGGCCTCCGCTTGAACATCGGCAAGACTTACTGGGTGCCGCTCCGGACCGGCGACCCCGAAGCCGCGCGCGCCGCCGTCACGGCGGGCGCGCCCTCCTGGGGCGGAGTGCGTTTTGCGCACTGTGCAAAATATATCGGGTTCGTCTTGGGACCGAGTCGCGGCGAGCACGGCTGGGACGCCGCTTGCGCGAAGTTCAAGAAGCGGGCGCAGGAGTGGGGCCGCTCCGGAAGCGGGATGTGCACGAACACGGTGGCCTACTCGGTGTATGCATTCTCGACCTTGAGCTTCCTGGCGCAACTGGACGCCCCACCGGCGCAGTGGCCAAAACTGGAGGCCGACGCGATGCAGTTCCTTTACCCTGGCCCTTTCCGCTGGGCGCCGCCAGCCGCCGTGCACGGCCTGCCGCTTCTGGGATTCCCTGCTTCTCTTCCAGATCTCCCCGCAGTGGCCCTGGCGTCGAAATACCGGGTATGCCGGTGGGAGGCGGCCTCGGAGGGCGGTCTCCGCGTGGCCGAGCGGGCTGCCCGGCTTCGCGAGGCACGGCTGTGCTCTTCCCAGTCGTTGGAGCGCCTCGGCGCCCGGGGCCCATGGTTCGACCAGGCGTTCGTCCTCCAGCTGGATGCTGCCCGGCGATCATTCGAGGCGCGCGGTCTGACGCACTCGCGAGTGGCCCGCGCCACGGGGGTCAGCAGCAGCGATCGACAGCGCAGGGTCTGGCAGCGCACCTGCACGCGGATGATCGCTCCAGATCGCTCTCCCGAGCTGCGTGCTTTTCTGCAGGCGAGATTATCGCGGTGGGAGAGCGGCCTGTCCGTGGGAACCATGGTGGACAGGGTGCTGACGACGCTCCCCGCGGTGGCCCGGACGTGCCCTCCGCGGGCGCTGGCCGCTTGCATCCGGTCACTCTGGAATGGCTGGGTCACAAGCCGCCGCTTCCAGGCGCGGTCGGCGTGCTACTTCGGCTGCGCAGCCGGGGAAGATTCCATCGAGCATTACGCAGAGTGCCCACACGTGTCTGCAGCAGTGTATCGCGAAGTGGGCATCGCGCGCCCGACCACGCCAGAACTACGCCTGGCAAGCTTCCTGCTGCTCGAGCCGGCGTACTCCGAGGACACTGCGCCAGCGCTGCGACGCCGTGCTCTGGCCACGTGCGGGGTGTACCTCACGCACTGTTGGGCCCGCCACTCGGCCGCCAGCGGGCCGTTTGAGTGCCGCAACGCACTGAGGCTGAAACTCCGAGAACTTGTCTGATGATGATTGTAGTGCCGATTCCTCCTTCCTCCTCCCGCGCGTTCCGCTCCGTTCCCTCCGCTTCGTCTTTCTCCCTCCGAATCGTGGCGCCGATCGGCGGCTCCGCGCCGGCAGGTCCATCCGCGGCTGCGGAGGCCCAGGGGGGCACGCTCTGTCCGCCCACCGCCTCCCCAGGGGCCCTTCGCCTGGGGGGCAGGGGACCGCTTCTCTCCCCTCCTTTCCTTCTCCCCCCCCCTCCTCTTGCCGCTGCTGTTGCGGCCCCCTGCTTCCTTCCCCGTTCCCCCGTCGTCGTCGTCGTTTTCGTCGTCGTCGTCGTCGTCGTCGTCGTCGTCGTCGTCGTCGTCTCGCCGTCGCCGTCGCCGTCGCCGTCGCCGTCGTCGCCGTCGCCGTCGCCGTCGCCGTCGCTGCCGCCGTCGTCGTCGGGGCGGTCCCTTTCCTTCTTCGGGTGTGGGGCCCCACGCGGGGGGGTGGCATTCGAGGCAGGGGATGCGAGTTCCGCCTCGTGCGAGTTCCTCCGTTATCAGGGGCCTCCGGACCCGCACGGGGCAGCCTAGCTGGCGGGGCACTGGAGGCCGCTAAGGCCCAGGCCGCTCGACAGGAGCGCAAAATCGTCCTCCTCCTCCTCCTCCTCCTCCTCCTCCTCCTCCTCCTCCTCCTCTCCGCGGGACGTGGCACGGAGTGCGCCGGGGTGGCCGCTCTTGTGCGATGAATTGGCACTTGCGCCGGTTGCACGCGGGGGTGGGCCACTGACGTGCCGCCCGGTCTTGTCGGCCGCTCCCTCCCTCCCGGGAGCCGTTGCTAGCCCGCGCTGCCTTCGCTGGCCAGCCGCCTCCACGCGGCACGTCCGTGTGGACAGCCTCATCCACCACTTAGTCTATCAGTTGCCATTGGGGTGCAACTCTGTGCCTTGCCAGTCTCCCGCCGTTGGGGCTTTCTGGCACGCTCTCTATAGATCAGCGTGCTCGATTTATAGAACATCTGAGCTGGGATGGTCTACTGATTTCAATAATTTGTCTGGCTGTCCCCCCTCCTCTTTCCTCCCCGCCCCGCTTCTGCCTCACCCCCCCTCAGACAAATGCAACAAGGAGGTTGCATTTGAGTTGCAAATTTTTCCTCATCTGTAGTGCCACCCGTGTGCTGCTGTTCCCTGCTGTGTTAAGGGGTCCAGGGGCATGGAGTGCCCGGCATGGTGCAAGGAGGAGGTTGCATTTGAGACGCGTTTTATTCCTCATATGTAGCGCCACCCGTGTTCTGTTGCTCCCTGCTTTTGAAAGGGGTCCAGCGGCATGGTGTGCTCGGTACGGTGCAACAAAGAGGTTGCATTTGAGACGCGTATTTTTCCTCATCTGTGGTGTCATTTTGCTTTGGGAAACCAAGACAAAACGAAGATCGTGCGCTGGGCAAAAAAAAAAACTTCATCAACTAGCGATCGGCATGCGGAGTGCACGCAAAGCAGCACCTCCGGGCGGGCTGCCTGTCCCGCCTGTGCGCGAGGAGGCGTGGCAGGTGCTTGGCCACCCTGGCCGTCAGTGGTGACAAGCCGCAGTGCTCTCTGTATTGGTACAGCACGTCGCTTTGACAGTGCAAATCTGATTTCAGGGTTCTTGGACCACACTGTCCTGTGGCACTGACTGCGGTGCAGGCGTGTTCTCTGCCTGTGTGCGTGAGCGTGCGTGCGTGCGTGCGTGCGTGTGTGTGAGAGAGTGTGTGTGTGTGTGTTTGTATGTGTGTGTGAGCGTATGTGTGTGTGCGTGTGAGTGTTTGTATGTGTGTATGTGTGTGTGTGTGTGCGGGGGGTGGGCGGCATCTGTTTGTTTCCCCACTTGGTTTCCCCCCCCCCCCGTTCCTGCCCGCCGCTTTCCCCTTGCTGTCGTCTCTTGTTCCGCCTCCCTCCCGCGGCACGCTTGCGCGCTCTCGCGCCCTCTGGCTAATGAGGACGCCGGGTTGGGGAACGCGCGGTCGCCGTGACAACACATGTGTTTGAGTGTGCGAGTGTGTGTGTGTGTGTGTTTGAGTGTGAGAGTGTGTGTGTGTGTGTGGGCGTGTGTGTGTGTGTGTGGCTGCGCAGAATCCGAGGATCCCACGAGGTCTGCCACTGTCCGCGTCTCGGTGCGCCTCCGTGCGGTGCCCTGCTGACCCCTAGTTGGCCCCGCAAATCAGCAGGGCCGTTTTGGAGCCGGACTCAGAACTGGAAAAAACGGCGACGGAGCCAGCAACAAAAACCGCGGCGGAACCGGCAAACAAAAAGTAAAGCGGAAACGGTAACAAAAACGGCCCTGTCGTTTCCGGGGCCCACTCAAGTGCTGACCCCCCCCCAGGTAGGTGTGTCGTTTGGCAGTTTCCCCTCTCAGCCCCCCTTTTACGGCCCCCTCCCCCTCGAGGGACGCCCGCGCAGCGCGGCTCCATCTGCGTGATGCCCTGGGCTCCTCGCCAGGCTGCGTAACTAGGCCCTCCCGGTTTCTGTGGCCTCGTTTGGGAGGTTCCGGGGCGCTCTTCCGACGGACCCCGCCGCGTCGCGACGCGCGTGGCCACGACGCCAACGCATGTGCTCGTGTGCGTGTGAGCATGTTACTGTTCCTCTAACACACCCACCGCCTGCATGGTGCAGAGTGCGTCGTTTCGTTCGCTGCCCCTTCGACAACGTTCGATCGCAATTAGCACTGGCATCTGCTGCTCGCGTTTGAGGACCCTCTGCGCCGCTGGCTTAAAAGGTGAGCATGTGTGTTCATGCTCCGCACAGCAGCGCGGTGGACACGCACATGCGATGTTGCATGGTGCAGTCCCTCGCCAGCGGGCGTCACTACGCTATACCTGGACAGTTGACCGCGGGCCCGATGTTGCGTGTTCGCGGATTTGTCACCGTGAGCCACCATGCACCAACAAATGGAAGACCTTGCCTCATAATGCAGCGCCACTAATCATGTTCTTTGATCTATTTCTACAATCCCCCTGGTTCCCGCGGTTTGGAAGGTGGACTTCGCATGCAATGCGGAAGCTTCGACGCTACGGTAATTGCCAGAGTTGTGTCCCTTGCGATGTACGTAGGACGTGTCCGAAATGTTGGGCGTTTCGCAGGTTGGACAGGCAATCCTAAGGCTCTGATGCCGCAGGGGATCACGCACATGCCTCCTCATCGCCATGGAGGCGATGAGCCTGAGGGCCGCCATCATGGGTATGCAGTTCGTGCCGGGGCAGGGGCTAACGCACGGTCTCGCCAGATCTTGCCTCCGAAGACAGGCGACATCGCGTGCGACACGCGCGCGAGTTGCTGCGCTTCCGTCGACGTCTTCAACGCGCTCAGGAAAGATACGCGAAGCAAGCTTCACTTCCCCCGAAGGCTCCAGGAGGCTGGCGCCCACGCGCACGCGCACGAAGAGGCCCGACCCCCCCCCCCTCTGGTGCTGGTGCTGGTGGCCCTTGACCGTCGTGTTCGTTACAGCCATCGGACCCACTGCCCCACCGCATCGGAGGGCAGGGAGAGGCTTGACGTAAGCGGCTAGCGTGCGGCCGGCTGTGGGGCCGACGGGGGCGACGACAGGCAGAGGAGGCAGGCGGCACGAGGCACCCAACGCGAGGTCGAGCCACGGGGCCCAGCCGAGCGCAGCACCAACGCCGCGGTGGCCTCCGCCGCCCGTCCACGCCCCGCGTCTGCAAGCGCCGCCCTCGTGGGCGGGGCGGGCCTGCGGCGCCGTCCAGCCGACGGCGCCGCCCAGGAACGTCCGCCGCTCGGCCTGCTCCTCCTCCGGCGCCTCGTCCTCTCCTCTCCTCTCTTCCTCCTCCTCCTCCTTTCTCCTCCTACTCCTCCTCCTGTTTCCTCCTCCTCCTCCTCCTCCTCCTCCTCCTCCCCGCCGTCTCTGCTGAAGAGCAGGATCGGCGGCGGGGGTGAGGGACGGGAAAACAGGGGAGAAGAGGGGGTGTTACAGGTTACAGGGTCAAGCGAGCGGTGAGACGGGTGAGATGGGTGAGGGGGGAAGGGTGGTAAAATGGCTTAGGCTCCCCGCCTCTCCCTTCCTGGGGACAACTTTTTCATTCCGAGCCGTTTGCTTTGTTGTCCCGAGGCCAGCGAGGGCGCTCAGAGGCCGAAAACGGCGAACAACGGCCCGTGCCGCCGACCCTGTGTGTTAGGACGAAAAGGAGAGGAGGAGGAGGAGGAGGAGGAGGAGGAGGAGGAGGAGGAGGAG
>CAUYUJ010005169.1:452298-464798 GCA_963575745.1 Prorocentrum cordatum
TAGTAGTAGTAGTAGTAGTAGTAGTAGTAGTAGTAGTAGTAGCAGCAGCAGCAGCAGCAGCAGAGGAGGGGGAGGAGGAGGAAGAGTAGGAGCTTGAAGAGTATGAGGAGGATGAGGATGGGAGGGGCAAGGAGGAGATCGGGGACGACGACGACGACGACGACTCAGACGACTCAGACGGAAAAGCGTCAAAGGGGAGAAATCAACCAGGACAGTTTTTTCCGAGAGAAGGGTGTTCCCCCCAGGGGGGAGCCACAATCCGCAGGACCCCCACTGGGACCCCCCCGGGACCCCACTGGGCAACCCCCTGGGCCCATTCTTCCCCCGACGGGGGAGGTATCTAAGGAAAGGGGCTTCCCTTCGACTCGATAAAGACGTTGCTCGATTTTTGTTTGCTGGATTTGCTGACGATGAGGGTGGGAATTCATCGGATTAGCCTTTGAGGCGCTCGTGCGCCTCGCAGAGAACGGAACAGCGGGATGTCGAACGCAAAAGCCTCTCACACGCGCCGACAGGGTCGGCAGATTTGTTCAATGCGTTGGATGCCCGGGTCCCCTGCCCCCTTGCCCCCGCCGCCCCTCCCATGCTCCTTCTCTTCCTCCCTTTCCTCCTCCTCCTCACCCTCCTCCTTGCCCAGCCAGTACGAGGGGTGTACGGTCGGAACTTTGCAGATCCCTTCCCCTTGGGACCTCTGCCAGCTAGTCGATACTGTGTTTGCCAGGAACAAGACCGCGGCAGTCGATCCTGGCCCCTCGCCAGGTTCGGTCTCGAGTCTGGCGGTCTTGCAGAGTGGACCGCCGCGGCCGCCCCCAAGCGCTCCGAGCAGCCGAAGGACGAGGCCCAGTGGGAGTGATGCCCCTTGTGCTTTGTGCGAGCGGGCTTTCGACTGCTCGTCGTTCTTCCATTCCATGGCATTCCGTTCCATTCCATTCCATGCCATTCCATTCCATTCCATTCCATTCCATTCCATTCCATTCCATTCCTCCTTCCTCCTCCTCCTCCTTCCATTTCTCCTCCTCCTCCTCCTCCTCCTCCTTCCTCTTCTCCCCCTACTCCTCCTTCCTCTTCTCCCCGTCGCCGTGCTCGGCGCAGGGCCGCGAACGCGCGGCGGACGGCCGCGCGCTCGCTGCAGGCGCCGCGAACGCGCGCCGTGGGCGTGTCGTGCAGATGGCTGCGCCGCCGCCGCCCGGGCTGGGGCGGGCCCTCACGCAGACGCTGGCAGAAAGCTTGGTGGGCGAGTGTTCCGCGGCAAAGTGCGTACAAAGACATGATGGGCCCCTTTTCCACCACCACCACCACCATAAGTTGGAGGGTGAGGGGGTCGTCCTCCTCCTCGTCCTCGTCCTCCTCCACCACCTCCTCCTCCTCCTCCTCCTCTTCGTCCTCCTCCTCCTCCTCCCCCTCCAACTTATGGTGGTGGTGGAAAACAGGCCCATCAAGACACCCTCCGATGGATCGTTCCTGGGTCTCAGGGGAGAGGGCTGGCGTACGAATCACCACTGAGAGCCAGCGATTTTCTACACCGCCGCCCACCCAGAAGGTACATGCAAAGTTCGTCGGAGGGTGCCGACGTATTTCCTTTTATATATTTTTACAGTCCGGGCGGAACGCGAAAGGGGTCCCCCCCCAAAAAAAAACCGGACTCCCGGGATCTGGGGCTTTCGGACCTGCTGGACGGGCCTCGAAGTGCCCCCCCCCCAGGCCTCGCAGGGCGTTTTGCCAAGCCTTCCCAGCACACCTAAGGCGGTCAGGGGGGTCGGAGACGTCCCAGAGACCCCCAAGACAGCACAAGAGCGCTCCAAGAGTGACCAACGTGACCTCCAGATGGCCCAAGAGGCCTCCAGGACGGTCACAAAGAGGCTTCCAAGAGCATTCCCAAGAAGGCCCCAAGAGTTAGAAATCATTGATTTTCTATTGATTCTTAGGCTTACGCCACACCGCCGACCCCTTGTTTATGCCAATCTGGGGGTAGTAGAAGCTGCGAAGGGGTGAAAAGCGAGTTTTGGAGCCACTTGGGGGCCGTTTCGGAGCCTCTGGGGTGCTTCTTGGGGGTTCCTTGGGGCGTCTGGGCGGCCTCGTGAGGGCCTCTGGGGGCCTCTTGGGGCACTCTTGGGGCCCCCTGGGGCTCCTGGGGGCAGAAAGCTAGAGTTTCAACATGTTTGGTCGCCCTCTTGGGCCCCTCTTGGTGCCGTCTTGGAGCCCTCTTGGGCCGTCTTGGGGACCTCTTGGGCCGTGTTGGGGCCGTCTTGGGCCGTCTGGAGGCCGTCTTGGGGGCCTCTTGGGCCATCTTGGGGCTTTCTTGGGGGCCTCTTTGGCCGTCTTGGAGCGTCGGGAAGCCGAAAAGGCGGAAAAGCAAAAAACATAGAAAAACACTATGGAAAATCAACAATTTTAGACTCTTGGGGTCCTCTTGGGAGGCTTGTTTGGGACCTCGGGGGCCGTCTTGGAGACCTCTTGGCCCGTCTTGGGGCCATCTTGGGCGTCTTGGAGCGGTCGTTTGGCGTCTCGGGGCCTTCGTGGGCCGTCTTGGAGGCCTCTTGGGGGCTTCTTGGCCCGTCTTGAGGCCCTCTTGGGCCCGGAAAAGCCCCGTGAACCGCTCGTCCCGGCCGTGCTGCGCTCGTCCCGGCCGTGCTGCGCTCGTCCCGGACCCCCCCCCCCCTCCAAATCGACCGGACCGGGCTCCTCGGGGGAGGGGTTTGGGGAGGGGGAAGCATCTCACACGCCGATGATCCCCAAGGGGTCGGCGGATTTTTTTGTGAATTTGGGGGTTCTCCTCTTTTCGGCTTCCCGACGCTCCAAGACGGCGGTCTTCTGGGCGTCCGAAGCCGCCTGGGAGGCTCCCAAATCGCCCCACAACCATCCGAAAGGGCTTCCAGGCAGTCCAAGAGAGCCCCAAAACGGCACAACACGGGTCCAAGATGGCCCTCAGAGAGCCCCATGGAGGCCCAAGATGGCCCCAAGACACCTTCCGAAGCATTCCAAATCGTGACCCGGTCGTTCAGGGAGACCGCGGTTGGAGGCAGGGTGGCCCGAGGAGGTCCCCAGAGGCCCCCAGAATACACCCAGGAGGCCTCCAGAAGGCCTTAAGAAAGCCTGAAACAACTTTTGTGAGGCCCCCAGAGGCTCTCCAAGGAGGAGCTTCCGCAAAAAAGAGCTGCGGAGGATGGGAGGATGCGCAGCAGATAACGAATAGCATTATTATAGCGGCGATGCCAGAAAAGGCAACAAGGAGTTATCGCTAAACTGTCGGCTTGACTTCCTGCTATTCCGCCTGCACACCAAACTTCAAGGACCAAGGTGCATGGCGCGAAGCGCCAATGCAGTCATGTATGTATGTATGTATATATATGGTACCCCCCCACATGATCATACATGTTCTTCTTCGTTTTCTTCTTGCTCGTCGTCGCTCCTCCTCCTCCTCCTCCTCCTCCTCCTCCTCCTCCTCCTCCTCCCCCTCCTCTTCGAACGCCTTCGAAGACCTTCGAGAAATGATCGGCATTGCGAAAAACAGCGGACCTCATTGGACAAAATAAAAAAAACAAAAAAACAAAAAAGACACCAAACCAACAAGAAAAACAAAAACAATGATTTCGGGAGAACCTTGCCCCCCCCCCTCCCCAGAAGTTCTCCCGAAATCATAGTTTTTGTTTTTTGTTTTTTTTTTTTGTTTTTGTTTTTTTTGGTTATCTCAAGCATTTTCGCTGACTCCTCCTCCCACTCCGCCTCCCCCCTCCCCATCCTCGCTCCTCCCCCCCCCCCTCCTCCTCCCCCCCTCCCCCTTCCTCCCCCTCCTCTCCCTCCTCCCCCTCCTCCCCCTCCTCCCCCTCCTCCCCCTCCTCCTCCTCCTCGTCCTCCTCCTGTCGCAGTTACTGTTTTGCTGTACTTTCTGAACGGCGTTCTGTCTCATCGCGCAAGCCCTTCGGGTGGGTGGTCGGCATCGACCGTTTAGCGGGCAAGACGGCTTGCAAGACGGCTTTTTAGTTTTCCAGTCTTAAGGCTTTGGTGTCTTTGGTTTGGTTTGTATTTCCTTGTGTTTATTTTGTTTTTTTTCATGTCGCGCTGCTCTACAGCATGATTCCTATTGAGAGCCTTTACAAAAGGATTACGATTGAGAGCCTCGACAAAAGGATTCCTAGTGAGAGCCTCCACACAAGGATTCCTATTGAGAGCCTCTACAAAAGGATTCCTAGTGAGAGCCTCTGCAAAAGGATTCCTATTGAGAGCCTCTACAAAAGGATTCCTATTGAAAGCCTCTACGAAACGATTCCTAGTGAAAGCCTCTACAGCATGATTCCTATTGAGAGCCTCAACAAAAGGGATTCCGATTCAAAGCCAATGCAAAACGACTCCCATTGAAACCCAATACATATGGATGCCTATTGAAAGCCTGCGCAAAAGGATTTCTGTTGAGAGCCTCGACAAACCGATTCCTATTCAGAACCTCTACGAAAAGGATGCCGATCGAAAGCCTTTACAACAATATTCCGCTTGAAAGCTTGTTACACAAGGATTCCGATCGAGAGCCTCTACAACAAGGATCCCTATTGAAAGCCAATACAAAATGATTACTATTGTAACGCAGTGCACATGGCTTCCTATTGAGAGCCTCTACAACCTGATTCCTATTGAGAGCCTCTATAAAAAGAATTCCTGCTGAAAGCCTCTACAAAAGGATGCTTCATTGAAACCCAATGCAGATGGATTTCTCTTGGGAGCCTGTGCAAAAGGCTTCCTGTTGAGAGCCTCGACGAAAAGGTCCGATTGAAAGCCTTTTGCAAAAGGATCCCCATTGAAACCCAATGCGCATGTATTCCTGTTGAGAGCCTGTGCAAAGGATTCCTGTCGAGAGCCTCCACACACAAATCCCATTGAGAGCCTCTACAAAAAGGATTCCTATTCAGAGCCTCTACGAAAAAGGATTCCTTTTGAAAGCCCTTACAACACGATCCCTATTGAGAGCCTCTACAAAAAAGGGTTCCGATTGAAAGCCAATACAACATGACTACTACTGGAAGTCAATACACATGGTTTCCTGTTGAAAACCTGTGCAAAACCTTTCATGTTGACAGCCACAACGAAAAAATCTAGTGAGAGCCTCTACAAAACGATTCCTATTGAGAGCCTCTCCAAAAGGATTCCTATTGAGAGCCTCTACAAAAAAAAGTGAGAGCCAATGCAAAAATGAACCCGACTGAAACACAAGACTATTGCATTACTATTGGGAGCTGGGGCAACATGATTCCTGTTGAGAGCCTCCACAAGAGTATTCTCATTGAGAGCCTCTACGAAAGGATTCCTATTGAGAGCCTCCTCGCAACGATTCCTATTGAAAGCCTCTACACAAGGATTCCTAGTGAGAGCCCCTGCTAACAGGATTACGATTGAAAGCTAATACAGAATACTATCGAAACCCAATACAAATGGCTTCCTATTGAGAGCCTGTGCAAAAGGATTCCTGTTGAGAGCCTGTGCACAATGGGTTCCTATTGGGAGCCCGTGCAAAAAGGATCCTTTTCTCAGCGCGTTCAGTTCCTCATCCTCTGCAGTCCTGCTCATCATCATCATCGTCATCGTCATCATCCGCATCATCATCATCGTCATCCTCATCATCGTCATCATCATCATCCTCGTCATCATCGTCGGGATCGCACTCGTCTTATATAGCTCCTCTTCCTCTTCGCTCATACTATTGTGTCTTCACTCTCCTGATCCCTCTCCTCCTCATCATCATTCCCCTCGTGAGGGTACAGAGGGACGGGGATCCAGCGCGAGAGAATACTAAAAAACGCGCTGCCCTCAGCCCGAGGTTGCAGTGCCCCGCCGCCGCCCTCAGCCCGAGGTTGCACTGCCCCGCTGATGGATTGATGGATGGCACGCTCATCAAGGCAGTGACTGAAAGCAAGCTTACACGCGAGAGAAAATGTTACGTCGATCGCTTGATCGTTTTGTCCTTGCCGCCCAAGGAGAGGAGCAGCTGACGGGACAGGCCCCAACGCACCCCGCTAAAGGAGGATAAGAGGATGAGGAAGTGCGACGGAGAGCAGGGAGCAGATGAGGGAGGGGATAATATGCATGATCATGTTTTTTTTTGGGGGGGGAGGGGGCAAGCATATATGGTGTATATATATATATATATATATGTATGCGTGCGTGCATATACTTATGTGTACATCTGTATGTAAATACATGTCCGCAGCGTAAGTTTGATTCGACGGCGAACCCAGAGGGTAGTGAGAGGCGGCGGGCCTTGTCAGAATGCTCGGAAGCCCCGCAGCCTTCCGACACGCGTTGAAAGCCTGTTCCGAAGACGCAGGAAACATCTCAGAAGGCGCGAGGGCTTCTGAGAAACTCCGCCGCTTTTTCAGAAGGCATGCCCCCTCTCACTTTCCCCCCGGGCGCGCCGCCGATTGGTGGCGACATCCGAACCCCACCCCCGCCAACCATCAGTTCTCCTGGATAGATCGGAAGGGGGGGGGGTAGGGCTCGGCTTTCGCCACGTGTTCGACGGACCCCGAGCCCTACCCCCGCCGCCCATCGATTTGTCTGAATCGTAGGTTTCGGCGAGGGTAGGGCTGCGATCTCGCCGCCGACGAGTGGCGCGGTCGGGATCTCTGGCTCGGCGCTTCGCGCGTCGCTCCGCCGTGCCTTGCGCCGCCGCGATTCGGCGCGACGCTCCAACTCCTCCCCTGCGCCCCCGAGCATCAGCGGTCTGAGCCGTCTTCGGCCTCCCCGCCCGCAGAGCCGAGCGACATGGGGCACGGCGCGTTGCCGGGGCCGCCGGCGCGACACGATGAGCACCAGTTTCCGACCGGAAGGCTTCGGGCTGCGCGCAGACAGCCCCCCTTCAGGTAGTCCCGTCTGACCTCGACAGGCCCTCCGAGTAACCTCGGGAGGTTTTTAGTTTTGATCCCTCCCCTTTCTCATTCGGCGGTGAATAGGACTGTCCCTAATGCCTCTTCCTCCTCCTCCACCTTATCCCCTCAACTTACTCCTCCTCCTCCTGCTCATCCTCCTTCTCCTGCTCCTCCTCTTCCTCCTCACGGAACAAGTATGATTAGTTACCCCTTATTGGTGGGGCCCCAGTCCTTCAAGAAGGCCGCCGAGCAAGTAATTGGTTGCCCCCTATCTGGAGGGGGGGTCTGAAAACCTCTCAGGTATAGTCCAGGGCGGCCTCAGCATCCCAGCGTCGCCTCCCTCGGCGCCCCCGGAGGCGCTCCGGGCCGCAGGGTTGCGGTGTCGAGACCGCCCCCGGACTCTTCTCGGGGAGCCTTTGGGGGGCCACCTGGGACAGTTCGGGGGGCCTGTCGAGGCCAGCCAAGACTGGCTGGGGGGGAGCCCCGAAGCCTCAGCATGGACGAGCCCCCCCCGTTGGTCGGTGGAGGCCCCGATACCGTCACGGTTGGAGGAGGGGGGGGAGGAGGAGGAGGGGGAGGAGGAGGAGGAGGAGGAGGAGGAGGAGGAGGAGGAGGAGGAAGAGGAGGAGGAAGAGGAGGAGGACGATCTTCTCCTGCTTCTGCCTCTCCATCCCAATGGGCCATCGTTGTGCGTTGTTTCCTTCCGATGCCGAGGTCTATTGCGACCTTGGTATCCATGTGTCGGCTCATAAGCCGTGGCGATGTTCGCAGAGTTCTTGTCAATAGCGTCTCTGTCCAGTGAGGCCGGAGGTCGGCATTCTTTTTTGGATGAAGCGGGTAGCCGAGGCGGTACTTGCGTCAGGGGAAACTGCCGCCGAGATACTCAATGCCATTGGGGGTGGCGGCAAGGGCAGCAATGATGGTACTGACGACTACTGAGCGCTGGTGGTCATGCTCGCGAAGATCGTGTTGGCGAGGGTGCGCCATACTGCGGCCTTGGAACTGGCAGCGTACGATAATAGCTTCGTGGGCGATGGCGGCGAGGAGACCCTCGGCCCCGAGCACAACGATTCAGGCGTCGAACACGATCATGCTTTTGACGAGCTCAAGAAGAAGCACTAGAGTTGCGCGACTTCCGCGCGGGAAGCATCCCGTGCATCACGACTTTCACATGCGCGTTGTAGTCCACAACGGTGATCACCGATAAAAAGGCCGCTGGCGTGGATACCTGGGTACGCGGGCCCATTGGGCAGCACTGGGGGACGGTGGTTTTGGAAAGGTCGGCGCAGCAGCTTGGTTTGGACGCGTCATACTTCAAAGGCGGAAAAAAAACACCTGGACCCGATAATTGGCGCGAGTTAAGCGGCCCTGGGCGTTTATTAAACAGCCCTGCCCTATTCGATCCCTTCTTTGGGTGCGTTTACTAAACGAGTTCGCGTGCCAGGGTGATTCTGATGAGGGTGGATGTTCTGCTCTCTAATACTTCCGCTGCTCGCAAGGACAACACAGACTAGAATTGCGTGCGCTCGTCGGTTGCGTTCATGAGGGAGCAGCTGGTAGCACATCTGTGGGCACTGGCCTTGTGCTACACGGTGACGCCGGCGAAGATCGAGCGGCCCATGGGGCCTGCCCCCACATTAGGGCCTTTGGACTGGACAGCGACGTACGTCGCAGCAGATGCAAAAGAGACTCGGGGCGCCAGGGTGCCAGTCTTGCTGCGCTGGTCAGCGAGGCGTCGTGACAGCAAGCATTCTGGCAGAGCCGTCGTCTTCCGTTGCCTTTTGCGATTCCACCGGTGTTTCGTCTGTGCTGGCTGCGGCTGTCACCCCTCTTCGCGTCCTCAGACCCAGGTGTGGGGGTCGTTGGTGCTCCAGCGAGGCAGCGCAGGCTGTTCACGGCAGCGGCAGAGGATGTGCATCTTCTCGGAGGCACAGCACGTTGGCGAGCAGGCGCTCTCGAAGCAGAGGTCGTCTTATGCAGAGAATCCTGGAGGCCTCGCGCGGCGCGCAGTCCGCGCATTCGCTCACCACCCACCAAACCACCCCAACCCAACCCGAAGGCTCAGATTTACCCTCGATTTCTAGTGGGGGGGGGTCCGGGAACGTGGAAAAAACACGTATGGAACCCTTACCCCCCCCAACCCGAAATTCGGGCCTTCGGGTTGGGTTGGGGTGGTCTGGTAGGTAGTCATTCGCCCCGTGAGCTAGGGGACGACGTTCGCGCGGCGATGCTCCGACCTGACTCCGACGGACATCGGACCTGGATTCGACGTAAATCCGACACGAACCCGACGTAAACCCGACGTAAACCCGACGTAAGTTGGGTCTCAAGTGGCCGCGCGAGGTTGTCACGATTCTCCTCACAAGGTGGGATGGGGGGGAGGGGGGCGGCGATGCGGGCGGGGCGGGCGAAGGCTCGGCCCGAGCGCTGGTCCCGAAGGATCGCCGCCACGGCTGCGCGCCCGAGCGGCAGGCAACCCCGTCAAGAGGGGCAGCGCGAGGGGTGCCTCGAGAGAGCGGCCGAGGCGCGGCTCATGGAGAGCAGGCTGTCGAAAACACGGCGCGGCGTCAGCGGCCAGCGCCGATCGCGTTGCACCATTCACAGAGTGCCTACTCGCAGGCGCCCCCCCAAAAAACGGAGGTGTCTCGATGCAGCGGAGATGTCTTTGTTTGCCTCGATGCCAGGGATCCACGCCCCTTTCGCGAGCAGCTACGGTGCGAGTCGTGGAACGCGCCTTGTGCACACCAGCGCCGACGTCTTCGCGACGCGAAGCTGCCGCAGCAGCACTCGTCGAAAGCAGCCGTGCCGCCCGGCGACGTTCGGAGGGCACCAACTATACACCAACACCGATCCCGGCCCAGGATCATCCTGGACGTATGCACCGATCTTGGGCCCAGTGTGATCCTGGCCAGGACCGGTGTTGGTGTGTAGCCGGTGCCTTCCTAGTCGTGCTCCGCGCGGGCGCGCCCTCTGTCGGGGGGGCTGTGGGCCTCTGCTCCCAAAGGGTCTCGCCACGCAGGCGGCCGCGGCCTCGGGCCGCGCTCGGGCGGGGGGCCCGGCCCGCGCCCCTCCCTGCGAGGAGGTCCCAGCTGGGGAGAAGGGGCGGGAGGGGGGGAGGCGAGGAGGCCAGGACGCGGAGGGGGCGCGACGGGGGCCACAGCTCAGCTGCCTCAGGTGTTCCTGCTCCTCCTCCTCCTCCTCCTCCTCCTCCTCCTCCTCCTCCTTCTCAATTTTTCTTCCTTGGGAGTGACTCCTCCCTGCTGCACCGCGAGGCAGGTTTTCAGGGCGGGCCAGGCGTTTCGCCTGAGACTGTCTCAGTAACTCCGACTCTGAAGCTTAAGAATTTACAACAGCTTCAGAGATGGAGGGCGGGTGGTTTTCAAAATGTGGCTCTCGCCTCAGCGCCGCGCACATTCGTTTTAAACATCTGCCAGAGCTTCACGGATTGAGGACCATCCGTTTTCAAAATGTGGTTCTCGCTTCAACGCCGCACACATTCGTTTGAAAACATTGCAAGGGCTTCACGGATTGAGGGCGACCCGTTTTCAAAATGCGATTCTCGCTTTAGCGCCGTGTACATTCGTTTTTTTTTTTAAAAAAAAAAAAAAAAAAAAAAAAAAAAAAAAAAAAAAAAAAAAAAAAAAATGCAAGAGCTTCACGGATTGAGGGCGGCTCCTTTTCAACATGTAGTTCTCGCTTCAGCGCCGCGTACATTCGTTTTCAAAATTTACAAGGGTGTCACGGAATCCCATGATCAGTGTACCAGAATCGTTGTTTTCGAAGGATTTTGGATTATGCGGGTGCAGCAGTTACGATGATGCGCTGTGTTGAAGTTCCAAGAGTGGCGCTTTGGCACGGTTCAGGACCGTCCAGACGCAACAGTCGGGTTGATCTGTGGCGTTGGAATCCCGAGAACAATGTTTGGCATGCTTCAGGTCTTCAAACTTTTTCTCTTCCAACGAGGCAGTTCCCTCAGTGGAAATGAACCGTTGTAGGGGCCTATGAAGAGTGAGCTTGGAGGGAGGGATTTTTCCAACGCCGTTGATGACTCTAGGGTTTACACTGGTCCTCCTCATCCTCATCCTCCTCATCTGTCCTCCTCCTCCTCCTCCTCCTCATCTGTCCTCCTCCTCCTGCTCCTCCTCGCCATCACCATCAGCAGCATCAGCATCAGCATCAGCATCGTCATCGTCGTCGCCATCATGCTCTTACTCAAGATGAATATTACTCTCCCCTCTCATCTGAAGTCGTCTGGGAAATCTTCCGCCCCCGTTGTGTGTTCAAACAGGATTGGGCTAGCTTGGTTGTCCTAGGCGTGTTTGCACTCCGATTGTTCTCGGTATTTCAACGTATCTGCTCTCGCTGCAGCGCGGGCCTCATTTTCGGATCGGCGCTGTGCTCCCGTCGCTCAGAGTGGCGCTCTCGCCGCAGCGTTGGCCACACCTCCGGATCCCACAGGTCTCGCAGGCCTCGCAGGGCTCGCAGGCCCCACAGGTCCCACAGGACCCACCAGTGCGGCAGGTCGACCCGAAGGGAGCACAGCAGGTCCTGACGGGTCAACGCTCCCACCAGTGTGGCAGGCCTCGCAGGTCCCACAGGAGCGCCCTCCCCCCCTCTCCGCTCTCTCCGCGGCCGCCCTGCCCTCCCGGGCGAGTGTCGCATGTCTCACAGGTCCCGCAGAGACCCCACAGAGGTCCCCGAGGTCCCATGTGTCCCACAGCTTCCACAGGTCTCGCAGGTCTCACAGTTCCTACAGTTCCCACGGGTCCCACAGGTCCCTCAGGTGTCGCAGGTCTCACAGGTCTCATAGGCCACAGAACCCCCCCCAGTCGCACAGGCCCCATACGTCCCGAGCGTCCCACAGGTTCACACATCTAGAGTTCCCACCTGCGGGACAGGTCCTACATGCCCAATACGTCCCACAGGCCACACAAGTCCCACAGGTTCCACAGCAGATGTCAGTTCCGAACTGCCCCGCAGGTCCCACAGCTCACCCTTGCTGCTAGTTGGGCGCTTTGCTGGGGTAGTTGATTTCCAGGTCGGCTATGACGCGCGCCAGCGGATAGAAAACAAAACAGCGCAATGGGAAGGGATGGGAAGAAGGGATCAGATGTCAGATGTGGCGCGAGCGTGCCTATCTTGCCTTTCCCCTCTCTCCTCTCCTCTCGTCCGCCTCCTCCTCCTCCTCCTCCTCCTCCTCCTCCTCCTCCTCCTCCTCCTACTCTTCCTCCTCCTCCTGCTCCTCCTCCTCCTCCTTATCATTCCTCATTACATGGACCATGGGAAATCGACATATTGTATGCGCGCCTGCTGTCAAAATGGAAGCTCATCTTTCCTTCCCCACCTCAGCGTCGTCCTCCTTCTCTTTCCTCCTTCGTCGCTTTTGTCGTCATAGTTCTCTCTCCTCCTCTTCCTTCAGCGTTATGTTCCTCCTCCTCCTCCTCCTGCTCCTCCTCCTCCTCCTCCTCCTCCTCCTCCTCCTCCCTGCGGGGGGGGGGACGGGGTCGTTCGCAAGCTCTTTGGGTCTCTCACTCCTTGGGTCTCTTACTTCTCAGCTCCCTCCTACCGCTCATGCGGCTGAGCTCCAGGCATTCTGTCTTGGGGCTGAATACTCAGACGGGTCGCCTGCGTACATAGGCGACAACG